>CM037586.1:41120406-41622944 GCA_021018995.1 Chloranthus sessilifolius
TCTTGATAGACCTTTGAGAGAACTAAATAAGTGTTTTAGTGCCTATGTTGCAGCTAACAATAAAGACAAGCTTAACCATAAAAGCAGCTTAAAAGTGCCAAAAAGATGACAATCCATGTCAGTCCAAAGGAAGGAAGTGAAGAAACAACCTCATCAGCTGTTGAAAGGTCTAAAGTGAAGAGGCAAAGACCTGTAAGAGAAGCAGGGAACAATTCGAACAAAGAAATGCACTACAGAGTTCTTTTCGCAAAGAACCTGCACTTTTCGTAAAGAACCTTGAACTCTGCGAAAAGGACTAAAACTCCAAGCTTAGCTTTCGAAGAGCATCTGAACTCTTCGAAGAGAAGATTGAACTTTGCGAAAAGGAGAAAACACAATTCGAAGAGAAGATTGAACATTACGAAAAGAGCTTAAGAAGTCACAGCACTTTGCGAAAAGACCCCTAAGCTCTGTGAAAAGGTATTCTGGAGATTCGCAATTTTAACAAGGGCAATTCAGTAATCTATTGCATGCGTCCCAATGCGTTTTAAAACCTAGGGACATTCCATAGGGTTCTAAGCATGAAGCGAAGGAATATTCCACCCCACGTGAGCACCTAGAGAGGGAATAACTTGGCGGGAACTTCTAGAAACTCTAACAAACTTTCAAAATGTATAACAGAATTGATGCCCTTTTCACCTGATTGGCTGAACCAGATCGAGGAATTATGATTGGGCAGAACAGATCTGGATCCCCGTGCTCGACTACCATTGGTCAATACAGATCTGAGAACCTCTGATTGGTTGATACACATCTAAGCTAGACCTGGGGAAAGCTATAAATAGACGAAGCATTTGCCCAATTGAGGCATCCAGATTTTGAGTTTCATTTCTAATCCCCCATTTCCCAGCCAGACAGCTTGTCTGCAATCCTTGTAATAGCCTACTTTGTACTTGTATTTGAGAGCTGTGAGATACTGCTATAACTCAAAGGAGAATTTACATCCAAGACTACAAATCCGAGAGCTGTTAAGCCGTGCTCTGTAAATTTTAAGGATGAATTTTAAAAGGTTGCTGTAAACTATGCATTCTCCATTGGACTCATGTCAAGGGTTCCCTCTAATCTCCTCAGTACATTAGACTCCTTTTGATTCATTGTTTTGCATGCAATTTCCCTTGATTCATTAATCCTGTGAGAATTAGTGTTTGTAACCTAGTCTCTTACAGCATTTGTAGTGATGTTTCTTGTTCTGAATTGAGGATTTGGATTAAAGACTATTGGATGGTTTGTGGCCATTAAAGTGGACAGACCATAGCCATAAGTGTAAGCCTAATCCTTGAATTAGATTTATCTCCCTTACATCTGTGCTTGTAGCCAGATGAAGATTGGATCACCTCTGTTGAGCGGCAGTTATTCTCATTAGATTTCAAAGACCAAATCAGATTTAGATATTACTTCTCCATCTTTGTTTCAATCATTCCCCCAACTCGGATCTGGATCATTTAGTTTAAATTTTTCTTTGTTTCTAGTTAGTTAAACGTGACAAATTCAAACCTCTCATCTTATCAGTTTTCTAGATAGGATAAGAAGCCAGATCTAGTAGCTCAGATCTGGAGGTTTATCTTACATTTTAGACAAATTCTTTGTGGACGATCTTCACTCACTTACTTTTAAAACTTGCTACAATTGGCCCTGATCTTGCAGGCTAATTCTCTTCTAGCTGTGCTGATATTTCTTTATTATTATTATTTTTTTTATAGTTTAGAGCCACTGTAATTTATCATCTATAAATCTGTATTCAAAACACACATAAATCAAGCACACTAAGAAGCAACAACAAGTTTTTGGCGCCGTTGCTGGGGAATTTGTTCTAAAATAGGTAGACCTAAGTTTTTACCTTTATTTTTTATATCATTACTAAACTATTCTATTGTTTATACCTGTGCAGATCCATGTCCAATTTTTGAAGAAGGGAAACTACTTAAAAAGGAATTCTGAAGGTTTGCTGTGAATAATCAGATTTTTTTTGTTCTGAGTTGTATGTTTGGTAGGAGACTCTTAGCCCTGAGATTCTCCCATTGAATTTAGAAGTTGAAAGGCTACTACGAACCAAACAAACAACACAGAATTCTGCTACTATGGGTGAAGAAACTCGACTTTTGAGGGATTACTTTGCACCTGGTGCTTATAACTCTCCCTTTTGCATTCAATTTCCTACTGTTGAAGGAAATTATGAGATCAAGTCATCAACTATCCAAATGCTTCCTTCCTTCCATGGGTTGAGTAAGGAAGATCCATACAAACATGTGGATGAATTCTTGGCTCTTTGCACCACATTCAACAAAGCTAGACTTGGTCCAGAAGCAACCAAGCTTAGGCTCTTTCCTTTTTCATTAAAGGATAAAGCTAGAGCATGGTTATCCATGTTAGCACCAAACAGTATCACTTCTTGGAATGATTTGCAGTGTCAATTTTTAGCCAAATATTTTCCAATGTCTAAAACAAGCCAATTGAGACAAAGTATCATTTCATTCTCCCAAAACTCAACTGAAACTTTCCATGAAGCATGGGAAAGATTTAAGGAACTTTTAAGGCAATGTCCTCATCATCAAATTCCTAGATGGCAGCTAGTTCAAAGCTTCTATCAACCAATTGATCAAAAGGGCAAAAATATGGTGGATGCCTCCTGTGGAGGCACTTACTTGCAAAAAACAGTTGAAGAGGTTTGGGACTTATTTGAAGTGATTGGTGAAAACTCAACTCAGCAGGAATCTCTGTCAAGAGAAATTGAAAATCCTGCTAGGATGAACAATCACCAACCCACCAAAGGGAAGATCTATGAGGTAAATGAGTTGGAAAGAAAGATGGACAATCTAACCACAAAATTTGATAGATTGATGGACTCACTTAAAAATCCAAATGTTTCAAGAGTAGAGGAGGCATGTCTGATATGCCAGTCCCCTACTCATTCAATTGACCAATGTCCTGCTGTATCACAGTTCCCAGATTTAATGGTGGAACAAGCTCATGCTGCTCAATCATTTGGACAGATGCAGCCAAATGAATATCCATGGAGAGCACACCCCAATTTGAGGTGGAACCAAGGGAATTACCAATCCAAACAACAGCAACAACCAAAGAATCAAATGCCTTTCAAAGCGCACGCGACCTTATCGTAGAATTTTATGTCAAACCAAACTTTCAACAGCCCATTCCACAACAACTGCGGCCGAGTTCAAACCTCCTCCAGGTCCCTTTCTTTTGAAGATCAAGTCCTAAATTCACTTCAGAATTTTGGATCTTTAACTCAGACTGTGAACTTTCACAGCCAGAGCATAAAGAAGATTGAAGAAACATTGGGACAGCTTTCAAATGCCTTGGCAAAAAGAGAGGAAGGAAAGTTACCCAGCCAACCTTTGAACAATCCTAAAGGACAATTCATGGTTGGAGAAGCTTCTAATTCACATGAAATAAAAACTGTCACCACTTTGAGAAGAGGAAAAATGATAGATAACAAAGTGGGTACTGAAGAAGAAAGAAATGATGAAGAGGATAAAGATATGCAGCAAGAGCAGCATAGTGATAGCAGTGGGGTTGCTGATGTACCTCAGAAAAACCAAAAAAATGAAAAACAGAAAATTAAAAAATATTTTGAAAATACTTCTAAAGTTGTAGATGAAAGATTAGTTCCTCATTTACCATTTCCTCATGCAATGAAATCTGTATCCCCTTTTGATAAAGGGAACACAAAAATAGATGACATGATGGAGACTTTCAAGCAAGTCAAGATAAATTTACCTTTGCTTGAGGCAATCAATCAAATTCCAGCATATGCAAAATTTTTGAAAGATGTTTGCACTCACAAAAGACAGTCTAGGATACAGTTATCCAAGAAGGTCTTTGCTGTGGAAAGAATTAACCAGGTGTTATCCATTGCTACACCTCCTAAACTTCAAGATCCTGGAATCCCCACAATCCCTTGCATTATTGGGGAACACACCATTGAAAAGGCTTTATTAGATCTGGGTGCTAGTGTCAACCTACTTCCATATTCTGTATATGAGAAACTAGGTTTGGGAGAATTAAAACCCACTCATGTGGTGTTACAACTAGCGCATGAGATCCGAAAGAAAGCCAGAGGGATGATTGAAGATGTATTGGTGGGAGTAGATAAATTCTTCTATCCTGATTTTCTCGTTTTGGATATGGAACCAACCAAAAGCAAAACTTCCATCCTGTCATTTTGGGACGACCATTCACAGCTCTGACAAATGCTTGCATTCAATGCAGGTCTGGTATTATGGAAGTCTCATTTGGAAACATGAAGGTAAAATTAAATGTTTATAATGCAGTCACACAGCCTCAATTCAGCTCTGAAGAATGTTTTCATGTTGATCTATTGGATCAACTTGTGGAAGGGGACTCTACAACAATTTCTGCAGGGTGAAGACTTCACCACAGATGTTAAAAATGCTTGGGGACATACTGAAACAGAAACAAGTTGTATCTCAAATTCTGAGGAAATAAATGTTGTGCAAGGAACTCTTAATCAATCAGCAAGTTTCTCTTCTTGGAAACCTGCTACTCTTCCCCTTCCACAAACGTCTAAGGTACCTTTGTTACCTTCTTTTCTCAGCCCACCTGATTTAGAACTAAAGCAGCTGCCTGAAAATTTGAAGTATGTTTTCTTAGGTAATCATAAATCATTGCCTGCCATTATTTTGTCCTCCCTCACAAAGGAGCAAGAGGAAGAGCTGTTGATAGTCTTGAAAGAACATAAAAGGGTAATTGGCTGGACTATTGCTGATTTAGGAGGAATCAGTCCAGCTGTTTGCATGCACAAAATCCACTTGGAAGAAGATGCAAAGCCTTCTAGGGAAATGCAAAGGAGGTTGAACCCTCATATGCAAGAAGTGGTCATGAAAGAGGTTGTTAAGTTGTTGGATGCAGGGGTCATTTACCCCATTTCAGATTCAGCTTGGGTGGCACCTACACAGGTGGTACCTAAGAAATCTTGAATCACTGTTGTAACCTCAGATTCTGGTGAGCTTATGTCAACCAGACAAACAACTGGATGGAGAGTCTATATTGATTACAGAAAATTAAATGCAATGACCATAAAAGACCATTTCCCCCTCCCATTCATTGATCAGATCTTAGATAAGCTAGCAGGAAAAGCTTATTACTGTTTTCTTGATGGTTACTCTGGTTACAACCAGATTCCTGTGTACCCACAAGATCAGGAAAAGACCACATTCACTTGCCCTTTTGGCACTTTTGCCTATAGGAGAATGCCTTTTGGTCTTTGTAATGCTCCTGCTACCTTCCAAAGATGCATGTATGCCATTTTTTCTGATATGATTGACCAATTTACGGAGATTTTTATGAATGATTTTTCAATCTATGGCAACAGTTTTTCCCAGTGTTTACACCATCTCAAATTGGTACAACAAAGATGTGAAGAAACCAATCTGGTTTTGAGCTGGGAAAAGAGCCATTTCATGGTCACCCAGGGCATTTCCCTTGGCCATGTTGTTTCCCACAAGGGCATTGAGGTGGACAAAGCAAAAATTGAGTTAATTGCACATTTACCACCACCCAAAACTGTCAAACAAATCAGAAGTTTTCTGGGACATGCTGGATTTTACAGAAGGTTCATCAAGGACTTCAGTAAAATAACCAAACCTCTTTGTCATTTGCTGTGCCAAGATGTCCCTTTTGTTTTCAATAATGAATGCATGAAGGCTTTTGAATTCCTAAAGAACTGTTTGATTTCAGCTCCAATATTGCAGTCTTCAGATTATTCATTACCTTTTGAACTGATGTGTGATGCATCAGATTATGCTTTGGGAGCTGCCCTTGGACAGAGAAAAGATAAGCTGCCTCATGTCATAGCTTATGCCAGTAGATCAATGATTGATGCACAGCTCAATTACACAACAACTGAGAAGGAGCTGCTGGCAATTGTTTTTGCTTTAGAGAAATTCAGGTCATATGTCTTGGGTTCACAAATAGTGGTGTTCACTGGCCACTCTGCTTTGAAATACCTTCTGTCTAAAAAGGACACCAAACCAAGATTAATCAGGTGGATTCTCCTATTACAGGAATTTGATCTACAGATTAAAGACAAAAAGGGGGTGGAAAATGTGGTGGCTGATCATCTCTCCAGATTATTAACTACTGAGATTGATAGGTTGCCTATCAATGAATCTTTCCTTGATGAGCAACTTTTTGCCATTAGTATACACACTCCTTGGTTTGCAAACATAGTCAACTTTTTGGCTACTGGAAGAATTCCTCAACATTGGAATAAAATGGATAAAGATCTTTGTAATGCAAAGTTAAACATTTCATCTGGGAGGATCCTTATCTGTTTAAGAGTTGTGCAGATCAAATAATAAGGAAATGTGTCCCTGACCAAGAATTTCATAGAATACTTTCTATGTGTCATGAACAGGCCTGTGGAGGTCATTTTAGTGGGAACAAAACTGTTGCAAAAGTTTTGCAGTGTGGATTTTATTGGCCTACACTTTTCAAGGATGACCTGACATTGTAAGTCCGCTGAAGCTGAGAAATTAGGCAAGATTTCCAAGAGAAACTCAATGCCTTTCTGACCTATTTTGATAGTAGAATTGTTTGATGTTTGGGGATAGACTTCATGGGTCCCTTCCTCCTTCCAATGGGAATAACTTCATTTTAGTATGTGGATTATGTATCCAAATGGATTGAAGCCACAACTACTAAAACAAATGATCACAAAGTGGTTCAAATTTCTTAAGGATCACATTTTTTCCGAGTTTGGTTTTCCCGAGCCATTGTGATGGGGAAGCCATTTTGTAATAGACATTTTGAAACTTTGTTGAAGAAATACTCTGACTCATAGAGTAGCCACTCCATATAATCCACAAACCGGTGGACAAGTGGAGATTTCAATAGATAAATCAAACATATTTTGGAAAAAGCATGAAGAAGGAGAAAGGATTGGTCCTTTAAATTTGAATGATGCATTGTGGGCATATAGGGCAGCCTATAAAACCCCAATTGGTATGTCCCCATTTAGGTTGGTCTATGGCAAAGCATGCCATTTACCGAGAGTTAGAATATAAAGCTTTTGGGCCATTAAAACATTGAACATGGATCTAACTACTACTTTGGTAATCACAGAAGCGCAAGTTCTTTGAGTTAGAACTGCAAATGGATGCATACACAAATTCAAGATTGTATAAAGAGAAAGTCAAAACTTTTCATGATAAAAATTTATAGAGAAAAGAGTTCACAGCTGGTTCTAAGGTATGGTTATTTAACTCAAAGCTCAAGTTTTTCGGAAAAGAGATCCGATGGGAAGGGCCATACATCATTCAGAAATTTCGACATCCTTGATCCAAGTAATGGAAGAATCATAAAGGTAAATGGTCAGAGGCTCAAACCATGCATTGAAAATACCCAAGAGCCTGAGCTGCCCATCTATCATCACGAATCTCCAAAAATCTGATGGTAGAAAACTGTACATTATGTTTGTATATCATAGTTTTTGCTTATTTTCTTTGTTTCTGCTTTTATCTCTTTTCGCATAGTTTAAACATGCTCAAAGTTAAGTCGCAAAGTAATAATTCTCTTTTTGCAAAGTCCAATTTACGTTTCAAATAGACTCTGGATCTGTGAGGAACTGCTCGAAAGCAAGGATTTGCTTTTCGAATAGTTGATGCTGAAGCCATTTTCTTTTCGAAAAGATAGTTCTGAAGCTAATTCCTTTGCGAAATAATGTTTACAAGTCATTAACTTGTCGAATGGTACTGATGCCATTCACAATTGTAAAAAGGTCTCTTTTGGAACTTTTTGAAAACTTAAAAGCACTTTGCGATATTAACTTTGAGTATATTTAAACCCTTTCGACGGTGGGGTTTCATTTCAAACTCTCTTTGTAGAGCGACTCTTTCCACTGAAACCCTACTTCGTTCCTTCCTTGCACGATTTAAGAAGCTTACTACACTTTTGTCTCTGTTGTTCGATCATTTGCATTTGCAGAGAAGGATTTCAGCTTTTAATCAGGGGATTTCTGCTAGCAAACAACTCGTTCAAACATAAACCCTAGATCTCGATATCTCTCTGGTTATCATTTAGTAATTTGATTCTGTGTCAGCATCTATTTTGGGCATTTTTATACATCAATCTAGAATGGGAAAAGCAGAGAAATCATTGGCTGCAATGTTCCCCAAATCCTCTGCTAGGAAAGTGAGCAAATCGACCCCAAAAGCAAAAGGAAAAGCTAAAACTTCAGCTAAATGGAAACTTTCAATGGATAAGGCAGACAGGGTGGAGAAAGGAAAGAAAATTAGACATGAGGAACCCACCCCTGCTGCTGCCTACGAGCTGAGCTTACTCCTGCCCATTCATTTGGTCCTACCAAATCCCTTCATTGAAGCTCAGAAGCTAATACCCGAGCTGATGGTAGACGAAACTTTTTTCGTCACCAAACCAGAGTGCTTGCCATCCTTAAGATACCTTAGAGAGGCTTCACTAAGCAATATCCTTACCCCCTTGCCAGAGAAAATTTACCCAAGAATGGTGAAGTTATGGTACCAAAACCTAGTCAAGGTCACTGAAAAAGATGCTGATGTCCCTACCCTTGTCATTTTTATTGATGATTGCGATCTTACTGTGACATTTGAAGACATAGGGAATGCTTTAGGGATACCATTCCAATTTGATCCCTCTGGTCCTTTGGCTGCTCTAGAAACAACCTCTTTTAGAGATATGGCTGCCCATTTAACCCAAGGTATTGTGGGCACTGGGCAGTCCATCTTGAGAAGAGACCTTGCCCCCCAATTTCTATTGATGGATTCCATTTTAAGGGGCAGCTTTTATGTCACTAGGCACAGCCAAGAGAGGAGAACACCAATTTTAGAGGCCCTGTTTCATTTCTCCAAGGGCAGTTTTTCAATGCCCCTATGTTAATTTTTGAAGCCATGGCTGATGTCAGTACCAAGCTGAAGAAAGAGCAGAAAATAGTTGGCCTACCATTTGGCAGATTGATCACAGCCCTCCTCAGAGCCAAATTCGACATTGATAGTGAGGAGCCATTTGAAGTCATTACCCCTCACAATTTTGGGAAAAAGGCTTGGACTACAAGCCAGGCTATGCTAAGAAGGATAAGAGAGGCAGGTGAACCTACACCTGAACCTGCAGCTGTGAGTGAGCCAGAACCCATCCCTACAGATGAGCCTGCACCCATCCACCTGGCTGAAGAGAGCTGCACTGAGCACCCCTTCAATTTTGCCAGAATCAACTGTGCCAGATCCAGTTTTACCAACTCCTTTGGTGACCAGCTCTTTAGCTGCCCCACTTCTTGAAACATCTCTACCAGTACCTTTGGTGACCAGCTCTTCAGCTGCACCTACTTTGGAGGAAGTTGCCCTTGCACCCTACTCCCCTACTCAAGCCCCTGCACTTTCACCTATCCCAGCTGTCCCATCTCCCACACCTTCCATCATTCCAATTATGGATTCCCACTCTACACCAACCATACTCACACCACCAATTTCTCCCACCAATGCCCAGGTTTTAGAGGAATTAGCTACAGATTTTATTGCCCCATCTTCCTGCACTCCTCTGCTCCAAAGCCCCTCACATTCCCCTACTAATTCAGCCCACACACAGGTCTCCCATACACACGAACACAGGCCCTTCACTCTGAGGCCTACTCTTCTTTATTGGGTTCTATTTTGAAACCATGGGCTGGACCCCACCCCTATACCTCTCCTCCTTCCTTCACCCACTTTCCAACCTCTCCCTTCTGACCATTGCACCTCCACCCTCCACCTCGGTTGTCCCAGTCTCTACTATGCCCACCTCTCCCACACTGCATCCATTACCCAAATCCTTACCTCCAATCCATCCAAGCCCAACTTCAAATCAACACAGACAATCGATGCAGTAACCATGGAACTCCATACCTTAGCTTCCACATCCCAAACAACCACCATTACCCTGTACCTATTTTTTCTTCCAGGCCACCCAAAGCGGATCCAGGTAATATTGGTTGATCTGCCCACCCACCACTACTACCCATGCAGCACATACTCAAGCTGAAGTCCCTTTGGTTCCATCCCTCCACCACTCCCCATTTTCTGAGCAAGCCACTCAGGGAGACCTGCTTGTCCCCTTCTAGCCACTTCTCCCCCCCTCCACAGTGGGCCACCTTTAGTCCCTACCATTCCATTCCCCTCCCCGATATACCACCCTCATCAAAGCCATGGAAAATAACCCTTATATCCATGAGAGATGTTCAAAGGGCTAGCTGATTTGCAAGCTTACATCCGCACCCCTATGAAAACCAAATCCGGAAGTTAGAGATCTTTATGAAATTTGAAAGAGATAAAATGGGACATACTTTGGGTCAAACATTTAAATTTGGTGAGGGAGCAACACAAGGTGTTCATGTTGCAAGCCCAACTGGATCAAGAAAAATTGAAGACCACTAGCCTCAGCAAACACCTTGGCCTCACCAAAAAGATCAAATCTGAGGAGTATACTGAGCTACAAAACACCATTCCGGAGAAAGCTCAATCAAGTTCGGACTCCAACACTGACTCTAGCTCTGATTCTGACAGTGACTCCAGTTCGGAGCCACCTGAACCAACCTATGATACAGATTTTGACCCCAGTTATTAGCTCTCATTGTACTTTTTGTGTTATAAAGTTGTAATAGAAAATTCTGTTTTGTGTATACTACTGTGCATTTCTGTCTGTCTTCTTGCCATCATTACTTTTGTTGTTTTTCTTTCTTGCATATATTTTTCCTCTGTTTTGGACCAGTGTGGACCCTGTTACCCTTTGGTTTGGGGGTGTGACAGAAATAGCAATAATCAATAAAGGAGTTAACATCAGTACAGTTTTTGGATCAGCAATTTTTTTTATATATTTTTCACACCTGTTGTTTTAAAAATATGAAGAAGTTAAAAACTTTTTGAAATTAATTTCTAGTGTAATTCTAAAACTTTCATGAAGTAAATGTCAGGAAATTTCCAAAAGAAAATTGATGTTTTAGTAAACCTAAAATGAAGGAAAACAGTGAAGATATACCTCAAGAAGTTGATATAAAACCACACCCAGTGAGGTTTGGGCCTGAAATGTATTCTTTGGAGGTATGCTTTGGCAATCTTTTCTGCTTTTGGGACTATATGAATCTGCTTACTTACACTAGAAGTTACACATATCCAAATCGAAATAATTTGATAGCACTCATGATATTAAAGACATGATGAAAGGCCTCCTGTTGGACTGTTTGAACCTTACAAAGCCCCACCTTTTGAAATTGCCCTTGATACACACCAGTTGAGCTGTATAAATCGATGAATCCTTTGAAATCTCATCCAATAAACCTCATCAATTTCATTTAGCCTAACCCTACCCCGAGAAGTCAGAAGAGAAAGAGAAGACAGCTGAGGGAAGGAGAATTGAGTAACAATTTAATAGCAAAAGAAGGGTAAAAGTTGAAGGCAATGATGAAACAGCAAAGGGAATGTGGCATGCAGTCAGTGCTAATTCAAAAAAGAAAAGAAAAATATTTGAGCAAAACAAAAGAAAGAAGGCATTTTCATTGGAAGTTTGAAAAAGAAAGAGAAAAAGATGGCCACTTGGGCTCTGGAAATTCAAAAGAGGAAGATGAAACTATGCTGAAGAAAAATGGGTTTGTATATAACTTCCTGACCTTGACTGACTTCTCAAATATGAACACCATTCCAACCCTTTTTAGAAATTTCACCCATAAGCCACAATAAAACCCAACTAAAAGTCCGTACTGATCAATGATGGATTGAGCTATCACATGGAGATAAGAATTTGTGTAATCTATGGTGAAAGGAGCAGTGAATTTATTACTAAAAGCAATGCCTATGCTCCTGCTTACAGTCCTATTTGAGGACTGTAATTGCTCTTGAGCTGTGTGAAATAGTACAACCCTCTCATTTTCTTTTTGAGTGAAAATCTTGGTGAGAATTGGGTTTAAAATCAACTGATTAGGGCAATATCAAAGCTGGATTCCTAAATCAAAGGCTTGCTGTTTGTTAATTTTCCTTGTAAATGGCCTCTGACATAAATCGACTGAATAGTAACAAGAATTACTGCAGAATTTTAGTTTTAAACTGATATCTTTCTTGAAAAAACCTTCTTACAAAATAACTGATGCAGGTATGAATAATCAATTGAGGAAAGTGGCTATAACAGAACTGCAGTGATCTTAACTAACTTATTGAAGAAGTTTATGGGTACCTTCACTGAAAACCCTCAGGAGACATCACTCCTCCACTAGGGATCACCTAGGGGTTTAAAAGGCTTGTTGCATATGCTAAATGCAACTGTGCTCCCTACAAAAGTGGCTCTTTACTTTATTTTTTTTATTTTTTTCTTTGCTCAGGGACTAGCAAAGCTTAGGTTTGGGGGTGTGTTGACAAGTGAAAAATACCATTTTTCACCCCTAAACTTAAGTCTTGATAGACCTTTGAGAGAACTAAATAAGTGTTTTAAGTGCCTATGTTGCAGCTAACAATAAAGACAGGCTTAACCATAAAAGCAGCTTAAAAGTGCCAAAAAGATGACAATCCATGTCAGTCCAAAGGAAGGAAGTGAAGAAACAACCTCATCAGCTGTTGAAAGGTCTAAAGTGAAGAGGCAAAGACCTGTAAGAGAAGCAGGGAACAATTCGAACAGAGAAATGCACTACAGAGTTCTTTTCGCAAAGAACCTGCACTTTTCGTAAAGAACCTTGAACTCTGTGAAAATGACTAAAACTCCAGGCTTAGCTTTCGAAGAGCATCTGAACTCTTCGAAGAGAAGATTGAACTTTACGAAAAGGAGAAAACACAATTCGAAGAGAAGATTGAACATTACGAAAAGAGCTTCAGAAGTCACAGCACTTTGCGAAAAGACCCCTAAGCTCTGTGAAAAGGTATTTTGGAGATTCGCAGCTTTAATAAGGGCAATTCAGTAATCTATTGCACGCATCCCAATGCATTTTAAAACCTAGGGACATTCCAGAGGGTTCTAAGCATGAAGCGAAGGAATATTCCACCCCACGTGAGCACCTAGAGAGGGAATAACTTGGCGGGAACTTCTAGAAACTCTAACAAACTTTCAAAATGCATAACAGAATTGATGCCCTTTTCACTACGATTGGTGAACCGGATCGAGGAATTGATTGGCGAGCAGATCTGGATCCCGTGCTCGACTACCATTGGTCAATCTGAGACACAGGAACCTCATTGGTTGATACACATCTAAAATTTGGACACAGGAAAGCTATAAATGACATTTGCCCAATTGAGGCATCCAGATTTTGAGTTTCATTTCTAATCCCCCATTTCCCAGCCAGACAGCTTGTCTGCAATCCTTGTAATAGCCTACTTTGTACTTGTATTTGAGAGCTGTGAGATACTGCTATAACTCAAAGGAGAATTTACATCCAAGACTACAAATCCGAGAGCTGTTAAGCCGTGCTCTGTAAATTGTAAGGATGAATTTTAAAAGGTTGCTGTAAACTATGCATTCTCCATTGGACTCATGTCAAGGGTTCCCTCTGATCTCCTCAGTACATTAGACTCCTTTTGATTCATTGTTTTGCATGCAATTCCCTTTGATTCATTAATCCTATGAGAATTAGTGTTTGTAACCTAGTCTCTTACAGCATTTGTAGTGATGTTTCTTGTTCTGAATTGAGGATTTGGATTAAAGACTATTGGATGGTTTGTGGCCATTAAAGTGGACAGACCATAGCCATAAGTGTAAGCCTAATCCTTCAATTAGATTTATCTCTCTTACATCTGCGCTTGTAGCCAGATGAAGATTGGATCACCTCTGTTGAGCTGCAGTTATTCTCATTAGATTTCAAAGACCAAATCAGATTTAGATATTAATTCTCCATCTTTGTTTCAATCATTCCCCCAACTCGGATCAGGATCATTTAGTTTAAATTTTTCTTTGTTTTTAGTTAGTTAAACGTGACAAATTCAAACCTCTCATCTTATCAGTTTTCTAGATAGGATAAGAAGCCAGATCTGGTAGCTCAGATCTGGAGGTTTATCTTACATTTTAGACAAATTCTCTGTGGACGATCTTTCACTCACTTACTTTTAAAACTTGCTACAATTGGCCCTGATCTTGCAGGCTAATTCTCTTCTAGCTGTGCTGATATTTCTTTATTTATTTATTTTTTTTTATAGTTTAGAGCCACTGTAATTTAGCAGCTATAAATCTGTATTCAAAACACACATAAATCAAGCACACTAAGAAGCAACAACAGTAACCTCTCTATTTATAGGAAAAGAGAGGGTTAGAGGGGTGCATAGAGGCTAATTAGGGTTAGCAATTGGGTAATCCTAGCATCTAAGGTTTCCTAGGGCAATGGTCATCAATGGTTGATGATAGGTTGATGTTTCTGTTGAGCATTGAAAAATACCATTTTTCACCCCTCAACCAAACCTTTGATGGACCTTTGAGCATATTAATAATGTGTTTTAAGTGTGTTTTGTAGTTAGCAGGGAAATAGAGCTTAAAGCTACAGTCCATGCTTTTGAGAGCTAAAGAAGAGAGTTTTTAAAGTTAAGTCTTGGAACTGAGGCAAGATTCGAGGATACACCATGGTGACCATATTACATGCTTAAGTGGGCCGTAGAAGTCCAGAGGATGAGAGGAGAGTGGACCAAAAGAGAGGAGGCTGCTGCAGCAGACTGTGCATAGCAGCAGAGCAATATAAATGAGACCTAACGTGGATCACTTGAACCTGTCGCGAGGTTTACAAGCTTGCAGCACTTAAATCGATCGCACAGTTCCTGCGCAGCTCAATGGCAAAAGAGCTTCAGGACTACATCTCACGCAAACCTCGCATAGATCTCGCATGCTTCAAAGACAATTCCAGCTTGTCAAGGAACCTGGTGAGCCATGAAGCTGCCTACATTATGAACCTCGTAAGCTCTTCTTCAGAAGCAACTCATCTGTGCGAGCTAGACCCGCGCACTTCAATTCAACCTTGTGAGCATCCTTCAACTGCGAAATCATCCTCGCGAGCTCTCTTTAGTAAGAAAATCATCCTCGCAAGCTGCTTAAGTCTGCATCATTTTGAACCTGGCTGTTACGCCGCGCTGCATTGGTTGCTGCATTACTTTGGTTGTTACGCTGCATTGGCTGAAGTGTTGTGCTACTTTGGCTGAAGTGTTGTGCTGCTTTGGCTGATGTGCTACATTGGATGTTGCACTATGTCGGCTGAAGTGCTGCACTGTGCAAGCTATTGTGTTGCATTGGCTGCTGCGCTGTGCCGGCTGAGGCAACTTGGCAAGGCTACATTTGCTCCTACTGAGGTGAAAAAAATTGTATTTTAAACCTGGCGAGGCTGTTTTGAACCTGGCGAGAACCTAACAAGGTGCATGCCTGAAGCATTTTAGCCCTGTGAGATCCTAGAGAGATTAAACTTCTGAAGCTGCAGCCCAGCGAGATCTCAGCGACGTGCATACCTGAAGCTGTCATCTATGCGAGACACGAATTCCAGCAACCTTTTTTAGCACCCAAGGATATTCTGGGTATTTCACGCCTTCTAGGGCACACATCCCAATGTCCCACACTTCCCAAAGCATCCAAGGGCAACAGATGGGCCATAAAATCAACTCCACACATCCTCTTTTCCTGATTGGCTATTACATATAGCTGCTGCAATGGATTGTATATATATAGAGCCATATTTTACCTTGTAAAATAGGCAGGATAGCTGGCTCAAATTAGGTTTTCTTTTAGGGTTAGGATTTTATTTTCTCCTTTCTTTTTCCCTATTCTTCTTGCCCTAACACGGCAGTAATGATTAGGTAGGTTCTATGTAATAGCTAGGTTTTATTTTATGTAATGCAATGGGTTTAGTTTAAGCATAGAGAGCAATTTTGGGGATTGCACAGGTTGCTGCCTTGAGGTCCTTCATTGTAAGTTTCCTTTTTAATCAATGAAGTGCCATGTTTAGAGCTCCATTAAATTTATATTTTACCTATGTTTTTCACATAGATCTTTATAGATTTGATGCTCCCATGGTTGCCTGAGCTTGTAGCCTTGCAGCCATGGTGGCAGCAACAACTTTCTTGTTCAATCTCATCATTTGTGTGGAAGGTAGCCTCAAGGATAGTCTGTGACCATTTGAGTTGACAGACTATAACCTTAAGGAAGGTCTTCCTCATAGGTCTGAGATTGATTCTTATCCTCTGCACTTGGGCTTGTAGCCTTGTGAGAGATTGTGCAAAGTCAAACTCTCCTTTATTTAACATCACCATTATCAGAGGTTAGATCTGAGTTTTATAGTGATTGCAGACTTATGAGCTAGGTCATTACAGGCCTTTTGTATCAATGACCAGCTGAGCTTAAGTCCCCATTCAGCCTAGGATTCCTTGTGATTTCCACCTGGTTTCCTAGATCTGTTTGCTCCTATGAATGCATGAGCTTGTAGCCTTACAAACATAGTGTCTGCAATGGTTTTTATGTGTTGATTTAATTCATTGAATGGAGGAAATCTATTGGATAGTCTATGGCTATTTAAGTAGATAGATTATAGCCTTAAGATCAATCCATTCTTTTGGGTTGAGTCAGATTTCTGAGTTAATAAATGGGATTTGACCATCTCTATTAAAGAGTCTGTAACCATTTAAGTGGACAGATTATAGCCTTAAGAGCAGTCTAAATGGCATGGGCAGATTTAGATTCTTATACCTTGCACTTGTGCTTGTAGCCAAGTGAAGGGCTGCTGCACTTCCATTTCTAGATCTGAGTTGGATAACTGGTTTAACCTTAGTCGTCTACCTCTTCATCATTTTACTTTATTTTCTCACACTACATCCATCTTCTTTTCCCCTTCCTTTTAGCTGTAGTTTTTACTTCTATTTTTCTTAGTTTTAGGTTAGTTTGTGTGACACCTAAACTTCCTCTCTTTACCTCAAGGTTTAGAGTTGCCAGATCTGTAGCTAGATCTGGAGGTTACTATATGACCCTTGTGGTTTCAGATCAATACTCTCCATAGGACAAACTTTTACTTTGTAAAACTTACTACAATAGACCCTAGATTCTTGCAGGTCTGTGGCTTTTAGTTTTGTGCTTTTGTGTGTTCATTCCATCTTTTGATTTTGTTTTATTTTATTTTTTTATGTGTGATTCTTTCTCATCAGCCCTCTCAGTAAGGACAGTTAGTTATAGCACTCCAGTACCCTAGGCCCCCCTTCTTTGAGGAGCAGGTTTTGTCTTCTTTGCAAAACCTAGCCTCCATTACACAAATTGTGGATTCCCACACACAGAGCATCCGAAGAATTGAAGACCGGCTTGGTCATATTTCAAATGCTCTAACGCGACGGGAAGAGGGTCATCTCTTGAGTCAAACAGTGAACAACCCACGAGGAGTATATTTGATTGATGGAGCTTCTTCAACTCATGAAGAAACTAGGTCAATCAATCCCTCGAGCAATGGAAAGGAGGTGGCTACCCAAGACTGTTGTGATGTCAAGCAAGTGTGCATAAGGAAAGAAGCTGAATAAAATGGGGTTGTTCAGTCCCAACTGAAAAAAAAAAATGAAAAAAACATAAAACTATAAAATAAATTAAAAATGAAAAAAATGAAACAAAATTTTTACCATATTCAGTTGCTGTGTTGATGAGATAGTGGAAATTCCTCACCCAAATTGCCACACTTGGGTTGAGGAATTTGATGGATTTAATGAAGAATGAACATCTAAGACACCTTTGCTGCCTTTTTATTGCGTATCCACCTGCCATGAGCTGGAGCTGCTCCCTGCACCTCTCACGTAATAGAATAGCTGTTGAATGGAAGAATTCATGCTTGTTGCAAATCCAAAGGTATGGCCTTTCATTTTTTATTTCATAGTTCTTTCCAATTCAACTGAGTCCATATGGGGAAATTAAAATTTTTGTCATTAATGTACCCCCCATCCGGACTATTTGTATCTATTGTGTGGTCTGATATGATTTTTTTGTATGAATCCTGCTCTCCAATGTGTACTTTCAATGCTGAAATTTTTTGCCATCATTTTGATTCGTACCCCGATCATGCTAGGAAGATATGTTTAGGATTTCTCTATTTTTAGGTGTTTAGTTAGTTTTTGTTTTGTCTATATCAGCTGTTTTTAATTTCATTTATGTTGTTTTTACTTTCCATTTTTAGTAAT
Organism: Chloranthus sessilifolius; assembly: GCA_021018995.1. NCBI lineage: Eukaryota > Viridiplantae > Streptophyta > Magnoliopsida > Chloranthales > Chloranthaceae > Chloranthus > Chloranthus sessilifolius. The sequence goes on from CM037586.1 coordinate 41,138,583, forward strand.
TTATGTCGTAGTGTTGTTCTCGTAGTGTCACACTTGTATATACCATCTATTTTTCTCTTCCTAGTTTAATTTGCTAAATTTTTGTTTAGCTTTTTCTTAATTTTTTGCTGTAATTTAGGGTGTCTGTCTGTTGTTTCCCTACTGCCCCTATACACATGCTGCATGAAACAGTGAGGACACTGTTTAACTTAGGTTTGCGGGTGTGGCAAAGTAGACCTGCCAATGGAATAGCTAACTCTAGTGCAGCAGTGTGTGGTTTAATTGGAATGAATAAAGTTAATTCCCACCTAACCCGAAAATGAGGAAATTTGTGAAAATTTAAAAATTTTGTAGACATTTAAAACTGAAAATCTTTGGAAATTTTAGCACCATTATGAAACTAATATCAGAATTTTTTTTTCAGTTAGCACTTAGTGAACTATAGGAAAGAAAAAGGTAGAAATACACTCTATGAGTTAATATGAGGACCATACACAGTGAGATTTGGGCCTATCCAATTCTTTTTTGAAGAGTGTTTCGGCATTTTTTCTGCTCTAAGGACTGATTAATTCAAATACTTTTCACTAGAGGTTAGACACTTCCAAATCAAAACAGATTGACAACACTCATGACACTAAGGAAATGAATTAAAGCCTTCAATTGGACAGTTTGAGCTTAATTTTCCTACCCTTTTTGAAACTGCCCTTTGCTTATACTCTTTGAGCCTTAAATCCTATTTTTCTTTGACAAACACCGAAGTACTTGCACCTAAACCTGTTTGACCTGATTAAACCTTACCCTCACTCTGAGAATTCAAGAGGTAAAGGAGTAGAAGTTGAAGATAGGTAGGCTAGATTCAACATTTTGTGGAAGGAGAAGAAAAGCTACTGAAAAATAGTAGTGTAGCAGTGACTATGTGTGGCACCAAAATGTAAAAATATATATATATATATATAAAAGAAAAAAAAAATATAGAAGAGAAGTGAAGAGAACTACTTCATCTAGAAATTAGAAGAAGGAGAAGAAGCTGGCCACTTTAACTCTAGAAAATATCAAGGAAGATGAAGCTGTGCTAAAATGAAGGTTGTGAAGTCATGAATCACTCCCTACCTTGTTGATTTCTCAATTTTGATCCATTGTACCCGCCCCCTTCATTCTTTAGACACCTCACCCATAAGCCGCATTACAACCCACCATAAAGGCCTTGATGATCCTAGGTGAAATGAGCTGTAATGTAGAGATGCGGAGTTGTCTAATCTATGGTGAATATAGTTGAGGATGTTAGAACTTAGATGCAACGCCCATGCTTATTCTTGCAGCCCCATTTGGGGGCTGTGACTGATCTTGAGCAGTGAGAAATTGAACACTCTTGAATTTTCATTATTGAGATATAGCCTTGGTAAGGATTGGGTCTGAATTTTAATCTCATTGGGGTTGTATGCACACCTAATTTTTGAATTTCTAGTGAACTTAGTGCTGATTTGTGGACATTGTCTTTCTGATGTGAATTGAATGGTGGTGATGCATTATGTGCTGACTTTGAGTTTTAATAGCATGCATTACTGCTGTAATTTCCTTTGCTTTTTAAAGAATGGGTGTGGAGTGAAGTTTTATTCATTAAATTCTATTTTGTCATTGATGCACTATTGTACCTTCACTGAAAACCCTCAGGAGATTTCAATCCTCCACTAGGGATCACCTAGGGGTGTAAAAGGCTTGGTGGATAGGCTAAATGCATCCGTGCTCCCTACGAAAGTGGCATTTTCTATTATTTTTAATTTTGCCTTTGCGCGAGTTCTAGCAAAGATTATGTTTAGGAGTGTGTTGAGCACTTAAAACTACCATTTTTCACCCATCAACCTAGCCTTTGATGGACCTTTGAGCATATTAATAATGTGTTTTAAGTGTGTTTTATAGGTAGCAAGAAAATAGAGCTTAAAGCAGTAGTCCATGCTTTTTAGAGCCAACGAAGAGAGTTTTTAAAGCTAAGTCTTGGAGCTGAGGTAAGAACCGAGATTACACCATGGTGGCACACACCATGGTGACCATATTACATACCTAAATGGGCCCTAGAAGTCCAGAGGATGAAAGGAGGGTGGACCCTAAGAGAGGAGGCTGCTGCAGCAGATTGTGCACAGCGGCAGAGCAATAGAAATGAGACCTCACGTGGTTAACTTAAACCTATTGTGAGGTTGACAAGCCTACAGCACTTAAAACGATCGCGTAGTTCTCGCGCAGCTCAGTGGCAAAAGAGCTTCAAAGACAATTCCAGCCTGTCGAGGAACCTCACGAGCCTTGAAGTTGCCTACATTATGAACCTCGCGAGCTCTTCTTCAGAAGCAACTCATCCGCACGAGCTAGAACCCGTGCGCTTCAATTCAACCTTCTGAGCGTCCTTCAACTACGAAATCATCCTCGTGAGGTCTCTTCAGTAAGAAAATCATCCTTGCGAGCTGCTTAAGTCTGCACCATTCTGAACCTGGCTATTGCGCTGCGCTGTGTTGGTTGCTGTGTTGCATTGCATTGGCTACTATGCTGCATTGGTAATTGTGTTGCGCTGGCTGAAGTGCTATGCTGCATTGGCTGCTGCACTGCACTAGCTGAAGTCCTGCACTATGTTGGCTGCTGTGTTGCGCTGGCTGCTGTGCTATGCTAGCCGAGGCAACCTTACGAGGTTACATTTGAACCTGGATAGGTGAAAAATACTGTATTTTCAACTTCGAGAGGCTATTTTGAACATGGTGAGAACCTGGCGAGAACCCGATGAGGCTGTTTTGAACATGGTGAGAACCTAGCGAGGTGCATACTTGAAGCATTTCAGCCCAGCGAGAACCTTGCAAGGTACATGCCTGAAGCATTTCAGCCCATCGAGATCCTAGCGAGATTAAACTTCTGAAGTTGTAGCCCAGCGAGATCCCAGTGAGATCTCAGCGAGGAGCATACCTGAAGCTGTCATCTACGTGAGACACGAATTCCAACAGCCTATTTCCGCACTCAAGGATATTTTGGGTATTTCACACCTTCTAGGGCATGCATCCCAATGTCCCACACTTCCCAAAGCATCCAAGGGCCACAGATGGGCCACGAAATAAACTCCACACATCCTATTTTCTGATTGGCTGTTGCATATAGCTGCGACTATGGATTGTATATATATAGAGCTATATTTTGCCTTGTAAAATAGCCAGGATTGGTAGCTCAAATTAGGTTTTCTTTTAGGGTTAGGATTTTATTTTCTCCTTTCTTTTCCCCTGTTCTTCTTGCCCTAGCACAACAGCAATGCTGGGCTGCGTTCTATGTAATAGCTAGGTTTTATTTTATGTAATGCAATGAATTTTGTTTATGCATAGAGAGTAGTTTTAGGGTTTGCATAGGTTGCTGCCTTGAGGGCCTTCATTGTAAGTTCCCTTTTTAATCAATGAAGTGCCATGTTTAAAGCTCCATTCAATTTTTATTTTACCTGGGTTTTTCACACAGATCTTTATAGATTTGATGCTCCTCCCATGGTTGCCAGAGCTTGTAGCCTTGCAACCATGGCGGCAGTAGCAGTTTTTCTTATCTGTCTCATCATTTGTGTGGAAGGTAGCCTCTAGGATAGTCTGTGACAACTTGAGTGGATAGACTATAACCTTAAGGAAGGTCTTCCTCACAGATCTGAGATGGATTCTTATCCTCTGCACTTGGGCTTATAGCCTTGTGAGAGATTGTGCAGAGCCAAACTCTCCTTTTTTTTGCATCACCATTATCAGAGGTTAGATCTGAGTTTTTTAGTGAGTGCAGACTTGTGAGATGGGTCATTGCAGGCATTTTGTAGCAATGAGCAGCTGAGCTTAAGTCCCCATTCAGCTTGAGATTCCTTGTGGTTTCCACCTAGTTTCCTAGATCTGTTTGCTCCTATGAATGCATGAGCTTGTAGCCTTGCAAACATAGTGTCTGCAATGGTTTTCATGTGTTGATTTAATTCATTGAATGGAGGAAATCTATTGGATAGTCTGTGGCTAGTTAAGTAGATATATTATAGCCTTAAGATCAATCTATCCTTTTGGGTTGAGTCAGATTTCTGAGTTAATAAAGGGGATTTGACCATCTCTATTGGATAGTCTGTGACCATTTAAGTGGACAGATTATAGCCTTAAGAGTAGTCTAAATGGCATGGGTAGATTTAGATTCTTATACCCTGCACTTGTTCTCATAGCCAAGTGAAGGACTGCTACACTTCCATTTCTAGATATGAGTTGCATAACTGGTTTAACCTTAGCTGTCTACCTCTTCATCATTTTACTTTATTTCTCACACTACATCCATCATCTTTTCCCCTTCCTTTTAGTTGTACTTTTTACTTCTATTTTTCTTAGTTCTAGGTTAGTTTATGTGACACCTAAACTTCCTCTCTTTACCTTTTGGTTTAGAGTTGCCAGATCTATAGCTAGATCTAGAGGTTAGTATATGACCCTTGTGGTTTCAGATCAATACTCTCCATGGGACAAACTCTTATTTCATAAAACTTGCTACAACAGACCCTGGATTCTTACAGGTCTGTGGGTTTTAGTTCTGTGCTTTTGTGTGTTCATTCCATCTTTTGATTTTGTTTTATTTTGTTTTTTATGTGTGATTCTTTCCATATCTATTTTCAAACTAATAAAAATAAGCACACTACTGAAATAAGTCAAACAGTTTAAAATGACTAAAGGCTTGCAAATAGGGTAAGCATGGGTGCAACAGTCCTAATGAAACCCATCCTACATTTTGAGATGGTCAACAAGTCAAACCCCAAAAGTGAAATTCGAGCTAAAAACTCACAGTTACTGTAGCTAAGCCTGGCGCATGTATTAGAAGTGTCAGGCAAAAATACAGTCCCTAGAAGTTCAAAGTCCGCGGGGGGACCCACTTTGCTTGGCGCAACTAATACATGCGCCAGGCTATTTCTCGGGAGAAATGGCTTGGCGCAAGTATTGCATGTGTCATGTACACTATTTGCTGTGTTTGCCTTCCCTCAAATGAGGTATAAAAATTACTGATGAAACTAGGCAGACACACTCACACAGACCTGCAAGTATTCAGGGTCTGTTGTAGCAAGCTTTAAAAGAATGGTGAGTAAGGGAATGTGTTGAGAACTGGAAAATACCATTTTTCACCCCTTAATCTGGGCCTTGATAGACCCTTGAGAGAACTAAATATGTGTTTTAAGTGTTTGTTTTACAGCTAACAATAAAGGCAGGCTTAACCTTGAAAGTAGCTTAAAAGTGCCAAAAAGATGATGACCCATCTTAATCTGGAGGAAGAAGGAGAAAGGACAACCTCACGGGCTGTCAAAATGCCTAAAATAAAGAGGACAAAGGCCTGGTTTCAACCTGGAAAGAGGTTTAGAGCTATTCGAAAAGAAGAATGCACTACAGAATGCTATTCGAAAAGGTCTCCAATCTGTGCAAAAAGAGCTTCAGAAGTCACAGTACCTTGCCAAAAGTTCTCCAAACTGTGCGAAATGATATCCTGAAGATTCTCAGCATCTGCAAGGGCAATTCAGTAATCTCAGCGCACTCCCCAATGCATTTAAAAGCCCAAGGACATTCTGGAAGATTCTGAGCACGAACCAAAGGCATATTCCACCCCACGTGAGCACCCAGAGATAAAATAACTTGGCGAGAACTTCTAGAAACTCTAACAGACTTTCAAAATGCATAACAGAATTGATTCCTTTTTCACCTGATTGGCTGAACCAGATCGAGGAATTCTGATTAGTCAGAACAGATCTGGATCCTCGTGCTCGACCACCATTGGTCAATACAGATCTGAGCACCTCTAATTGGTTGATACACATCTGAGTTGGACTTAGGGAAAACTATAAATAGACGAACCATTTTCCCAATTTGGGCATCCAGATTTCGAGTTTCATTTCTGTTGCCCCATTTCCAATTCAGATAGCTTGTCTGAAATTCCTGTAATAGCCTAACTTTTATTTGTACTTGAGAGCTGTGAGATACTTTTGTAATTCAAAAGAGAAGTGTATTCAAGACTACAAATCCGAGAGCTGTTTAAGTTGTGCTCTGTAATTGTAATGGTGAATTTGAAAAGGTTGCTGTGAACCGTACGTTCTCAATTGGATTCGTATTGAGGGTTCCCTGTGATCTCCTTATTGCACTAGACTCCTTTAGATTTACTTTTTTTAAGCAATTTCCCTTAATTCATTATCCCTGTGAGAATTTGTGTTTGTAACCTAATCTCTCACAGCATTTGTAGTGGTGTTTCTCGTTCTGAATTAAGGGTTCAGATTAAAGACTATTGGATGGTCTGTGGCCATTGAAGTGGACAGACCATAGCCATAAGTTTAACTCTAATCCTTGAGTTAGATTACTTTCTCTTGCATCTGTGCTGGTAGCCAGATGAATATTGGATAATATCTCATTTGTTCTACATTTATTCTCATTTTGCAATCAAGTACTAAATCGAAGTTAGATATTATTTCTCCATTCTTATTAATTTACATCAAATCTCCCCAACTCGGATCTGGATCATTTAGTTTAATCTTTACTTTTATCATTTAGTTAACGTGACAAATTCAACCTCCCATCTTATGTGCTTTGTAGATAGGATCAGAGGTCAGATCTGGTAGCTCAGATCTAAAGGTTTATCTTAAATTTTAAATCAATTCCTTGTGGACGATCTTTTACTCACTTACATTTAAAACTTATTACAATTGGCCCTGATCTTGCAGGCTAATTCACTTCTATCTGTGCTGATATTTCTTTACTCTTTTTAATATTCTAGATTCATTATAACTTAGCAGTTGCAAACCTGTTTTGAAAATATAAATAAATCAAGCACACTTAGAAGCAACAACAAGAATGGAGTGCAGATTGATGCACTCTGGATCTTCATTGAAGATCTATAAATGGAAAATAGAGATATATATATACATATGTATATATATATATATATATATATATATATATATAAATACAAGATATAGACAGATATAGGTATATATATATGTGTGAGAAAATATATACAGAAAACATATATATATATATATATATATAAGCAAAAAGGGGGGAACAACAGATCAAAAGAACACAGAAGAAACTCACCTGAACCCCGGCAAGCCAGGATTGCCATGGCAACCTCCACCAGCACAGTTTTGGGCTGTGTTTATACATTTCGGACCTTGGGTCCATGATGGGTTCAAGTGATTGCTTAAATGGGTCTTGGCGCACTGTGAGCCATCTACTTACACGCTAGTTATTAATATATAAAATATTGTATCATCAATAGGTGCAACATGCTGCGCATATATAGTTCACGCAATTTAGCCAAGGGTGATGATCTTTGACGCATTGTGCTCCCATCTGATCGAAGCAAATCAGGTAGGGAATCTACGTTGGTATTTTATATTTGTATAAGCATGTCACTTAGTTTCATAGAAGCTTGGATGAACATTCATGTACGCACTAATAAGCATAGTAGAGATAAAATCTAATATTTTATTTAAACTGATAAACCTGAATTGATCTGAAATAAATAGACTTACATTGCCAAAAATCTGATGAGAAACAAAATAATAATATATATATCATAAATCAGCATCAAGAGCATCTGGTAGTTTGACCCTAGTCAGAAAGAAACTGATATTTCTAGTCTATAACAAGAAATCCTTTTGTAAATTCATGCTTATAGTAGCTTCATACCATTCAGCATAAAAGAAATACATGGAACTGCATCTTGAGCTTAACCATTTCACGTTGTTCATTATATCCTATCATTTGAGATATTTGTTATACGTTGTTACTCTATTTTAAATCAAGTGATCCCGCTAACTCGGGAGCTTGAGATTCTCGAATCAAGTGATCTCGCTAACTCGGGAGCTTGACAAGTGATCCCGCTAACTCGGGAGCTTGAAGTATTCTAGTCCAAGTGATCCCGCTAACTCGGGAGCTTGACAAGTGATCCCGCTAACTCGGGAGCTTGACCTTGTTGTTCTCCTGTTTTCGCCTGCATGTATATTCGGTTTCAGTTTGTTTCTCACACCTATTACATCATGCATAAATTTAGCATTTCAGCAAGTTACTTGTAAATTTATTTTATTTATACATCTCTATGAAAAAGTGATAAACTGTCAATATAGAATAACAATGTGATATTCTCTACTGAGCTTTGATGATAGCTCATACCACGACTTCAATGTCTTAGCTGCAGAGCCTGACCCAAAGCACGTTGCAGATCCCACCTACGTGCCCGACGAAGAAGAGGGTGAAGACGAAGACGACGAGGACGAGGAAGACGACTTTGCTGAAGAGTTCTTCCCGAAATAGGTTTGTAGCTTGGGAATGAGGGTAGAAAGGTAGAGAGAAAAGGAGAAATAGATAAATTTATGGCATGTATAAATGATATATGATAGTTGCAGAGATATATTGGAATGTATAGGTTTTCTTTTCATTGTTTAGATGACGGGTGGCCGTCATCGGTGAAAGAAGTAACCCCTTGATGTATATAGTGTCGCTAGTCTATATATTAGTTATTTTTGCCATATTATCCATCTGTCAGAGTTAAAATACATTGCTTCTGCATTTGCATCACTTTAAGTTAAAGAAGTAACCCCTTGATGAAAGGATCATGTCAGGTGATCGGATGGCACGACCTTTCCCAGTTTAGAGACGGGGAAATGCCGGGTTGTCACAGATGGTGATGATGATTAACAAAATTTCATGTTCGAGCATGGGTTCGAGTGTCTCAAAATGTTTTATAATTTCCTGTATACTGATATTATTTATAGATCCTTGAAGATCTCTAAAACAAGCACATTGAAATTCAGAATAGAAAAATAAGGGTCTGGCAAGAATATGGAAACAATTACAAATTAATAAGGCAGTTAGTCATGCGTATTTCAAGAACATGGACGGGAGTTTTTTTTTCCACCTCGCCACATAAAACACAAAAACTGAGCGGTGAAAACATGGAAACTTCTCTTATCTAACTGGTAAACACTTCAAATCCAATCATTAGCAATAAAGAAAAAGATAGCAACGTTGGTCCATTATCAAAGAGAAGCCAGTTTAGACCAGTCCACTCAAAAGAAGATTATAAATAATAATATTATTATTATTATTATTATTATTATTTGTTATAAAATAGACAACAAAGCAGAAAGTCATAAAATTTTCTACCGATAAGGGTTTGGGACTAAGAATTTGAATGACATATGGGAAAAAATCACAATTCGAGAATTTGAATGACATAAAGTAACCCATCAAGAATTTGAATGACATATGGGAAAAAATCACAATACGAGACATGCATTAATCATGTGGTTAGAAATTAATAAGAAACTCCATATGGTTGAGAATCTTCATAGCATTTGTTGGACTAATTAGAAAGAGAATGATTATATATTCATTGGGCATTCCTATTCAATGGAAATAGGGGTGTATTTGGTTCAGTTTGATCTGTTTTGGACCAAACTCACAAGTCAAATCAGTTTGGTCGGTTTATTGAAGTCCGAGATCTTTTAATGTATTTATAACTTTATTTTTATTAGTTCATTGTTGTCTTAACGACTCTAGATTAACAATATTTAGAATGTGAAGTGCGCGTTCCATAGAGTAACTTTCCTTTAGATGTTTGGAGTAATTGCAGTTTTCTCATGGGCCTCCATAATGAGCGCTAACATTATTTATTTGTTTTTATAGTACATCAAAAAACATATGCCGCACAAGTCTCCTTATCGAGACACTTCATTGCTTGAGAGTTTGGATACTTATTCATATAAATTTAGACACATTGGTTGAGTAGTTGTTAATATGGTCATCAAGAAACAGGACAGTAGTTGCTATTTTGTAGATGTGTTCAATTTGCCTGAGTTTGGGCTACTTTAGAACCTTTCCTAAGTAAAATTTGATACTTGTGAAATTCGGCAACCTGAACTATACCTAACTAAACAGCTCTTTTATTATTGAAGTGGTAATATGTTATATTAGTTATTTCAAGCATTATTTATGTCATATTTATGATTTGAGTTCAATATTTGTGGTGTTACAGTGCCAGCGGTTACACCTTCGTATGCTCCTGAATACTCGAGCTATGCAGGAGAAGGATATGAGGCTCTCTCTCTCTCATACACAAACACTTGGTGTTGGCCACAAAGACAGATGAGATGTATCAGTGCATCTAGCACCACCTAAATGGCTAACATTTTTATTCTACAAAAAGGCCTATAGCTGAGTTTCTATTATCCATAAAGTTGGTACTATTGGAAGCTCTTGTGAAGATCTCTCTCTCTCCTTCTCTCAAATTTATTTATTGTCTGTAATCCTTACCTAGTCTCCATTTTCTGTAAAGTGGAGAGCTTTTTAATGGGCACATTAAACCCTACATGGTGGGGATTATATACAATACCATATTGTTGAAATGTTTTTGCTTATAGGGAAGTGCACAACTGTAAGATCTTTGGCAAACACAAAGTACTTACATACAATACAATATACCAATTTAATAGCATGCTCTAGCACATACTGATTTTGTTAAATACTGTGAGCAAGGTTCAAAATCTCAGTTTTCTGCATTTGTGAAATATGTATCCATTATTTCCTATCACTATTACGGGATTTTGTTATCATCTAATGTTTTATGATTCTCTTTAATTTCTCCTGATCTTGTGATAGATAAATACTTGCAATGATTTCTACTGCGACTAGTTCACTCCAACAAGCCTTACAAACCGAACATGTGGACCGAAAACTGGAATGGCTGGTAATAGAAGTTTTTTAATCCTTATAATCTGCCTAATTTAAATTTCAGATGAACTTTCGGTTTCTGATTTATTTAAGATTCAGTAGACATAGTTTTTCATGATTTTTTTTCTATTTGTAGGTACACAGAGTTTGGGGGTCAAATTCCCACCCGACCAGCTGAAGACGTGGCATATTTCGTTGCAAAATTAATATAGAAAGGCAGGTCTTTACTCATATATCGTGTTGGACGAGAGTGATTGAAGGATCTGGATATCAATAAGAGTCAAAGAAATTCCAATTGGTCATTGTTACCTTTCAGAAAAATAAATAATAAAATAATAATTCCAATTGGTCATATATACTTAGCCTCTATGCTAGATTGCTTGGCTCAAGAATACTTTAACATGGATCTAGATTTGTTGGACTGAATTATTTATTTTGATATGTGGGTTTTCTTCTTTATTGTGAATGGCATTGCCATGTTGTGAATTAAAATTTACTTTTGTAAATGAGTTTTGAGCATGTTAATGAGTTTATGCTAATGTAAATGAAAATGTGAGTATGTAAATGCAGGTTATGGATTTTCATTAAAAAAAAATATGCAAGTTATAAATTGTACCGCTAGGCAATATGGTTCTTGAAGTAAAAAAAATTAAATAGCATTAAAAAAAGAATTATTCAACAGGAGATAACTTATTGGAGACGGCCTTAAGCAGTCTCCAATAACATCAGATCACTTATTGGAGACGGCCAAAAGTCGTCTCCAATAACAAGAGATGGCTTATTAGAGACGGCTTTAAGGTGTCTCCAACATATCTTTGGGGACGGCTTATGGTCATCTCCAATAACCTTGACTATTAAAGATGGCCCCCATTTGGTCTCCAAAGACAATGGAGACGGGACTATTTGAGACTACATGGAAGCCGTCTCCAATACTATTGGAGATGGCTTAGATACCTTTGGAGACGACCAAAAGTCGTCTCCAATAAACACATTTTTTGTAGTGTGCTGCTCATGTTCTTCTCCCGTCTTTTAATAGATGAGTATGTCGTCTATAAAGACCACCACACAATGGTCTAAGTAAGGCTTGAACACCCTATTCAAAAGGTCCATGAAAGATGTGGGTGCATTTGTTACCCCAATTGGCATGACAAGAAACTCATAATGACCACATCTCGTGCGAAAGGCAATTTTCAGAATGTCTTTAGTTTTCACCTACATTTGATGGTAACCCGACCTTAAGTCGAACTTGGCGAGGAATCTCGCTCCTTGTAATTGGTCGAAGAGGTCATCAGTCTTAGGGAGTGGATATCGGTTCTTTATTGTCAACTTATTCAGCTGTCTATAGTCAATGCAAAGATGCATAGAATCATCCTTCTTCCTGATAAACAGTACGGGTGCTCTCCAGGGAGACACACTCGGCCTAATAAATTAACCCCTTATCTTTAAGCACTTTTAAATTGTTCTTTGAGATCCTTCAATTCAGCTGATGCCATACGATAAGGATCTTTTGACACCGATTCTGTGCCTGGAGCTAGATCTATCACGAACTCGACCTCTTTGTTTGGTGGCAAACTAGGCAATTCTTCCGGAAAGACATTTGGGAAGTCACACACGTTAGGAATATTGATGAGATTGACTTTTTCTTCCTTCCCCTCTTCTAAGAAAGCCAGATACCCCGAACACCCCTTGTTTAGTACTCTTTCGGCTCGGATGGTGGAAATCAAGGTTGTGACCTTTGGTTGGGTACCGTACAACCTGAACAATTTCCCTTTCTTAGGGCGAAATGTGACTATTTTCTGAAGGCAATCGACATTTGCATGGTGCATGGATAACCAATCCATGCCAAGGATTACATCGAATCCTTGCATATCTAGTAAGATCAGATCAGCCCTGGTCTCATGTTCTTTAATGAGGGCGACCACTGATCGACACACTGTATCTGTTCTCATAGAATTCCCGATTGGAACTAAAATTGACAGAATGAATTCCAAGGGTTCAGGCTTGATGTTCAGTTCTGTAGCCACAAATTGAGGGGTTACGAAAGACTGGGTAGACCCCGGGTCTATCAACACTCGTGCTTTGTGAGAGCAGATATCCATCGCGGTATCACTCTTCAAATACATGTGTATGGTACTTGGGTTTCATGCATACGAGTAAGTAATTGGGTGATGAGTATTAAAATGTTCTAGCATTATCAAGTAGTGAAATACCAACGACTTTTTTATTTAATGAACCTTCTTCATCTAAAAGATGAAGAAATTAAATTGACTATTCTTAAGGAGTTCATACCTTGGATCACGTCATTGCCAGTCTGGGCATCCTGCGCCGATACAACATATTCTCGACCTTGTACTAAAGGCTGTGGAGATCTCAGATTATGTATCGTCACTGTAGCTATCTTCATCTCAGGGCATTCTTTAATCCGGTGCCCAAGTTTTCCACACTTAAAGCATGCTCCTGCATTCCTTCGGCACTCTTCTATTTTATGGGGCTTTCCGCACTTTGTGCATACTCCAATTGGCACGGAGGAAGCGGTATGAGAGGTTTGTTGCCCCCTCGACCCACCCGTTGTTGTAGGGTTCGATGTAAGGAAGGGCTTTAGGGGTCTTGGGGGCAAAGCTGCAGAGTATAGTGGGTTTGAAAATGTCGTTGGGGTAGGCTGAGATGGTGGTGGCATCAAGTATCTTGGCCTCTAGCTATCCTGCTCTGAGCAAACAGCATGGGTCTGACTCTTTCTATTTCTATTTTGTTCATCTCGTCTCTTCAACATATTATCAACATCCCTCTTAGCAATAAGGGCCAATCTTACCACTCGCTCGTATATCGTCGCTTTAAATAGAGATACTCTCTCTTTGATGATCGACTTCAGGCCATATTCAAACTTTTGTGTCTTCATCAGTTCGGTTGCCACTAGCGCTAGTGCGAACCACGATAGTCAAGTGAATTCAGCCTCGTATTCTCGAACGCTCATTTGCCCTTGTACCAGATTTGCAGACTGGATTTCCAATTGACGTCTCTCCGGTGCCGGGAAGTATTTCTCATTAAAAGCTTCAGTGAATTTGGACAATGTCCAAGGTGTCCCTGGTGCTCGGGTCCTTTCAACAGATTTCCACCAAGGCTCTGCTTCACCCTCGTGTATAGGGATGACCTATAGTCCAAGCTCAATAGGGAGAGAATAGTGCGAAACTATATCTTATCATTCTACTTCATGGCATTGATGCATATGTAAACATTTCAAATGCATTTGGTATTGAAATACATCGACATAAAGCAAAACTTTAAATTGTAACCACAAGACATGTCAAATCATGATGCAAATAATGGACAAAAGTATGTATATCAGAGCAGTAAAGGAGAACTAAATTTCATAGCATATCAGGGGAACAAATGTATACAAGATGGAACACATGGAGCATCATATCGGAACGTATCGAATCAAATCATATAACCTGATCTCAAGGCATTAGTGTAAATATCCCGTAGCGGGAACTGAGTAGTCCGTAGCAGACACAGGGTCGTAACCCCAGGGATTCCACCCCACTCAAGGAGGCTCCACTCCGCTCATAGCTAATCATGGGATCAAGACAAGTCTCATGGCAAGGCATCCCGTAGCAGGAACTGAGTAGTCCGTAGTAGACACAGGGCCATAACCCCGAGGACTCCACTCCTCTCATGGAGGCTTCAGTCCTCATTGCACATGGTTTCGAAAACATATCACATAAAAGCTTTCATTCCCTACCTTCTCTCAGTGGTCCTTTTCTGCACTGTGGGGGAGAGATTTTCTCTGGCACGTTGCGACCTACTAGCAGAGCTTGAAGGGGGTCACTCTGTGAAGCACATGATATTGGCAGAGCTTTATCATTGTCTTGACGCTTTTGCTTTGGGAAAGGTCGAGTGCCTCTGAGGATCCCCCGTTCTGCTCCAGACTTGGCTTGGGGAGCATCTCGCCATTTTAGGGCTTGTACCCTACTTTTATGGGTTCGTGGAGAGGCGACTCATTGCTTTTTGGGCCGACGCCCTAACTTTCAATGAGGGAATATATGCGAGTTGAAACTTTGGCTGACCAAGGCTAAGCTAGTATGGAGGCATCCATGGTTGGACAGGACCTTCCCACTAGTTCGATCTAGAGATCATGAGGGCATTACCCTTCTTGGCTTGACTGGCAGTACTTATTTTTCTCTCTCGGGTGCTGCGTTAGTTTGTTATACTTAGCAAGTGACCTGCTCGGAGTGACCTCCCCTGTGCGAACTGATCTTTTCTCAGGGCTCCTCTGGGGATTTGGACTGGATAGCCACTCTTGGGGGGATGCATCAGTCGATGCACATGTGCGGCTTGGACCCAGGGGATTCTATTTTGACTTCTTCGAGGTATGAGGCTTGGCTGCTATCTGAGAGGCCTTCTGTCCTTCGCATGGATCTGGTGGAGAGCAGTGGAGCGGAGTGGCCTTGGCCACTCAAGGAGTCGACGCTTCTGGCTCGGATTGAGCTGCTGGTAGATTAGAAATGAGTCATGCATGAATGTTCAGAGAAACACAAGGTCAGAGTAGATGTTGTAGAAGTAAGAGTTGGTTTTGCAGAGTGTGAGGTCCTTCGTCTAGAAGGAGCCTTCAGTGATGTTCTTGGTGCTACTGATGCTTCCCATAAGGGGTATAAGAGCCTACATGGCTGCTGGATGGCAGATCGGGATGCTCGGGAGGATGCCTTATGTGCCGAGATTCATGCTTTGAAGTGAGAGTTGCGTCATTGACCTAGACCTGTACATACCTTTTACATAGATCAAATCACCACAAGGAGGGGCATAAGTACCCCTGTTAGACTTTTTTTTTAGGTATATATATATATTATTATTTTTTCATGTTTTTGTTGCTTTTCAATTTTGTAAAGGGTACGCAAGGCATCATACCAATTATTTTTTGAGATGTGGTGCAAGTGTAGTATAGACATGTAAACAGAAAAGGAAAATCTATTATCTTATACAAATTCTATCTTTCTTTGCTTTTGTAAAAGGAAGAAACTAGATATTACGCTGATCATCATTTTGAAATGTGGTGCACACAATATGGGGATAAAAATGGGAAAGGGAAATTGATTATCTTTTATAAAGTGTGGTCTTCTCCTCTCTCCGAAAAGGGAGACATTGGTCATCAAACCTATCATCTCGAGGTGTGGTGCATGTAGTGCTGGCTTGAAAATGGGAACAGGAAATTTATTATCTTTTACAAAGTGTGGTCCTCTCCTTTCTCCGTAAAGGGAGACACCGATCATCAAACCGATCATCTTGAGGTGTGGTGCGCATAGTGTCGGCCTGAAAATGAGAAAGGGAAATTTATTATCTTTTACAAAGTGTGGTCCTCTCCTTTCTTCAAAAGGGGAGACACCTGTCATCAAACCTATCATCTCGAGGTGTGGTGCATATAGTGTCGGCCTGAAAAGGGGAAAGTGAAGTTTATTATCTTTTATATAGTGTGGTCTTCTCGTTTCTCCCAAAAGAGAGACACCGATCATCAAATCGATCATCTCGAGGTGTGGTGCTCATAGGGCCGGCCTGAAAATAGGAAAGGGAAATTTATTATCTTTTACAAGGTGTGGTCCTCTCCTTTCCCCCCTTTGTTTGATGCCTCAACCTTTAGATGAGGTGACGAGTCCCGTTCTGAGCATAGCTGAACTCATTCATGCCATCAGACCTAAGTGAGGTTCAACAGTTTATCAGGGTCGGAACGTCTATCCCTTCGGATCGAATTCACCTTTTATCCTTGCCTCAAGTCATACATTTAACGGTGCAGTCCAAAGATACACCTGACCAAGATCCAATTTGAGCTAACATGAACAACCCAAATGAAGACTAGAGTCTAGAATCATAACCAATGGAGTAACTGATTTCTTCTTTTCCCCTTGAACATTATTACTCACCGCGTCCAAGATGGGTTTTCGCCATGCCCGTTGTTGCCCCTCTTTTTTTTACTCGTAGCGCCCTTTCAGGTTTTCTCTATGTCCATGGATATGCATTTTTACCCCAGGCGCCTTTTCAGGTTTTCACCTGGTCCGCACAAGCTCGTTATTTGTACCCGTAGCACCTTTGCGGGTTTTCACCACATCCTTTTGCTTGAGCTTGTATTTTTTTCTTTTTATTTTCTTTATTTTCTCAAAGGCCATGACATGAATGTCGACTCCATCATAGCTGGCTGGATGGAATTCTTTTGTTGTCTCACCTTAAAGAGGGTTTTCTTCAGGGGTGTATCGTGGGCACGGGAAAGGTTAGGAATTTTGAATGTATTCTAGGGTTAAAAGGTTTCCTTGAGAGGGATTTTTACTGTACACGCCCCATGATTTTTCTATCTCTTTTCTATTCTATTTTTTTGTTTTTTCATACATACTAGTTTTGGGATTTTACTTTTCATATTTTTTTTGGATTTGATGGTAACTCTTTTCCTCCTTTTTTTGTTTGGTATATACACTTTTTCCATCTTCTTTTCTGGGGAGGGGTTTAACGAAAGAAAGGCTAATGGCTCAACTGGTGTGGCAAGGGTATAAGTGTTCAGGGATTCTTTTTTAGCTACTTGGCTTTAAGATGATGACCTCTTTTATGGGGTCCTTAAGCAGTCACGTATCCATCTTATCAATACTTACCTTGACACAGAGACTATGAGTAGAATCGGCGTACGTATCCAGCGTTAATAGGCTCAGGAAAGTTATCTCCACCCTTGGTGGCGAGGGGGAGCATGTATCCAGGGAGTACTTCTTGGATGACGAAGGGCCCTTCCAAGTTGGGTTTGAATTTCCCTCTCGGATCAGCATGGAGAGAAGGGAAGATTTTCCTGAGTACTGTGTCACCCACCTTTAAATCTCGGATGCGAACACACTTGTTGTAGGCATGTGTGATCCTTCTCTAATAGGCATGGGTGTGACACAAGGCTTGAAACCTTTTTTCATCTAACAGGTTCAACTGCTCAAAGTGGGACCTCTCTTTCGGCCTCTGGTAGACCCGATTTGATGAGGATGCAGAGTGAAGGTACTTCAACTTCAACTGGTAGCACGACCTCAGTTCCAGACACAAGGGAGAATGATGTTGCCCCTGTAACGGTACGGATCGATGTTCGATAGGCCCATAGTGCAAAAGGTTACTTCTCACTCCAATCGTAGTAGGTGATGACCATCTTTTCAGGGATTCGAATGACTGTCTTGTTAGCCGCTTGTACAACTCCATTGGTTTGTGGCCGATATGGTGACGATCCATAATGTTTGATTTTGTACTACTCGCAGAAGGCTCTAATGTGCTTGTTCATAAAGTTGGTGCCATTATTTGTGATGGTGTCCTTGGGTACGCCAAATCGACACACAATGTTCTTGATAAACCTCTTGTCATGACTAGCTGTGATGTTTGCATAAGACGCTGCCTCTACCCATTTTGTGAAGTATTCAATGGCGATGAGGATGAACTGATGTTTGTTAGAAGCTTTCAGATTGACTTTTTCAACGACGTCGAGGCCCCTTGTGGCAAATGGCCAAGGAGTGGTCATGCTGTGTAGATCTATGGTTGGAGCATGTATCAGACTAGAGTGTTCCTGGCATTTATAGCACTTCTGTACATGCTTGCAATAGTTAACTTCCATTGTAGTCTAGAAATACCCTTATCGTAGGATCTTCTTGGCGAGCAGGTGTCCATTAACGTGGGCTCTGCATACTCCTTCATGGATTTCTTTCATAATGTTGGCCACCTCACCTTCAGTTAGGCATCTGAGCAAGATGCTATTATATGACCTCTTGTAGAGGCACTCGCCACAAATGATGTAATTGGCTGCTAATCGTTGGATGGTTCGTCTATCTTCCTTGGTTGTCCCCTCGGGGAAGGTACAAGTTTCAAGGAAATTCTTAATATCTGAGAACCATGGCAGCTCATCTTCTAACCTTGGGAGTTCCTCAATCTGGAGGTAAAAGGTAGGTTCATTTCTCTACTCAAGGATGATCAGCTTCATCTCGACACCATATGGAATTTCGACCATCGATGCCAATGCTGCTAGTGCATCGGCAAAGCAATTTCTTGCTCGCGGGACATAGGAGAAGGTAACATCATTGAAGCATGCTATCAGAACCTCGAGGTGCTCTTTGTATGAGATCAGCTTTTCATCCTTCATCTTCAAATCTCCATTGGTCTTACATATGATCAGCTGTGAGTCGCCAAATATCCTGAGATGAGTTATATTCAAGTCAAGTGCAGCCTGTAAGCCGGCTGCACAGGCTTCATATTAAGCCATGTTTGTGCAGGAGAAGTTAAGTTTGATGGAGACCGGTATGTGAGATCCATTTGGCAAAATTAGAATAGTGCCAACTCCTTGACCTTTGGCATTTTCTGCCCCATCGAAGCGCACTACCCATGATTCCTCTGTCTCCATCATATCATCCTCTGTCATGAATAAGATGTACTCATTTGGGAATTCAGTCCTCAAAGGGTCATAGTCAGGTAAAGGATTTTCAGTAAGATGATTAGTAAATTCTTGCCCCTTGATTGACTTTTGTGTGACATATGTGATGTTAAATTCAGATAGGAGAAGTTACCATCATGTAGTTCGGCTAATGAGTGTTGGCTTCTCAAATAAGTACTTCAATGGATCCATTCATGACAGGAGTAGAACAGCTTGGGATAGCAAGTAGTGGCGGAGCCTCTGTGTAGCCCAAACGAGAGACAGGCATGCTCTCTCCGGATGAGAATAGCGCGTCTCGTAGTCAGTAAACTTCTTGCTGATATAGTAGATGGCTTGCTCTCTTCTTCCCATTTCATCATGTTGCCCTAGGACACATCCCATTAAAACTTTCATTATGGAGAGATACAATAAGAGTGGTCTCTTAGGTTCAGGCGATACCAAAACTGGTGGGTTGAGGAGGTAACCTTTAATTTTAGCAAATGCTGCCTGACAATCATCATTCCATTTGACTGGCAAATCTTTCCTTAGTAACTTGAAGATCGTTGTGCAGATAGGAGTTAGCTATGCAATGAACCGACTGATGTATTGTATCCTGCCCAAGAAGCCTTCGACCTCTTTCTCGATAGATGGCAGCGACATTTCAACGATAGCTTTTACTTTCACGTGGTCAACCTCGATGCCTCTCCTGCTGACAATGAAGCCCAGTAATTTTCCAGACATGGCACCGAATGTACGTTGATGAGGGTTCAAACGCAACCTATATTTTCTTAGCCTCTTAAATAGATTTTGGAGATTTATCAGATGGTCACTTCTCTCTTGTGACTTTGTGATCATGTCATCAACGTATACCTCGATTTCTCAGTGCATCGTGTCATGGAACAGTGTTGTCATAGCTCTCTGGTAGGTTGTCCCAGAATTCTTCAATCCAAAAGGCATGACTCGATAACAGAAAGTTCCCCATGGAGTGATGAACACTGTTTTCTCGCGGTCTGCTTTTACCATCTTGATCTGATTGTATCTGGAGAATCATTCCATGAACATGAGCATCCCATACATCACAGTGTTATCGACTAAGATGTCGATGTGTGGGAATGGGAAGTCGTCCTTTGGGCTCACTTTGTTCAAGTTTCTGAAGCCGATGCACATGCGAGCCTTTCCATGTTTCTTTGGTACAGGGACGATATTGGCCAGTCATTGAGGGTATTTAGAGACCATGAGAAATCTTGCATCGTACTATTCTATGAGTTCATCCTTCACTTTCAACATCCATTCTGGTCGGAGACATCTTAACTTCTGCTTGACAGGCTTAACATCTGGATATAGCGGCAACTCATGCTCGACCAAATCAGTATCCAAACTAGGCATGTCCTTGTATGACCATGCGAAGACGTCTTGGTTTGACTGAAGGAAATCAATCATGCTTTTTCTTTCATTGGGAGATAGCGATGTTCTGATCTTGGTGACTCTAGGAATCTCCTCGGTCCCTAGATTAACGTCCTTTATTTCTTCAACAATCGGCGTAGGGCCATGCTCAAAATAGACAAACCAGTCAAGGAGCTCATTGGAAAGCTCCTCAGTAGGGATCTCCTAGTCCAGACTCGTGACTCCTACCTCTTTTTATATTTCTACAGGAAAGGGGTCGATTTCACATAGGACTAGTTTTTTAGTTAAGCCATCATTTTCTTTGATTTTCTCGAGAATTTTGAAAGACAATTTTTTTGGATTATTTTGTATTTTTTTTATTCTTTTGGATTTTTCTTCTTCTTCGAAAATGGGCCCTTGGTAAGGCAAGTCCCTATATACACATGCTATGCCTGCCAATGGCTCACCTAACTTTTTATAGGTTATTTTTTTATGGAAGTCGATGCCGTATTTATGGCCATTTGCTGCTTCCAGAGTTAAGGGCATGGTCGCCTAATTCCTTAACTGTGATGTCGCACCTTTACCTGCTCTCATGGAGGATGTTGATTGATATGGCCTTTGGAAGTCAACCTCCATCATATATATTTTGGGCTCATACAGGACCCTGCCCTCAAATGTCAGTATGGCTTTGTTGTGGTTTACCACAAGGGGGACTATACAGGCATGGAAAATTCCTCCTCTAAAGGGACTGGGAGGCTAGGTCTATCTCAAAATTGGGAGGGATGATTTGGGGATTGGTTAGGTTGATCGGCGCTGCCGGTTTATGCGGGGTTAGCTATGCTGCCCCATTCTGATTAATTTTTACTACCCTGGCACTCATGAATGTACTCCGGATGTGAGGCATGGGGCAGTTTGTTTTCCAGGTCTATTCCTCGAGCTTTTGCAGTACCAAGGGCTCGAGCCTTTTCCTTGGTCTCTCGAACCTCTTCTTTAGTAGGCTTGTAGCCAAGGCTGAATCTGACTTACTATCCGCTTTTAGCTCTGGCTGGATCCCTTCATCCTTGCAGATGAGGTCCCAACCCTTTACCCTTCTAATAGCCCCATTTCTTGAGCATGGCTACGGCTGTAACCATTCCACCGCCAATTTTCAATGTGATCCATTTGAGGGGCTCTGGGATTACCGTCAACACACAGTACTCAAAGCTATGGAGGTCTGTGTCTTTGGTTGTGCACAATACATCTAATATTTTGGGGTTCTCAATGCTGTGGGTAGCTTTGTCACTTTCCTCCAACCCTTCACCCAGAATGGTGACAATCTTCTATTCGGATATAAACCTCAGCTTTTAGTGCAGGGTGGAAGGTATTGCTCCGACCTCATGTAACCAAGGTCGCCCTAATAGGAGATTGAATGTAGATTTGCTGTCCATAACTTGAAAGGGAATGGAAAAGGTCATTGGCCCGATGACGAGCTCAAGGTCAACTTCTCTAATTATCTCTCTTCTCGTGTTATCAAATCCTCTGGCACTTGTTCTTACTGGCCTAAATGCAGAGGGATCCACACCTATCTTGGTCTCGGTTCTGAGAGGGCACACATTCAGAGCAGACCCGTTGTCTACCAACACCAATGGAATCACCCGGTTCCCAGTTTCTATAGTGATGTTGAGGGGTTTAGAGTGATTATTTCCCTTATCTGGCAAATCAGCATCTGCAAATGAAATGCCATTGGGAGCCAACACTTGGCCGAGGATTTGTCCCACCTCATATGGGGTTACTTGGATAGATACATGTGCATCCTTTACTGCCCCCATCAAAGCTTGGAAATGAAGCGGTGATGTCATTAACAGGTCCTAGACCGTGATGCGCATGGGCATCCTTTTTAATTGTGTTTCAAGTATGTGCTCTCAACTCATCTTCTCGAAACGTTTACAGCTATAGGTTCTTTCTTCTCTTCTGAATGGGCCGGTGTTGGTACTTCTGGTTGCTTTGAAAATTTTCCCGATTGAGTGACAAAATCTACTGACCCCTCTCTACTACTACCCATATTTATATTTGTCTGATTATAACTAAGCGGGACCTGATGGGGATCGTAGTTTAATCTCAGGATTTGAAATGGAGTGGGAATAGGCCTCAAAGGTACTTGCACTAGGGGATTGGAAAGGGTGGTCGACACTTGGTTAACCTCTATTTGATGGATCGAGAGGGTAGTGAAAATAGGCCACATGGGGTTAGTGGGGATTGTGAATGGCTGCATTAGGGGTGGTGTGATAGGGTTAGGCCCTTGATAATTAATCGGTGTTGGAGGGGGTACGGGGAAAACTCAGCCATCAGGTAATTGGTGGGGGGTGCTACTATGTATGGTTGATACTGGCTAGTTTGGACATCGCTGACAAGAACTGGTGATAGAAAATACACCCTCAAATCTAAGGCTTTTATTGGTGGTGTGGGAAAGTAATCAGCCAGATTTAGGGGCTCAATTACTCTTATGCCACTATCCTCTTGATCTCTCTGTCTCGGTGTTACAAAATCTTCTCTGGTGTGGATATACTTTGAAGGTTCAAACTCCTCACCATCCTCCTCTATCATGCTGATGGTCGACCTTGGGCCTGCTCCACCTAATGGATGTGGTGGTAGAGATTCCTGATGTATATTGGCATGTTGGTTGGCCTGGGGAATTCTAGGAAGAATGATCTTGCCTGCCTCTATTAAGTCTTGTATCACATGCTTCAAAGGGGAGCAGCGATTGCTTGGGTGGCCCGATCCTTGATGGAAATTACAATGGGTATTGGGGTCGTAATTCCTTAAGATCATATTCGGCAGAGATCGCGGTTAAAGTGCAGTGACCAAACATTTTTCGATCAATAAAGGTAATAAGATATTCAAGGATTTCCCTAATGGTGTGAAGACTCGATCAAAATGTGCCCTTCTCTGTTCTGGGGTCATCTGTTCCCCCTGTCCATTTCCGGTTCTCAGCATTGGCTCACTTCTAGCAGGGGGCTGACTGTACTGCCTTGAACTGAAATGAAGTTACGCTAGGGTTAGGTCATGTATTTATGACCGTCTGTACATCTGTTCTGGTTCTCCTATCATTCCTCTGTTCAATGAAACTCTAAACCCCGCTATTTTTTATTTTATTTAACCGTCCTCTTATGACATCTTCACATCGATTGGCATTTCATACCAAATCAGTGAAATTAGACTGTTGTTGGTATACCAGAAAATTTGAGATGACTGGTAGAGTGTTTTTGAGATCATCTTGATTTGCTCATCATCAGGTATCCTGTTCCTGACCTGAGCTTCCAATGCCCTCAATCGCCCCAAGTAGTCGCTGAATGCTTCGTTGGGCTTTTGCTTTAGCCGGGCTAGATCCGACTTGCTGGGTTCAATATCTATGTTGTAGACATATTGTTCTTGAAATAGACGGGTCAGATCTTTCCATGTTTTAATCATGGAAGGTTCAGTGAACCACCTCAAAGCCAGGCCAGTAAGACTCTTCTAGAAGACTTTCATGAGCAGATGCTCATCCTCTCCATATTGGCACATGTCCCTACCATAGGACTTGAGGTGTTCGATAGGGTTGCCCATTCCATTGTATTTGTCGAATACTAACACTTCGAATTTTGGGGGCAAGGGTACTTCTGAAAACAAGCATAAATCAGAAAAGTCTATGGCATGGATTTCAGCTCCACCCATCTTCATCAGTTGCGTTTGGATCTTGTTTATTTGCTCTTTCAACAACTCTGACTCTTTGAACGGTGAGACCGGTCCCTCAACTGGCGGCCTCCATTCGCTTTGGGCTACCTGTGGGTTAGTGAATACGGGCGGTGGGGGATTGAAGCTAGTGAATGCCCCTATATAGGATCCACTATTCCTGATCTCATCCTCCTCATATTGTGGGTCTATATATGGTGGAGGGAGGGTGAGATTGTCTTGTTGGTTCTGAGTAGGCCGGATGGGCACTTGGGGGGCCCATTATATATGGGGGAATCCTTGGGGATGGGTCTAAGATGTATGGGGATAGGCGAACTGAGGGTGGTTAATTGTATTGGACGGATTCCCATATTGGGTTGGGTGTGAAACTTGTGGGAAAGTAGGGCCCATGTTGGGTTGAGAGACTAGTTGAAAAGAGGATTAGAAACTATGATGAACAGCTAACATATGTACATGGTCTAAATCATTAAGGGAAAATAAACAAAAATAGTCTATATTTATTTACAAGCATCATCAGGCCAATCATACAAGTCTGCCAAAATTTTCAAATCCTCCTTGGATAAAGGAGCTTTTCCTTTAGGTTGGGACTTCTCGGTGGACTGCTTGGGGGCCTCCTCAGACCTAGTGGAGTCAAATTGATGTGGAACTCCCAAAGCCATCCCAATGTCCTTGCAATGCATAGTGATTTGCCAATCATCAATCAGAATTTCCAGCACAGCCTCATTCCCAGGCACCACCTTCTTTGTCAAATTCTGGTACCATAATTTAACCAGCTTGGGGTACACAATTAGCTTCAAGGGTGTAAGTAGGGGTAACAATCCCTCCTTTAGATACATTAGTGTCCCCTGGCACTCCTCTATCTCAGTAAAGTATGCAAGATCAAAATCTTTCTCAGGGATAAGGCTTAACCCATTCACAAACTCATTAGGGGTGGTTAATGCAGTAGGAATCTCCACCGCTGGTAATATGTCAGGGTTGGGCAAAGGTGTTTCCCCAGTTGGAGCAGATCTCTCCATAGTTATTTCTGCATCAGGCTCTTGAATTGCGACAGACTTGGCCTTTTTTGCTTTAGGAGCCTTCTTGGGCTTCCCCTCAGGAAGCTTCCTCTTGGTAGGTGGGTTGGTAGTAGGCTTTGATTTTTTGGAGGACTTTAGAGTGGAAGAAGCTCGTTACTGGAATAGGTCAGCTAGGGTTTCTTCAAAATCGACCATTATGCTCTCAGAAATTAATCTCTTAAAGCTCACTCACCAATTTGAATTAAAATTCTGAAGTAAACAACTAGGAAAACAATAGAGTGAAGCACAGAGACAGCTTACCCAAAACTCCTAGGGTTAAAATTAGCTCACCTAAGTTTGGAAATTCTGAGAAGAAAGAGAGATTTTGGGGTGTCACTTGATCTAATTTATAAAACTGAAATATAAAACTAAATCTAAAAGATTGAGGAAGATGGATGGTAACATAAAATATAAAATGGGGAGAAATAGATAGCTAGGGCCTAGTTTTTATTGCAAAACAGATCAAGAGCTGGGGATTTGTACCAATCCTTCATTTGGCTACAAGCACAAATGCAAGGGATAAGAATCTGAATTAGATCTGTGGTTTGGATTGATCTTAAGGCTATGATCTATCCACTTAAATGGTCACAGATCATCCAATAGATTTCCTCCACTTAAATGGTCACAGATCATCCAATAGATTTCTTGGGGGTCCTCTGGAGACATAGATCAGATTGCTGCTCTTTGGGAGACGTGTCAGTCGATGCTAATGTGTGATATCGAGCAAGGAGATTCGATTAAGGCTTCTCCTGAGTGCGAGGCCTGGATGTTGGCTGAGCGGCCTACTATTGACGGTCCAGATTCATCAGAGATCATTGACACTGGAGGCCCTTGGCCAAAGAAAGAGATGGCACTCCGAGCCCGCATCAAGCTACTGGTGGATGAGAAGAGGGTCCTGCAAGAACTTTTGGCCCATGAAAAGGTTAGAGCATAAACAGCAGAGAGCGAGGTCCTCCATTTGAAGGGATCACTGAGACTAACTTTTGGAGCCACCGACTGTTCTCGGAAGAGGTATAAGAGCATGCATGGTCTCTAGCTGACTGAGCGGAATGTCCGGGAAGATGACCTTCATGCTGAGATTAGCGCATTGAAGCGCAAGCTGGGCCGCTAACTCCTTCCTGCACATAAAACTTTTTTTGCACAGATCAGATACACAGAAAAGGGGCATAAAAACCCCTTTACAAATACACACATTTTTGGTATACATATTTTCTTTATATTTTTATTTGCAAAATGGGAAAGCACAGTAGTCATCACATTGGCTATTTTTTGGGATGTGGTGTAAGCGGTGCATTTGTAAATGAAAGGTAGTTTATTATATACATTTATATAGACTTTTCGATCTTTTTGTTTTGTGCACATATATATATATAATTATATATATATATATATATATATATATATATATATATTGTGTGTGGTGCCTTAATCACCTTGTAAAACCCTGGGTCCTCTTTTGAGCATGGTCGAACCCCTCTTAAGTAGTCGGATCTTAGGTGAGTTTTAATAGCTTTACCAAGACTGGAACGTCAATCCCTTCGGATTGAGTCAAGCCTTTCTCCTTACCTTGGGTCATACGTTTGACAAAGCAGTTTCACAAAGATAATTCTGGTCAAGACCTGATTCGAACTAGCATGAGCGGCCTAGTCGAAAAAGGGTATCGAAGAGAGTAACCAAGACGGCTCCTTAAACATTAATCGATCACTTCAAACCCTTCTTCCTCTTCTTTTTTTCATTTTTTCTTTTTATTTATCTCCTTTTATACCGATGGCGCCCTTTCAGGTTTTCACCACGTCCATGGGTTTAGCTCCCTTACCCCAAGCGCCCTTTCAGGTTTTCACCTGGTCCGCACAAACTCGTTGTTTTTACCCATAGCGCCCTTTCGGGTTTTCACCACGTCCATCTTACTTTGAGCTTGTATTTTTATTTTATCTTATTATTATTATTTTATTTATTTATTTATTTATTTTATTTATTAATTTTTTTATTTTTTTCAAAAGCCACGACATAGACGTCGATTCCATCATAGTCGGCTAGATGGGGTTCTGGTGTCGTCTCACAACTCGACTCGTGTTGCCTTAACAGATATTATGACTGCTTGTGAACCTAAAAAAAGGCTTTCTTCAGGGTGTAGCTTGGCCATGGGTTAGGTTAGGATTTCAAAGGTATGCTGGGCTAAAAGGGTTTCCTTGATACGGCTTTAGTTTTCTTGACATACTTCCTTCCTTGGGGATTTTACTATACATGTCCCGTGATTCTTCTATTTATTTGTTTTTTTTTTTTATTTCATTTAAGGCAATCTCTTTTTTGGGGTTTTACTTTTTCAATTTTTTTGGATTTTGATAGTAACTTTACTTCCCCTTTTTTTAAATATGTACACACATTTTTTTTGGGGAAGGGGGTTATTGAAAGAAAGGCCCCGACTCAAATAGGGTAGCCTCTTTTGGGTGGTTCTTAAGCAGTCACGTAACTGTTTCACAAATACTTACCTTCATGTGATAGACTAAGGGTAGAACCGTCGAACGTATCTAGCGTTGATGGGCTTAGGAAGATGATCTCCATCCATGGTGGCAAGGCGAATGGCGTATCCCGATAGCACTTCTCGGATGACATAAGGTCCTTCCCAGTTTGGCTTGAACTTTCCTCTTGGATTGACGTGGAGGGATGGGAAGATCTTCTTCATCACAGTATCTCCTACCTTTAGATCTCGACCACTGAAAAGTTTATTGTAAGCGCGTGCGATTCGCCCCTAGTAAACTTGAGTGTGACACAAGGCTAGGAGTCTCTTCTTGTCCAATAAGTTCAATTGTTTGAAGAGAGATCTTTCTCTCTCCGTTTCGTGTAATCTTGATTCCATGAGGATTCGGACCAAGGGAACTTCCACATCTACCGGTAGGACGGCCTCGATTCCATACACAAGGGAGAATGGTGTTGCCCCTGTAGCAGTATAGATCGATGTTCTGTAGGCCCACAAAGCAAACGACAGCATTTCGCCCCAATCTCGGTATGTGATGACCATTTTCTCAAGGATGCAGATGACCATCTTGTTGGCAGCTTCCACGGCTCCATTAGTTTGAGGCCGATAAGGTGACGAGCGATGGTGTTTGATCTTGTATTGCTCACAGAAGGCTTGGATACACTTATTTGCAAAATTTATACCATTGTCTGTGATGATATCTTTGGGTACTCCAAATCGACACATAATATTATTCTTAAGAAACTTCTCGATGTGATTGGCCGTGATGTTGGCATATGACGCCGCTTTTACCCACTTGGTAAAGTATTCAATGGCGATGAGGATGAACCGATGTCCATTTGATGCTTTTGGATTAATCATTCTGACGACGTCAAGGCCCCAGGTAGAAAATGGCCAAGGAGTGGTCATGCAGTGTAGATCAATGGCAGGAACGTGGATTAGACTGGAGTGTTCCTGACACTTGTAGCATTTATGAGAATGTTTGCAGCAATCTGATTCCATAGTGGTCCAAAAGTATCCCTGTCGCAAAATTTTCTTAGCAAGCATGTGACCGCTTATGTGGGACTTCGCATACTCCCTCGTGGATCTCCTTCATGATATTGGTTGCTTCACTTTCTATAAGGCACCTGAGTAAGATATTATTATACGATCGCTTGTAAAGGAAATCTCTACAAATGACGTAGCCTGTCGCTAGACATTGAATGGTTCGTCGGTCCGTCTTGGACGTACCCTCAGGGAAAGTTTGCATCTCAAGAAAATTTTTAATATCTGAGAACCAAGGTGGCTCATCATCAGGCTTTGTAGGTTCCTCCATCTAGAGGCAGAAGGCCAGCTCATACCTCTGCTTGATCATGATCGGCTTCATCTCAACACCATATGAGATTTCAATCATTGATGCTAAAGTCACTAGTGCATCAGCAAAGCGATTCCTTATTCGGGGGACATATGAGAATATCACATCTTGGAAGCAAGCTATCAGGTCCTCGAGGTGCTCATGGTAAGGGAACAATTTCTCGTCTTTCGTCTTCTAGTCACCGTTCGTCTGGCATATGATTAACTACAAATCGTTAAACACTCGGAGGTGAGTTATATTCAGATCGAGAGCCGCCTGCAGACCAGCGACACAAGCTTCATATTCAGTCATGTTATTTGTGCAAGGGAAGTTGAGCTTGATAGAGATGGGTATGTGGGACCCCTTTTGGTGAAATCAGAATGGTGCCAACTCCTTGACCCTCAACATTTACTGCCCCGTCGAAGTGCATTATCCATGATTCTTCTGCTTCTTGAGTATCGTCTTTCGTCATGAACAAGATATCTTCATCTGGAAACTCAGTTCTCAAAGGTTCATAATCTGGCAAAGGATTGTCGGCAAGATGATCGGCGAGTGCCTACCCCTTAATCGACTTTTGAGTGGCGTACGTGATGTCGAACTCAGATAATAAGAGCTGCCAGCGTGCAGTCCGCCCAGTGAGAGCTGGCTTCTCAAACAGGTATTTCAATGGGTCCATTCGGGCCAATAGTAGAACGGCTTGGGATAACAAGTATGGCAGAGCCTCTGAGTAGCCCATACAAGAGCCAAGCATGCTTTCTCCATATGAGAATAGCGTGTCTCATAATCAGTAAATTTCTTGCTTAGATAGTAGATGGCCTGCTCTCTTCCTTCTCTCTTGTCATGCTAACCTAAGACACATCCCATCGAAACTTCTATCATGGAAAGATACATCAATAGTGGTTTCCCTGGCTCGGGTGGTACCAACACAGGTGGGTTAATGAGGTAGCTTTACAATCATCATTCCATTCAATGGGCTAGTTCTTCCTTAGTAGTTTAAATATCGGCGTGTAGATTAGAGTTAGTTACGCAATGAACCGACTGATATATTGTATTCTACCTAAGAACCCTCTAACTTCTTTCTCGATAGATGGTGGCAGCATCTCAATGATAGCTTTGAATTTAACTGGGTCGACCTCGAACCCTCTCTTGCTAACGTGAATCCTAACAATTTTTCGGACATAGCACCAAAAGCGCACTTATGTGGATTCAGACATAACCTATAATTTTTCAGCCTCTCAAATAGCTTCTGAAGGTTTACTAGATGGTCACTTCGCTCCGGTGACTTGGCTATCATATTGTCAACATACAGCTCAATCTCTCGGTGCATCATGTCATGGAATAGCATAGTCATAGCTCTCTGGTACGTTACACCGGCATTCTTCAGCCCAAATGGCATGACCTGATAGCAAAAGGTTCCTAGGGGGTAATGAACGTTGTCTTCTCGCGATCAGCCTTTGCCATCTTTATCTAATTGTATCTTGAGAATCTGTCCATAAAAGAAAGCATCCCGTGCTTAGCAGTGTTATCGACCAAGATGTCGATTTGTGGCAATGGGATATCGTCTTTTGGGCTCGCTCTGTTCAAATTACAAAAATCGATGCACATGCGGACCTTTCCATCTTTCTTCGGTACAGGCATGATATTGGCTAGCCACTATGGGTATTTGGATACCATGAGAAATCCCTCATCATACTGCTTGATGACCTCGTCTTTGACTTTCAACATCCACTCGGGTCAGAGATGTCTCATCTTCTGCTTAACCGACTTCATATCAGGGTAGAGAGGCAACTCATGCTCAACCAAATTAGTGTCTAGACCAGGCATGTCCTCGTAGGACCAGGCAAAAATGTCTTGGTATGATCGAAGGAATTCAATCATGCTTTTTCTTTCTTCGGGAGACAGCGATGTTTCGATCTTGGTTATTCTGGGAATCTCCTCAGTCCCTAGATTGATATCCTCTGTCTCTTCGACAAAGATGGTAGGGCCATGCTCAAATTTGGCAAACCGGTCAAAGAGCTCATTGGGGAACTCCTCCAAAGGACTATCCTCGTTCAGACTCGTAACTCCTACCTCTTGTATTTCTACAGGAAAGGGGTCGATTTTACGTGGGACGGGTATTTCGATTAAGGCATCCTTTTAGTGGGTCATTTTCTAGAATTTTAAATGAAGATATTTTTGGGTTTTGTATTTTTTTAATATTTTTAGGAATTTGTTTTTTTTCCATGTTTTTGAGATTTTGTATTTTTGCCCTGTTTTTAAAATTTTGTATTTTTTCCATGTTTTTGAGATTTTTGTTTTCTTCAGAGACAAACCCTTGGTAAAGCGGGTTGCTATATATACAAGGTATTGTCAGCTAAGGGCTTATCTTACTTTATATAGGTTGTTTTTTTTTTAGAAACGGGTGTCAAATGTTAGGCCACTCCCCGCTTCTAGGGTTTGGGGTAAAGATTCCCAATTGCGTACCTGAGGGGCCTCTCCTTTACCTGTTGGGATGGAGGGTGCTGACTGATAAGGCTTATTGGAGTCAACATCCATTATATTGATCCCCAATTCGTCTGAGATGATGTCCTCAAATGATAACTCAGCTTTGTGGTGATTTACCACAGGGGGAGTTTGTTCAGGTACTAGCTGTCGTTCGTTTAAAAGGGACAACACGGCCAAATCTATCTTCAAGCTAGGGAGGGAGATCTGGGATTGGTGGGATGTATTGGGGCTATGGGTTTGTATGGGGTCAAATGGGTTACCCCATTTCAGTCGATCTTTACGACCCCTGCGCTGACGAAGGATTCCCTGATGTGCGACCTAGGGCAAGGTTTCTCTTCTATATTGATCCCTCGAGCTCTTACTGCTGCGACAATCTTGGCTTTCTCTTTGGCCTCTCAGACCTCTTCCTCTATGGGCTTCTATCCCAACCTGAATCTGACCTTCTGTCCCTTAACAACAACTGGCTCTCTTCTGCCTTATAATCTGGGCCCAAGCCCTCAGCCTTTTTGATAGCCCCATTTTTGGAGCATAGCCACTGCTGCTACCATACCACCTCCTATTTTAGGCATGATGCCCTCAATGGGATCCAGCTATCGTTGACACCTCGTATTCAAAATTATGGAGGTCGACATCCTCAGCGGTGTGCGGTACATCCAACATATTAGGTTTTTTGATGTTATTGGCGGCCTTTTCTTTTTCACTCTACCCCTCACCGATGATCGTGATGATCTTCTGCCCAGATGCAAATTTGAATTTCTGGTGCAAAGTGAAAGGTATGGCTCCGACCTCATGCAGCCACGGGCGTCCCAATAATAGATTAAAAGAGGATTTGATATCCATTACTTGAAACAAGATGGAGAAGGTCATTGGCCCGATCAACAGCTCAAGGTCAACTTCTCTCATTATTTCTCTCCTGGTATTGTCAAAACCTCTAGCTTTGGTTCTCGTGGGCCTCAACATGCATGGATAGACCCTGATATTAGTGGCGGTTCTTAATGGGCATATATTCAATGCGGACCCATTATCAATCAGAACCAAGGGGATTACCATGTTTCCAGACTCGACCATTATATTCAGAGACTTCGAGCAGCTACCTCCTTCTTTCGGCAAGTCACCATCAGAAAATGAAATAGCGTTCGGAGCCATCACTTGCCCAATTATCTGCCAGACTTCATCGAGGCTAACATGGAGCGACACATGCGCATTTTTCAATGCCCCCATCAATGCTTGGAAATGGAGTGGGGACATCATTAACAGATACCACATAGTGATATGGGCGGGCATTCTTCTTAGTTGAGTCTCTAGTATATATTCCTGACTCATTTTTTTGAAGGGGTTTACTGTGCTATACTACTTCCCCTCTGGTTGGGCTTGTGCTACTATCGATGCTTCTGATTGCTTTGATATCCTCCCAGACCGTGTGACAAAGTCCACTATCCCCTCTCCGCTGCTACCGCCGGCATTGACATCTATTTGCTCATAGCTTAGTGGGACCTGATGAGGATCATAGGTTGGTCGCGAGAGCTGGAAAGGTATGGTTGCCCGTACTTGAGGCACTTGAACTGTTGGCTTAGGAAGTGTGGGCAACACCTGATTTATTTCAGTGGTAGTGGGTTGGGGGGAAAAATTGGGCCAATAGGGGTGGTTAAGCTTGAGGGTGGTGGTATTGGAGGGAAGGAGGTTAAAGTAGACCATTGATAGTTGGTGGGCGTTGGCAGGAGATAGGGATTTGATGGGCTGTTATGTAATTGATCAAGGTGGTAGAGTTTGTAGGCAGAATTTGGGGTGATGGGATGGGCGCAGGCCATTGATAATTGACGAGTGAGGGTGTGGGATTGGGGCCTTGATGGCTTATTGGGTAATTGATGGGGGCGTTAGAGTTTGTCGATAGTTGAACGAGGGACAATGGGATGGGTGCGGGCCATTGATAACTGGAGGGTGCGGGCGTAGGATTGGGGGCCTGTGGGCTTATTGGGTAATTGATGGGGGTGGTGGTGTATGGTTGGTATGCATTGATATGTACATAATTGACGGGTGTGGTGGATGGAAAGTATGCCCTAAGATCCAAGGATTTAATTTGCGAGGTCGAGTTGGGGAAATATTCTGACAAATTTAGGGGTTCAATTACCCCTATGTTCCTCCCTTCCATGTTTCTTGACAATGGTGCTACATAACTCTCTCGATCACTGATATAATTGGATGGGTCAAATTCAAACTCCTCACCTTCTATCATTCTAACAGTGGGTCTAGGACCTTCTCCTCTGGTAGGATGTGGGGCTGCCTGATATTGAAACAGGGTAGTATTATTATTGGGCTTGGTATTAGTTATGTTCTGGACATCGCTCCCAATTCTCTTATCATTCCTTTGCTCTAAAAACCTCCTAACCCTACCCGGTCCACTTGGCATGTTCTTACTCAGACAGCCCTCCCTGATGGCATCCTCACATTGGTTAGCATTTCTTACCAGATAAGCAAAGCTGGACTGCTGCTGGTACACCAAAAAGTCTGAGATCACTGGCAGAGTATTCTTTAAGATCATCTCAATCTGTTCATCATCAGGTATTCTATTTTTGACCTGAGCTGCCAGTGCTCTCCAGTATCCCAATTAGTCGCTGAAGGTCTCGTTCTGGTTCTATTTCAAACGAGCCAAGTCTGACTTATGCGGCTCACTGTCTATATTATAGACATATTATTCTTAAAGGAGGTGCATCAGGTCCTTCCACGTTTTCATCATGGATGGTTCTAAAGATGTAAACCATCTTAAAGTCGGACCAGTCAGCCTCTTCTGAAAGACTTTTATTAGTAGTCTTTCGTCCCCTCCGTATTAGCACATGTCCCCACAGTAGGACTTCAAGTGCATGATCGGATTGCCAGTGCCATTATATTTGTCGAAGGTAGGCATTTTAAATTTGGGGGGCAGGGGGACCTCAGTGAACAAGCATAAACCTGTGAAGTTCGTGGCATGGATTTCAGCACCACCCATTTTCATCAGCTGCTTTTGTATTTTGTCTAACTGTTCTTTCAGTTGCTCTGATTCTTTCGATACAGGGGCGGCTTTCTTAGCCATTAGTTGGACTTCACTCTGGACCAGCAGGGGTGGGCTATTATGGGAGGAGGGTTAAGGTTGGTCAATACCCCAGCGTAGGCCCCGCTATTCCTATTCTTGTCCTCCTCATACTATTGGTCGGCATAATGTGCACTGAGGGAGAGATTCTCTTGTTGTTGTTGCACGGGTTGGACGAGAATGACATGAGTGGGGGTTGGGTGAGCCCATTGGTGGTGAGGAAAGGTTTGTTGGGCGATGGGATTTAGTTTTAGAGGTAGGGCCTGATGGGGTTATTGGGTATGAGGGAAGGTTTGGAGATGGCCTTGGGGTGCGGGGCCATGGGAAAATTGGGTTTGGGGTATGGCATGGGTTTGACCTGACTGTGAAGGTTGGGTGAAATGTTGGGAGTATTGTGGAAGGTATGAGTGTGGGGTTTGGGTTTGGGCCATGAAACCTTGGTCATTTTGGGCTATGGGCCATTGATGGGTTTGGGCCAGGGGCCCTTGGTAGGTTTGGGCCATGGGCCGTAGGTAGGTCTGGGTCATGGGCCCTTGATGGGTTTGGGACAATGGGCCTTAGGTAGGTCTGGGTCATGGGCCCTTGATGGGTTTGGGACAATGGGCCTTGGTGGGTCTGGGCCATGGGCCCTTGATGGGTTAGGCCTAATGGGCCTTGGTGGGTATGGGCGATGGACCCTTGATGGGTTTGGGCCATTGGCCTTGGTGGGTTTGGTGCATGGGCCCTTGATGGGTTTGGCCCAAGGGGCCTTGATGGGATTGGGCCATGGGCCTTGGGTAGGTTTGGGTGGTGGGGTATTGGGTCTTGGGGCCCTGGGATATGTGGGAAAAGGGGGTTTAGGCCAATGGGCCTTGGGATATGTGAGAGGTTGGAGATTGGGCCATTTGGCCTTAGGGTGTATGAGTAGTGGGAGGTTAGGCCATGCGGCCCTGGGGCATGTGGGTAATGGGAGTTTGGATGGTGTGGATTATGGGGGGTTGATGGGGGTCATTGAGGAGTGAGGCATGGAGATTGGCTAGGGCGTGAGATGGGTTTAGGGACATGGGGTGTGGAGGAGGGGAGGTGTTTTGACAAGCCTTCCATATGGAGTAGGCTTAGAATATCTCCTCCATCATGGTCATGGGGGGGATTGGAAGTGGGTGGTGGAGATGGGAGGAAGTGACATAGGTAAAGGATGGTGGATTGGATCTATATGGGGAAGATGGAAAATGGGGCATGGGTGCAGATTGGGAGAATGGGTTTTGTGTAGATGTGGAAGGGAAATGGGTTGGACTTGGCATGGGTATAGTTTGGGCAAAAGATGGAGAATGGGGGGTTAGACTTTGGATATTTTGGGGGGTAGTGGTTGGGAAAATGGGGGCGCCAAACGGGCCTGTAATAGCAAAGGGTGATTGGGTGAGGGGGATGGTGGAAAAGACTTTTCTCGAATGGGAGTAGGTTGGAGAATGTGGCGGGATGAGTCGGGATATGCGTAAGCTGGGTCCACTACCCACGACATTCTACGGGAACGGGTTGGGTAAGGGTGCCTTGGATAAGGCCTAAAAATCCTCCTCCTTCTTCCTCGACGGGACGGCAGAGGGCTAGATGATGCCGTTGTGCCGGCACCACAAACTATTTTTTTTAGTTTTTGATTTGCTTTTTATTATTTTTTGATTTGATTTTTTTGGAAAAAGTTTTTGAAAAAGAAAGGTTCCGAGGCCTTAGAATTCCCTTCTCGGGTGGCACTCGTACCCTAATTCAAGTCCCGCGGTTATGATTCTGAAGCACTTCAGAAGAATCAAAGGAGAACCTTCAATCTATTGAAGGCATGGAAATCGAGGCAAATAATCTGATCCTCCGGAATGAGCCAAAAAGAAGTTGCCCTCTTTTGATCGGCAAGGGCATATTGGGTGTCAGAAATGGTGGGCCCTAAATAAGGCACTAAGCGCACTGATCGGGGGACTCGGGAGGTGAAGAAGGCCACAGATTCGGGCTGCTGTGCTATTAAACAGACCTAGCACAACTAATACCTGTGCCCAGGTTGCAGGGGCACTTTTTTACACTAGCACAACTATTAGTTGCGCCAAGGTAAAAAGTGGGATTTTAAAGCTAGCGTAACTATTAGTTGCGCTAGTTATAAATTTCAGTTTTTTTACACTGGCGCAACTAATACTTGCGCCAGGTAAAAAATGGTGCTTCAGAACTGATGACAGCAGGCACTAACACCCGAAATTAGTCTTTTTTTAGTTTTTTGTGGAAGCTAGGCTTCGGGGAACTGAGCTGTTTTTTGGTGATCGATTCTCTCCTTACCGCACCTAACGGATTTGAGTCCGATATAACTCATTAGCACTCTCCCCAAGGGTTTTAAGCTTTGGAATGGGAACCCTCCCGATATACCTCCGGTGCAAGCGCCTTTTCAAATACTAGGTGGGCTAGGACTTTTCTGAATCATCACCACTAAGGGCTGCCGCCATACTAAGACCCGGGTGGTTGTATGTGTGCCTAAATCCAACCCTTCGAAAATCTACCCCGTAAAAAACAAATTGAATAAGCTCCCTAACTTGGTTTAATTTTAATTTTTTTCAAAGGTTTTCTTCTTTTTTTTTGGAAGTTTTCTTTAGTTCAAAGATCGAGGGTGATGATCTTGTGCCGCCACTACGGGCCGGTGTCCACTGTTGGGATATGAGTGCACAAGTAGGCCCGCCAAACGGCTAAGGCACTTTAAATGACGGAAAATGAAATGAATTAAAAGACAATGGTCAAGTAGGCCCACCGATCGACTGAGGCACTTAAAATGACGGAAAAATAAAGAAATTTAAAGACTATGCGCAAGTAGGCCCGCCAATTGGCTAAGGCTCGTAAATGGCGTAAAAGTAGGGGTAAGTAAAGTGACTTAATCGGAGGGGTGAGTGAAAAAAAATATAGTAAAAAATAAATTTAAAAAAATAGCAATAAAATGTTAGGAAAAAAAAAGGCCTAGTTCAAGGGGAAACTCTACTAGATAGTCTCCAGCAGAGTTATTATCTGGGCAACCGTGGGATTTTTTACGATCCCGTTGCGGTGATGCGCTCGCTTGCAAAAAAATATACAGTCGCCACCTGGAGCTTTTGGTGTCCCGGGATACCTAGTTCATTTTTATGAGCACCGAAGTGCTAAAAATATGACTCTGAATCTAGTACACACCAAAGGCTCTTGGGTAGGGGATTCGGTTATCGATCAGGAAGGTGTTAGGCACCCGATCAACCCGCTTGACACGGTCTCTACTAATGGCTAATACAAAAATAAAGTAAAACAAAAGAAAATGGCTTCAACTTTCCCAAATGGGCCTTAAATCCTATTTGTGCTCCTCCGTTCCTACTAAAAATTCAGCGACGTAACGGCACAAATGAGAGGATGAGAAGAGCCAAAAAGAGATAGGAGAAGAAAGGGGAGAGCCGGAGCCCTCGGGCCCTCGTAGCAGCGTAGGAGAGCCGTGCGTGGCTTGCTTTTGATGAATTTCTTGCTTTGTGTACTACTTTTAATATTGCTAGTTTGGGGCTAGAAGCCACCAAGCTTAGGGTATTTCCTTTTTCATTAGAGGACAAAGCTAGGGCATGGTTGTCTATGCTCCCAACCAACAATATTAACTCTTAGAATGACCTACAATGTCAATTCCTAGCTAAGTTCTTTCACATGAATAGTACAAGTTAGTTGAGAAAAAGATTCAAAGAGTTGTTAAGGCAATGCCCCCATCATCAAATTCCTCAATGACAACTTGTACAAAGTTTCTATCAAGGAATTGATTCAAAAAGTAGAAATATGGTGGATGCCTCTTGTGGAGGTACATACCTTCATAAAATAGCTAAGGAAGCATGTGAATTATTTGAGGTTATTGGAGAGAATTCAATACAGTAGAAGACCTTGTCTAGGGACATTGAGTCCCTAGCTAAATTGATGAAAGAGAACACAACAAGAGGGAGAATGTATGAGATCACTGGTTACAATTATTTGGAGAGAAAGGAAGACAACTTGACTCAGAATTTTGATAAGCTCATGGGAGCAATGCAGTCTCCAATGGCAACCAAAGTGGAAGAGGCATGTTTGATATGCTAGTTTTCCACTCACTCCCTTCAAGAATGTCCCTCTGCTGAACAATTTTCAGATTTAGTTATGGAGCATGCTAATGCTGCTTAGTCCTTTGGATAGCAGCCAGCTGCGGGTTATGCCTGGAGAAACCACCCCAACTTGAGGTAGAGATAAGACAACTTCCAAAACCAGCAACAACAGCAGTAGCCAATGCCCTATAGAAAAGCTTAGCCTTATCAGCAAAATTTCTTCCAAATGCCCCAATACCAGCAACCTATGGCCCAGCCAATGGCACAACTTGTGCATCAAAATGCACCAGCCCCAGCACCCTCTAGAACTCCCTCATTTGAAGAGTAGGTTCTGGCTTCATTGTAGAATTTGGGCTCTTTGTCTCAAACAATAAGCTCCCATAGCCATTGTATTAAGAAGATAGAGGACACTCTTGGTCAGCTATCCAATAGTTTAACTAGTACAGAAGAGGGAAGACTGCCTAGTCAGCCTTTCAACAATCCAAAAGGATAGTAGATCATGGGTGAAGCTTCTTCATCACATGAGGAAGTCAAATCTATCACCACTTTGAGAAGTGGGAGGCTGGTGGACAATAAGGTTGGTGTTGAGTCTGAGAAGAATGCATGAAAAGAAAGAACAACCCATCATTATATGCAGCAGGAGAAATAAGGGGGGTGTTGATGAACCCCAACAGGAAAATGAAAATAAAAATAAGAAAAAAACTGATGAGATTGCTAAAGCAGCAAATGAGAGATCAATCCCTTATTTTCCATTTCCCAATGCACTTCAAGCACCTTCTCCTTTTGATAAGAGGAATGCTAATGTTGAGGAAATGATGGAAACATTTAAACAAGTGAAGATCAACATGCATTTACTTGATGCAATCAACCAAGTTTCGGCCTATGCAAAGTATTTGAAAGATTTGTGCACACATAAAAGGCAATCTAGGATACACCTATCCAAGAAGGTCTTTTCTGCTGAGAAAGTGAACCAAGTCTTATCCATTGCAACCCCAACAAAACTCTAAGACCCTGGAGTTCCCACAATCCCTTACATCATTAGGGATCACACCATTGAAAAAGCCTTGTTAGATCTGGGGGCCATTGTGAATCTACTTCCATATTTCGTATATGAAAAGTCAGGTTTGGGAGAATTGAAATCCACTCATATAGTATTACAGCTGGCTAACAGATCTGAAAGGAAATTAGTGGGAATGATAGAAAATGTGTTAGTTGGGGTTGACAAATTCTTTTGTTGAACATATTTTCTGGTTCTTGGCATGGAACCAAGCAAGTGCACTACCCCCATTCCTGTAATTTTGGACAGGCCTTTCTTGGCCACTGCCAATGCTTGTATACAATATAGATCAGGTATAATGGAGGTATCCTTTGGTAATATGAAAGTGAAATTGAATATCTATAATGCAGTAAGTCAGTCTCACTTTAATAGTGAGGATTGCTTTTTAATTGATGTGCTGGATGAGCTTGTGGAGGAGACTTTGTCCAAGCTGTCGCATTGTGATGACATGTATGATGTTTTTGATAATGTTTGGAATGAAATTATGCAAGAAAATGCCCCCATAGCTGTGATTCAAGAGGTGAAAGCCTTAAATTCTGAAGTGAGGCCAGCAGCAAAGTATCCTCCTTGGAAACCAGCTGTGTTGCCTCTTCCACCACCTTCTAAGGCACCTTTGCCGCCTTCACTCATAAGTCCACCTGATGTGGAATTGAAATAGCTCCCCAAGTCTTTTAAATAAGTATTTTTGGGAGAAAATTAGAAGTTGCCTATGATAATTTTTTCTTCCCTCACTAATGAGCAGGAAGAGGAGCTGTTGTGTGTGTTGAAAAGGCATAAGAGAGCAATATGTTGGACTATTGCTGATCTTGGAGGAATCAATCCTGTTATTTGTATGCATAAGATCTACCTAAAAGATGATTTCAAACCCTCCAGAGAGATACAGAGAAAGTTAAACCCCCACATGTAAGAAGTGGTGATGAAGGAGGTGGTTAAATTGTTAGATGCAGGAGTCATCTATCCCATTTCAGATTCTGAATGGGTGGCACCTACTCAGTGGTACCTAAGAAATCTAGAATCACTATGGTTAAATCAGATTCTGGTGAGCTAATTCCAACTAGGAAAACCACTGGTTGGAGGGTGTGCATTGATTATCGAAAGCTCAATTCAAAAATCAGAAAAGACCATTTTCCTCTGCCCTTCATAGACCAGATTTTGGATAAGTTGTCGGGAAAAGATTTTTATTATTTTCTTGATGGATACTCTAGGTATAACTAGATCCCTGTGTATCCACAAGATCAGGAGAAAACAACTTTGACATGTCCATTTAGCATCTTTCCTATAAGAGGATGCCATTTGGATTGTGCAATACCCATGTAACTTTTCAAAGGAGTATGTATGTCATCTTCTCGGATATGATTGATCAATTTTTAGAGATATTCATGGATAATTTTTCTATCTTTGGGGACAGTTTTAGCCAGTGCCTAAATCATCTCAACCTAGTGCTGCAGAGATGTGAAGAGACCAACTTGGTCTTAAGTTGGGAAAAGAGTCATTTTATGATCAACCAAGGCATGTTCTTGATCATGTTGTTTCCCACAGAGGCATAGAGGTAGACCAAGCTAAAATTGATTTAATTGCACATTTGCCCCCACCTAAAACTGTCAAACAGGTCAGATTCTTTTTAGGGCATGCTAGTTTTTATAGGAGATTCATCAAAGATTTCAGTAAATTTCAAAACCCCTTTGTCACCTACTGTATCTAGAGATTCCTTTTGTATTCAATGATGAATGTCTCTCTACTTTTAAGTTTTTGAAAGGATGTTTGTCCTTTGCACCTGGCCTTCAAGCCCTAATTATTCTTTGCCATTTGAGCTAATGTGTGATGCATCAAATTTTGCAATTAGTGCAGTTTTGGGGCAAAGAAAGTACAAAGTACCTTGTGTGATTGCTTATGAAAGAAAGACCATGATTGATGCTTAGTTAAAATACACCACAACTAAGAAGGAATTGGTAGCCATTGTGTATGCTTCAGAAAAATTTAGGTCATATGTGTTAGGATCTAGGATTGTAGTGTTCACAGACCATTCAGCCCTTAAATACCTTTTGTCTAAAAGGCTGCCAAGCCAAGATTAATTAGATGGATCCTCCTATTACAAGAGTTTGATCTTGAGATTAAAGACAAGAAAGGAGTTGAAAATGTGGTTGTACACCACTTGTCCAGGATCCTAGTTGCTGAGTTTGATGGACTACTTGTCAATGACTCATTTCCAGATGAACAACTATTTACTGTTAGCATGAGTGCAACTTAGTTTGCAAACATAGTTAATTATTTGGCAGTGGGTAGGATCCCCCCTCATTGGAATAAAATGGATAAGGATCTGTTCTTCTCTCAGATTAGATACAATATGTGGGAGGATCCATACCTCTTCAAGAATTGTGCAGACCATGTTGTGGGAAGGTGTGTACCTAAGAATGAATTTCACAGCATACTAATAATGTGTCATGAACAGGCTTGTGGAGGCCATTTCAGTGGAAACAAGACTACTGCCAAAGTACTTCAAGTGGATTCTATTGGCCAACTTTATTCATGATGCAATGGCAGCACTGCATGACTTGTGAAAGATGCCAGAAAATGGGAAATATTTTAAAAAGAAATTCCTTGCCTTTATAGCCCATTCTTGTAGTTCAATTGTTTGACATTTGAGGGATTGACTTCATGGGCCCTTTCCCTCCTTCTTATGGATATAATTTTATTCTTGTGGCTATGGACTATATGTCCAAGTGGGTTAAAGCCATAGCCACAAGAACCAATGATCATAGAGTTGTCATCATTTTCTTGGAAGATAATATTTTCTCTAGGTTTGGTACCCCCAGAGCTATCATTAGCGATGGCGGAAGCCATTTCTGCAATAGAAATTTTGATAATCTGTTTAGAAAGTACTCTGTGATACACAGAGTTGCCACCCCATATCACCCATGACCAGTGGGCAGGTGGAAATTTCCAACAGAAAGATCAAACACATTTTAGAGAAAATTGTGAGAGGAGATAGGAAGGATTGGTCCCTAAAGTTGATTGATGCTCTTTCGGCTGCCTATAAGACCCCAATAGGGATGTCTCCCTTTAGGTTAGTGTATGGCAAGGCATGCCATTTACCAATGGAATTAGAACATAAAGCTTACTGGGCTATTAAGTCATTAAATTTTGTTCTAACTGCTGCTAGTATGCACAGGAGGCTGTAGCTGTCAGAACTTGAAGAGCTGAGATTGGATGCCTACTCCAATGCAAGGATCTACAAAGAAAAGGCCCAAGCTTTTTATGATAAGCATTTGCTGAGAAAGGAGTTTGCTGCAGGGAATAAGGTGTGGCTGTTTAATTCAAAATTGAAATTTTTCCTAGGAATGTTGAAATCTAGATGGGAGGGACCCTACATTGTGATTCAGGTTTCCCCATCAGGAGCTCTTGAAATCATGGATCCAATGGATGGTAGGATCATGAAATTCAATGGTCAAAGGCTCAAAATCTGTGTTGAAAATATAGTAGAGCCTGTGGTGACCATTGAGCTTCAAGAACCTCCAAGGTGTGAATGATTTTCAGCATTGTACATTACGTATCATATCTGTCATGGTGTTGCTGTTTCTATTTGTTTTCTATATGTTAGATCTGTAATTTTTACTTAATTTTTTAGAATAATAACTTAGCTCCATTGAAGTCAGGAAGGTCTCTAATGCATGTGAAATTAATGGAAATTAAGGAGGAATTGATGAATATGTGTTGAAGGTGGACTGAGAACTAATGTGAAATATTTTTGGATTGCAAAACAACCTGTCGAGAGGTGTGAGGTGAATTTCGACAGGTACTAAAGGAGCCCCTTGTGGAATTCAATAGGTATTGAGACCTGTCAAGTGGATGTACCTGGTTTTTTATAAGTACTGAAGGTATTAGCTACAAATTCGACAGGTTTTGTGTACCTATTGAGAGGTTGAGAACCTCTCGGAGCTTGAATTTCTAAAAACTTGTAACCTGTCGAGAGGTTGGATGAACCTCTCGAATTGAACTTTGTGAAGCTTGTTACTTGTCGAGAGGTTTGAACAACCTCTCGAAACCTTTAGCCTGAGATTTTGCATTTTCATATGGTTTTAACTATTCGACAGGTTGTTTCATCCTATCAAAACCTTCTTTCCATCCTATCGAAATAGTCTTTTACTTGTTTTAAACCTATCGGCAAGTCCAATTCATCCATTAGACACCTTCAGCTAAAAGTCTGTTTTTCCTCTGCCCGAGTTTCCCTTTCCTTCTTTCTTCTTCATCTCACTGGTTCCAGTTCCAATTACCTTGCCATTGCTCCAATTGCATTAGCTTTGCAAGGGTGAGATTTTGCACTTGATTTGAACCAATTTGATTCTATGTGCTGCTATTTTCAAGAACCCTAGGGTTTTTGAGTAAGTTCTTCTTCAACCTTCATCCTTGTGATTTCTCAGCATTGTGGTTTTATATTTTTGAAGGGTT
Source organism: Chloranthus sessilifolius (assembly GCA_021018995.1). Classification (NCBI taxonomy): domain Eukaryota; kingdom Viridiplantae; phylum Streptophyta; class Magnoliopsida; order Chloranthales; family Chloranthaceae; genus Chloranthus; species Chloranthus sessilifolius. The sequence continues at coordinate 41,182,763 of CM037586.1, forward strand.
TTCTTAGTGTGTGGTGAATTAATTGAGAAAAAGAAGATTGTCGTGGCTTTTGAGAAGTGTTGTGTGGATTGTGTGTTTTAATGGCTGAACGTGAGGATACGCTGGCTGATTTATTCAAACCCCCTTCGAAATCTGCCCCAAAATCCATTAGGAAATCTAGTAGGATAGCTTCCCAGCCCAAAGATGACCCACCTGCTAAGACGAAGCTAGTCATGGACAAACCCAAGAAGGCCCAGAAAGCTCAGAAAGACAAGAAAGCCAAAATAACTGAAGAGATTCTTGAGGATATCCTTGTGCCTGAACCTAACCCTGAGGATGAGAAACCTGTGGCCCTAACAACTCCTAATGAGTATGTGGACTCTTTAGGCCTGATTCCAGAGACAATCTTTGACCTACCTTATTTTACTAAGGTAGAGGAGTGCAAGGAGACCTTGGCCCACTTGTAAAAGGCATCCCTGACACCTCTTTTGACTCCATTATAGGAGAAGGTATACCCAAGGTTAGTCAAACTATGGTATCAGAACATCAGGGAAAAGAAGAAGCCAGAGGCCACTGACCCTACCTTTATGGTTTTGATTGACATTGGGAGGTAGTTGCGGACTACTGTTATTCACTGAAAAGTACCACTTTTCACCTCTTAACCTAGCCTTTGCTACACCTTGAAGCTGACTAATAACTCTTTGTTTAGCTAGTTTTGTACTTAGTAATAATTGTGCAGCTTGCTACAAAGTGCATGCCTTTGGTGCCCAAAAGAGAAAAAATTAAAGCCAGAGAGGACTGCTGAGCCAAGGATTAATGGAATACCATGGTGGTACACACCATGGTGACTAGTTTGCATGACAATGTGGACCAAAGAAGTCTAACAGATGAGAGAAGTATAGATGAGAGTGGAGGAAGCTGCAACAGCAGCATATGCATTGCAGCAGAGCAGCAAAGTCATTTTCTTGCAAAGTCTGAGATGCTGCCTTGTGTGTCTAAATCTACAGCAAAGCTTGCTTGCACAATTGATACATGCAGCACAAGTGAACTCTCGAAGAACTCGCATAGCTCAGTGAAGGATTAACCTCAGAGAACTACTTCGCTGAGTAGCCGCACACTTGATTTATTCTCAACACTCCAAGAACTCGCACAACAGTCACGCATTAAACCTTTAGAAATCCAACTCGTGAAGTTCTCATGGGGATCAAGTCTTATATCAGCCACATGAGTACTCTCACGAGACTAATATGCACAAAAGAATCAAGAAAGCTCATGCATTTCTCGCACAGCTCAAGAGGAGAGAGAGCTCCAGAATTCATTCACACAACTCTCACGCACGTAAAAGCTTAACCCTCTACCGAGCGATTTGTGCTATGCAATGCACAAAGAGCCGAGCGAAATGCAAAATCATCTACGCAAGAACCTCACGATAGGAAATTTTGAAGCTCCACTGCGCGACCAAAACCCAAGCATGAAAACTCTATCTCGCAACTGCATTTCAGGCCAAAGCAACTGTGCGATAATCTAAAGTCTTCTGCGCGAGCTAGGAGCTTTCCAAGCCAAATGCTACCTCATGAGCACTCTACAAACTGTGCGAATAAATTAATGAGCCAAAGGCAGTCCCACGAAACTCGGGCTCTCCACTTCTCAGTCTTTACTCAAGGAGCTTTTAAGGATTTCCCCAGGTCAAGGGCATACATCCTGAGGCCCTAATCTCGATGCAAGCATCCCAAGGCATCTTAGGGTTGTAACTAGGTCACGTCTGCTAAAATATTAGGGTTTAATCTTCTTTTGGGCAAGGCATTATGGACTGAGTATGTAAGTTATAAATTTAACTTAGAAAAGATCTCTCCTTCAATCTCAGTCAGCTGTGAGCTCAAATAGATTAGGGTTAGGTTTTGATCACCTCTTTTTCTATTTTTTTCTTCTTCCTTAGTCCAACACTTGCTAGCTATATCTTCTGTAAGCAATTAGGTTTAGTTTTACTCAATTTTTGTAATGGGTCTTGTAACCTTTGGGATGTTGTGAGAGTTGTTTTGCACAAGGCTGCTGCCTTGAGAAATCTCATTGTAAGTATTGTCTTGATCAATAAAATTTGTATTTTAAATACTTATTCAATCTATCATTTTCCTATTTGTCCATAGTTTTGTTAATCTATGCCATACATTTAGGACTTGAGCTGATTTGAAATGCTCATGGAAGCTTGAGCTTGTAGCCCTGGGACCATGGTGGTAGCAGCAATTTTCATGTTCCATCCTAGTCCTCTGTGGTGTAGATAACCTTTGTGGATAGCCTGTGGGCATTCAAGTGGATAGACTATAGCCCTAGGGTGATTCCAAGCCATAAATCTGAGAGGGATTCTTTTCCTCTATACTAAAGCTTGTAGCCTTGTAAGAGGTTATTGCAGGAACAAGCTCCCCTCTATTTTACTTGACCAACATCAGATGTTAGATCTGATTTCTCTGTAGAGATTGTAGACTTGTGAGCTGAGTCATTGCAAGCCTTTAGTAGCGATGATCAGCTACATTTAAGTCTCCAAATAGCTTTTGAACTGTTGTGGTTTCCACTGGTTCATCAAGAACTTTTTTCTCCCATGGGTGCCTGAGCTTGCAGCCTGGTATACATGGTGTCTGCAACGATTTTCATGATATGATTTGAGCCATTGGGTGGAGGACATCTATTGGATAATCTGTGACCATTTAAGTGGACAGGTTATAGCCTTACGATCAGTTTATTACATTGGATCAGATTGGTTTTGTAATTTAATTTATGTGGTTTGATCCTCTCCATTGGATAGCGTGTGATCATTGAAGTGGACAGGTTATAGCCTTAAGAGATTAGGCCAAACCATAAGAGTTGAGTTAGATACATCTTCCTTGTAAATGTACTTGTAGGCATCTGAGGGACTGCTGGAGAGACAACCCTAAGTTTGAGTTACATAGCTAAATTAAGCTTAGCTTAATTGCTACTTCTCATCATTTTTCTCTTTATTTTAATATACACCATCACCACCTTCTTTATAACCCTTTCTTTAGGATAGAATTGCACTTTATTTCCCTTCTTTTAATGTTAATTTAGTTTAGTTGTGACGCCCAACTCCCTTTCTCTAGGATTGTCAGATCTGTAGCCAGATCTAGAGGCCTACTAACACAACCCATTTTGGATTCTAGATCAATTTCTCTGTGGGACGAACTCTTACTTACTCTAAACTTGCTACAATAGCGCTGTATCTTACTGGCTGTGTATTTCAGATTTATTGTTTTAATGAATTTTTATTTCTTCACCACTATTTTCTCACTAATACAAGACAGCACCTGAGATAAGACTAACAAGTTTTTGGTGCCGCTGCTGAGGATATTGATCTTTTTAGTAGACCTGAGTTGTATTGTATTTTAGTCTAGAAAATTCTTTGTTGCTGGGCCTTAAATAGGATAAAAAGTACTATCGAATTTTGTGCGACTTTTACAGAATTGGACAGCAGCAACAGGGAAAAGCTAGAGCTGCAGCTAGAGTTTAGCTAGTTCTATTTGTACTTCTTTTGCCCTAAAACTCAGTCCATTTATTTTGAATTCCATGTCAATAGTTTAGTTCTAGATCTGCTTAGTTGTAAATTTTGTTTGTAAATTATTTTTTTTGCTGTAAGTATTTTCTTTACATGCTGATTATGTGTGTGTATGCTTAGTAGAAGGTCCCTTAACCCTGAGTTGGAACCTCCAAATCCTGAGATTGAAAGGGTCCTTAGACTGAGAAACACCACACAAGCCCCTATTGTGGACACTGAGCTAGCTGCAATGGCTGAGAGGCAAAGAACTCTGAAGGAATATAATGCACCAGGGGATTACACATCTCCCTTTTGCATACAATTTCTTTCAGTTGAGGGAAATTATGAAATCAAGTCCTCCACCATTAACATGCTTCCATCTTTTAATGGGCTCAGTAAAGAAGATCCTTACAAGGACATTGATCAATTTTTGGCACTTTGCACCACATTTAACATTGCTGGCCTGAGACCTGAAGCCTCCAAACTTAGACATTTTCCTTTTTCCTTAAAGGAAAATACCAGCACCTGGCTCTCTAAGCTCCCAGCCAATAGCATCCAGACATGGAGTGACCTCCAAAGCCAATTTTTGACTAAATTATTTTTCATAAATAAAACTAGTCAGATGAGGACAAACATATTGTCATCTACTCAGTCTTCAACTGAAGATTTTTATGAGGTATGGGAGCGGTTTCAAGAAATATTAAAATAATATCTCCACCACCAAATTCCACAGTGGCAACTTGTGCAAGTATTTTACCAATGAATTAATCCCAAGAGTAGGGACATGGTGGATGCCTCATGTGGGGCTAGTAACCTCCACAAGATAGCTGATGAGGCATGGGAGCTGTTTGACATTATTGATGAGAATTTCATGCAGTAGGAGTCACTGTCTTGTAATGACAGCCAAACCCAAGCTAAATTTGTGAAAGAATCCACTCCTAGAGGTGGAATGTATGAGGTTAAGGTGCAGAGTGAATTGAAAAGGAAGGTCGACAATCTGAGTTTAAAGTTTGATAAATTAATGAATGTTATGCAGCCTAGGATGGCTGGACAAGTTGAAGTGGCATGTCTGATATGCCATTCTCTCACACATTACTTCAAAGAATGCCCATCAGCCAACCAATTCCCTGACTTCGTTATGGAGCATGTCAATGCTGCTCAAGCATATGTACAGCAACCTGTTGGGTACACATAGAGAAATCACCTAAATTCGAGGTGGAGACAAGATACATACCAACAGCCCCAGTAACAGCAGTTGGCAGCTCCATACAAACCTCAGCACTAGTTCAACCAAGGATATGCACCTAGGCAGAATTTTTAGTTGCCTGCCCCAAGCCTAATCATTTGGTCTTTCCCCCACCACAATAGCCCAGGTCCTCTTCCTTTGAAGAGCAAATGCTAGCATCACTGTAAAATCTTGGAAACTTGGTGCAAACTATGAACTCTCATGGGCAAAGCATCGAAAAAACAAAGGACCAGCTGGGTCAAATTTGCAATGCTTTAAATAAAAGAGAGGAGGGCAAGTTGCCTAGTCAACCCTTGGCCAACTCTAAAGGGCAGTACATGATTGGAGAAGGTTCCTCTCCCATGAGAAGGCTAATGCAATCACTACCCTAAGGAGTGATAAGATAGTTGACAATTTGGTGGGCAGGACAGCTGAGGAGGCCATGGAGAGTGAAAATGAAAGAAATGTGAGTGTTGAAGAGCTAATGAAATCATCCCCTACTATAGAGCAGCAAGGGAAAAATAAAGGGGTTGATGTTGAGCCCCAACAACAAATAATAAATGAAGAAAAGAGAAAAGTAAAAATTTGACCATGATATTATTAGGCATGCAGCTGTGGCACCAGCAGTCCCACAGCTACAATTTTCTCATGCACTTGCTGGCTCATCTCCTTTTGATAAGGGTAATGCTTAGATGGAGGAAATGATGGAGACCTTCAAGCAGGTCAAGATTAGTTTGCCCTTGCTTGATGCTATAAAATAGGTCCGTGCCTACGCCAAATTCTTGAAAGACTTCTGCACACAGAAAATAAAAGCAAGGGTGCAGCTGTCCATAAAGGTTTTTACTATTGAACATGTTGAATCAGTTCTGTCCATAGCCATACCTGAGAAATTACAGGACCCAGGGGTACCTACTATCCCCTGCATAATTGAAAACCACACTATTGGGAAAGCCCTCTTAGACTTAGGGGCCAGTGTGAACCTGCTCCTCCCATATTCTGTGTATGAGGAGCTGGGTTTGGGGGAGCTAAAATCCACATCAGTTGTGCTCCAGCTAGCTGATAGGTCTGAGAGGTGACCTGTGGGTGTGATAGAGGATGTTCTGGTAGGGGTGGACAAGTTCTACTATCCTACAGATTTCCTAGTTTTTGACATAGACCCTTGCAAAAGTAAAACCCAAATTCCTATCATCCTTGGTAGGCCATTCTTGGCCACTGCCAATGCTTGTATTCAATGCAGGTCTAGGGTGATGGAGGTGACCTTTGGGAACATGAAGGCCCAATTAAATGTTACAATGCTGCTTGGCAGCCTCAGATGGACATTGAGGACTGCTGTGCAATAGATGTACTAGATAGCCTTGTGGAAGAAGAATTATCCAATCTGCTGGTTTGGGATAATGTTGTTGAAAACTTGAAAATTATTTAGAGTATGGTTGAGAAGGAGGCCCAAGCTCTCATGACAGAAGACATAATCAAAATAGAGTCTTCTGTGGGCCTAGTGCAACATTCCAGCTGGAAACCTATATTGTTGCCCCTTCCTCAAACCACCAAGGCACCTTTGTTGCCTTCCATTGAAAGTTTCCCTGATTTGGAGCTTAAGCAGCTCTCAGACACATAAAAGTATGCCTTCTTGGGATAAAACAAACAACTCCAATAATTATCTCTTCCTCTCTCACTAGTGAGCAGGAGGAGGAATTATTGAGTGTTCTCAAGAAGCACACAAAGGCAATGGGGTGGGCAATTGCAGATTTAGGGGGCATTGATGCCTCAGTTTGCATGCATAAAATTCACTTGGAAGAGGATGCAAAACTCTCTAGGGCGATGCAGAGGAAACTTAATCCTCACATGCAAGAGGTGGTCTTGAAAGAGATAGTAAAACTATTGGATGCAGGGGTGATTTACCCCATTTTAGATTCACAGTGGATGTCACCTATCCAGGTGGTACCCAAAAAGTCAGGCATAATAGTTATTACTTCTGATTTTGAGAAGTTGATGTCAGCCAAGGAGACCACTAGCTAGAGAGTTTGCATAGATTACAGAAAACTCAACTCTAAGACCAACAAGGACCACTTCTCTCTCCCTTTCATTGACCAAATTCTAGATAAATTGGCTGAAAAGGCATTTTACTGCTTTCTTGATGGATACTCAGGATATAACCAAATCCCTTTGTATATCCTCAAGATTAAGAAAAAACTACTTTCACATGTCCCTTTGGCACCTTTGCTTACAGGAGGATGCCTTTTGGACTATGCAATGCCCCAGTCACATTTCAAAGGTGCATGTATGTCATTTTCTCTGATATGATTGATAAGTTCCTGGAAATCTTCATGGATGATTTTTCTTTTTATGGAGATAGCTTTAGCCAATGCTTGAGTCACCTTGACATGTTTTTACAAAGATGTGAAGAGACCAATTTGGTCTTAAGCTGGGAAAAGAGCCACTTTATAGTTACAAAAGAAATTATGTTAGGCCATGTGGTCTCCCACAGAGGGATAGAGGTTGACAAAGCTAAAGTGGACCTGATTTCACACCTGACCCCACCAGGACTGTCAAGCAAATTAGATCCTTCTTAGGACATGCTGGATTTTATAGGATGTTCATTAAGGCCTTCAACGTAATTGCAAAGCCATTATACCATATGCTATGTCAGGATGTGCCATTTGAATTTTATGTTAAGTGCCTTGAGGACTTTGAGGTTTTAAAAAGTTCCTTACCACTGCTCCTATAAATCAAGCCCCATATTACTCACTCCCCTTTGAACTGAAGTGTGATGCATTAGACTTGGCAATAGGTGTTGTCTTAGGACAGAGAAAAGATAAGTTGCCTGCAGTGATTTATTATACAAGCAAAACACTAGCTGTAGCTCAGCTCAATTACACCACTACTAAGAAGGAGCTGGTAGCTGTTGTGTTTGTTGTGGACAAGTTTAGACCCTACTTGCTTGAGTCTAAAACTATTATTTTTACTGATCACTAAGCCCTAAAACACCTATTAGCTAAGAAGGATGCCAAACTAAGGCTGATCAAATGGATCCTCATATTGCAGGAGTTTCATCTTGAGATCAAGGATAAGAAAGGAGTTGAGAATGTGGTGGCTAACCACCTCTCTAGAATTATGTTGGAAGAATATGCTAAAGCACCTGTCAATGAATTGTTCCCTGATGAGTAGCTATTTGCTATGCAGCCTAGTGTGCCTTGGTTTGCACACATTGTGAATTTTCTTGCTATTGGTAGGATCCCCCCTTACTGGTTCAAGATGGATAAAGACCTGTTTTTCTCATAGGTCAAATATTTTCTGTGAGATACCCATACCTTTACAAACATTGTGCAGATCAGATTGTGAGGAGATGTGTGCCTAAAAGTGAGTTCCACAACATTCTTTCTATGTGCCATGAGCAGTCCTACGGAGGTCACTTTAGTGGCAAAAAGACAGTTGTAAAAGTATTATAATGTGGGTTTTACTGGCCCTCTTTGTTTAGAGATGCACACATTCATTACAAAGCCTGTACAAGATGTCAAAGGTTGGCAGGCATTTCCAAGAAAGATTCAATGCCATTACAGTCCATCCTTGCGGTAGAATTGTTTGACATTTGGAGGATTGATTTTATGGGCCCCTTTCCTCCTTCTATGGGTTTCAATTTTATACTTATGGCAGTGGACTATGTGTTTAAATGGGTTGAAGCCATTGCCACAAGGACAAATGACTACACAGTTGTCCTCAAATTTTTGAAGGATAATATTTTCTCTAGATTTGGCACCCCCAGAGCTATCATTAGTGATGGGGGGAGTCACTTCTGTAACAGGCCTTTTGAGAATCTGCTAAAAAGGTACCCTATTACACACATGATTGCAACTCCCTACCACCCACAGATCAGTGGGCAAGTTGAAATTTCTAATAGGGAGATCAAGCACATCTTGGAGAAGACTGTGAGGGCAGATAGGAAGGATTGAGCACAGAAACTGAATGACGCTTTGTGGGCTTATAGGACTGCCTATAAGATCCCTATTGGTATGTCCCCTTTTAGACTGATCTATGGCAAGGCCTGTCACCTACTAGTGGAGTTAGAGCACAGAGCCTATTGAGCTATTAAAACACTAAATTTTGATCTAATTGTTGCTAGTTCTCACAGGAAATTACAACTGTCAGAGCTTGATGAGCTAAGACTGGAAGCCTATACAAATGCTAGAATTTACAAGGAGAGATCCAAGGCATTTTTTGATAAGAAACTCATGAGGAAAGACTTCAATGCTGGTACCAAGGTTTGGCTTTTCAACTCCAAATTAAAATTCTTTCTAGGTTAGTTAAAATCCAAATGGGATGAACCTTACACTGTCATCCATGCCTCCCCATCTGGTGCTGTGGAGATCATGGATCCCAGGTCTGGGAAGACCATGAAAGTGAATGGTCAAAGGCTAAAAATTTATGTAGAAAATTCTGTGGAGCTTCCTCAGACCATTCACCTGCATGAACCTCCCACTGATTGTGACCCACAGCTTTGTACACTATGTACCATAATTTGTGAATTTGTGTGCTATTTTGTTTAAAAATCTATCATGTGTTGTTTGTGTTGTGATTGATTTCCATGTTTTGCTTTATTGTGTTTTGAGTGTGTTGCTATTGCTGTTGATATGAATGGTTGTCATCGGAATTTCATGAACTTGCTTCGTGCTGAAATTGAAACATGCATGGACTTGCTGTCATGTAAATGTTCATGTATCTGCTATACTTGAAAATCATTTGCATTCTGAGTTTTTACTTTGTGAATATGTGGTAATGGGCATTGTGCTTATCATGGTGAATTAGATGAATAATGAAGAAATGTGGTTCTAATACATAAGGGCATAGTGCATGTCAGTGTACATGCATTGGCCAGTGTGCAAGCACTGAAAGTGAATGAATTATGCTTTGTCCTAAGGCTCACTGGACAAAATTTCACACTTGCGAGCTATTTATGGGCTTTCTCACAGGGTTCTGATATGGAAATAGTTACTACACGAGAGCCTTGCACGTTAAAGATATGAGGAATCCAGCAAATGAACCTCGCAAAACCATTTCTGCTTTGCGACATTGAGCCGCGGGAAAATTGGAAATCACGCATTTTGTACCTCCGAGAGCCTCCCGAGCAAATTTCTGAAGCACTTACCTCACGAAGCCCTTGATGCTCTGAATTCATGTTTCTCGTGAGTTGAAAGCTCAACTGCATGAAAGATGCAAATGCCCTCTCGCGCGTTCAAACCCTAGTCAGCTCCGCGACTGACCTCACGAGACCCCTGAGAACCTTGAAAAACCATTTCTTACGAGATTGCATTTTTAGTGCGAGAGAAGATGCTGCCCCGTGAGTACCTGGCGAGAATCGCGCGAGGCACAGGGTCACACACTTTAACCCTACAATTTTCTTCATTTTTCTCATTTCTCTATCTTTTCCCTAGCTTCCATTGCAAACTTTCGATTTCCCTTCCCCCTTCTTTCTCCTCTACAACCTAAACCACTCCAACTTAGCCACTTTTCTCCTACAATTGTGTTCCACAACACCTTTTAGTTATTTTACACTTTGTTGGGATTATTTGATCCACTATGCAATGTTTGAAGTGGAACCCAAGCTCTCGTTTGGTAAGTTGTCACACTCTCCCCTATGGCTTGAATTTGTAAGCTATTTCAGTGTTGAGTAAAGTGGAATTTGTGGGCATTATATCCATTGAAGAGTGAACTACCCAAACTTTGAATTTAAAGCCCTAATTTTAAAAATTGGAGTAGCCATGGCCACGGGTTCTAAATTTATTGATACCTTGGCTGCCATGCTAAACCCTTCACCTACTGGCAGCCCTGTGGCCACTAGGAAATTTGAGGATTGTAGAGTCCTCCACTATGGAGACCTCTGAGGTACCTACACCATCTGTGGCACCCCAAGTGGAATTAACTAAAAAAAAGGTTGCCCCTGTGAAGAAGGCCAAATCTATGGCCTCTAATGCCCCTACTCCAAATAAGAAATCTGCCCCTAAGAAGAGGGCCAGAGCCCACCCACCTGCTAAAAGCCGTGAGAAATTAAAGAAAAAACAAAAGAAGGGCAAGGAAGTGGCCCTTGAGGTTGCCTAAGAGGATAAATCTAATGATGAGTAACTCTAAATCTCCTCTGAGTTTGTGGTTGCTATTAAGCTTGAGGCTAAGACAACCTTTGACAAGGCCCTCTTTGAGGAAGATCCAGGGACAGCTACTTCAATTGAATTTCTAATCAAAACCTCACTACTCCCCCTTCTCAGGCCCCCACTACAGCTAGTCTTTCCTAGACTAGTGTAGTTATTTTACCAAAACATTAGGGTAAAGACTGGGGATGATGGGAACCCTGCAATGCTGGTATTGATAGGTGATTTTGAGATGTTGTTTAACCAAGTAGCCATTGCCGAGATTCTTAGTATTTCAGCCAAATACAGCCCAGAGAGTGTGGCTTAGGTCCTCCTTTGACAGCCACAATCCCAGAAATTGCCAAGGAGCTCACTGGAAAAATAACAGCCTCTGGGGCATCAATTAGGAAGAGAGACTTGCATCGTAGTCTAAGGTTTATGGATGGGGTGCTGAGAAAGAATGTCTATTGCTCTGGGCACCAACAAGAGAGGAGGTTTCCTGTTGCGGATGCCCTCTACTCCTTCCATTGCAACCACTACATAGATGCTGCAAAGCTCATCTTTGAAGGAATGAAGGATATACATGAAAAGGTGAACAGGGAGCAGAAACCCCATTACTTGCCGTACTCCAGGCTCATTATAGCCCTGCTAAAACAGGGAGGCTACTACTTCAACATGAATGAGGAAACTCTCAGTTTGGCCCCCAGCAAGTGTCGCAAGAAGTAGTGGGGGATTAGTGGTACCTTGATTGAGAAGAAGAAGAAGAAGGGGGAGCTGCAAGCTCAAGTAGCCCCCATAATTCAAGAGGGAGCTGCTAGCTCAAGTAGGCCCCATAATTCAAGAGGGAGCTGCCACTTCTGTAGCTGTTACATCCACCAGCTCTGCTGCTATTCCTCAAGCAGCCACCTCTGCAGCAGTCACTACATCAGCCACTGTAGCTCTCAGCTCAACTATCCCCCCATCCAATTTCCATCACCCTCCATTCCACCATCATTAGCTATCAGCAGTACTTCCACACCCACCCCCATTCCCTTGCCAGCCATTTTATCGACCATCCATACACCCAGTACCTCAGCAACAATAACCTCATTACCTCAACAACCCTCCATATTTACATAATTCTACCTCAGCCAATTTTACCCATTCTCACCACTACATCACCTACATCAACTATCCAAGAATGAATTCTACCCATTTTCCTGGCACACCCCAGCACACCTGTTAAAGTCACATACACCAAAAAGAAAACCTCATAGACCACCAAAGCCCCCACTCAACCACCCAAGCCCATTACCTTACCAGCCCCTACCCGCTACCTCAGTCCAATAAAATTCAAGAGCCCCCAACCACCACTGATCTACCATCACCATCACCTCCATCTCCACTCCACTATGATGAACCTGAGCCTGAAATTCCTGACATCCCATACAAGTCCCCTATTTCCTTACCTCAGCCCATTGGAACCTCTACACTCACTGAAACAGAACCCTTGGGCCAATCCATTCCTTATCCCCCCTCCCATGACCAAGACCCTTTCTCATCAGAGGGGTACTCAGCAATGATGGACTCTATCATAAGGGACATCAACTATGAGTTCACCCCTCTCCCGGATTCACCATAGCCTACCACCTTTCATCATGCACCCACTTCACTATTTCAATCAATTCCAACCACCCAACCCTCAGCCCCTATCATAGCAGATCCCCTACCCTAAATCCTTAACCTCCTCCTTTCTCTTCAAGCCCAAGTGCTGGCCAACACCCAATCTCAAACATCCATTGAGGCCAACCTTCAAGCCATGCACTCCACCCTCTAGAACCAGGCCTCCATTCAAACCAGTTTATAAGCCATCCAATCAACCTTATGAACCTTAACCCAACCTTCCCAACAGCCATTTATCCCTCCACCTACCTATATACCTACACCACCCCCATCTACCCAAACCTCAACCTTAGCAGTAACAATAATTGTTGCTACACACATTGAACCTACTACAGAAACCCCTTCAATTACATTTACCAATGCCTTAACACAAACTGACCCTGAACCTAAACCTGAACCTGAACCTAACCCTATCCGGCCACCCATTATTACCCCACCTTTGGAACTCACTTTACCACAATCCCAACCTGCCACCCCACCTGCAGTAGCAACATCTGATGCTGTCACAGATGTGGAAAACCTAATTCCCACCTCCTCAATTCCAACTCAAACTGACCCTCAGGTAATAGACCTCATAGAACCTGAACTTGAAGTCTACCATCCAATACCCTCTACCTACACCCTACCCAAGTCATCATCCATCCCTTCATCATTGTTGGCCGACCCTTCTTCAACTACTGAGTAGCACAAACTACCTGCCTCTTTCAACCCCATGCCCCCTTGCTCCACCCTCTTACAAGTAATGAAGGAAAATGCTTACATCAAGAGGGATGTGATTTGAGGCATGGCAGACCTCAGAACTACAATTAGGTAGCCCCTCCTAGATCAGATCAAATTTTTGGAACTCACTCATAAGATGGAGAAAAAAAGGATAAAATATGGATGGAGAGAGACATTGCTCACATACAATGGAGAGAAAAATAGAACTAAGGGGATGGAGGATGTGATTAAGAACTTGTAGGAGACACTTATAATGGTGGAGGAAAGAGCCAATGATTATGCTATGACTGCTGCAGCACTACAACAGACCTTATCTAAGATTGGTGATAGAGATTTAGCAGAAGCAGCTACTGAACTCTTCATAGTTGCAGCTGCCCCATGACTACTGTTCCAAAACCCAAAGAGGCCAGAAAAATAAAGCCAGGAATCAACATCAAAGAGCCTACATCAAAGCCTGAGCCCTCTCCCAAGAAGAGAAGCAACACCAAACAGAGGAGGACTACTTCAAAGAGATCCCAGTCCACTGCTGCTGCTCTCAAGAAAGTAAAAGGCAAAGGTGTCCAAGAAAAGGCTGATGCAGTAGAAAATTCAGATGACTAGACATTGTAGATGTAGTTAGTTAGGCTATTTTGGTATAATCTTTTTATAGTTATTTTCAACAACATTATACATTGTTACTGCTTATTAATGAAAATCCTTTCTGTTAACTTTTGTATGAGTTGGTTTGGTACTTTATTTCTGCTGTGTGTTTGTTTGTTTCACATATTTGTGTGAGTATGGTTTGTTACTCTTACTTACCTTGTTTGCTAACTTAATTTTATAAAAATACCCTGCTGCACATGCCTTTTATACTTGAATCAAAGAGGACACTGTTCCTCATAGGTTTGAGGGTGTGGCAAGGTATGTGTTGAGCAGTGAAAAATATCATTTCTCACCTCCTAACCTAATCTTTATTGGGCCCTTGAATTGACTAATAAGGTGTGTTAAGGATGCCTCGTAGATAAGTAATAAAATCCAGCCTTAGTGCAGATATTCACCTAGAAAGGCCAAAGAAGCAATCTATCCCTCATCACGGTTTCACAATAGCCAAAAGCATATCCGTCAAGCTATCAGAGTTGTATAAATTCATGAGAAGGTCATGGGCTCAACAAGTCATGCTTGAGACTAAGCACAGTTCCCGAGAAGATAGATTGAACCCACCAAGAGGTTGCTGACTGCTAACAGATGGAAGATAGTTCACGAGAAATAGGTGCCAGCTGAGGAAAGTCAAGGAAGAAGTTGTTGAGAAGTTCTGAAGTTCAATTGCCAACCTGCCAAGAGGATCCAGTAAGCTATCGCAAGGTTTCAGCCACTTGTCGATAGGTTGTGATTGTAGAAAGAAAGAATCCTATCGATACCTTACCTGAAGGTACAGTGGAAGTCGCGAGGTTTAGATAAACCTATCAAATAGAATAAAAGAAGCCTTCGACAGGATCCTTCAGAACCTATCGAGATGATCCCCAACATATCGATCACCTCACCAAGGCGACATGATGGTTGTAACCTATCGACAGGATGAAGTAAGAACTAAACAAAGGGTATCAAGAGCTACTTCAAACCTATCGAGAGAGGCTAGTCCTAGCTACTAGTACACTTCAACCCAGCGAGAGGTTTATCCCAAACCTATCAAAAGACTGAGAATACAAACCAAGAACTCGTCAAAAAGCTCTCTAAACCTCTTGACATTTGTTCTGAGAACTTTAATTACCCTTATTTAGCAGTCACAACTTCCAGGTTTCACGCACATGCTCCAAGGCACGACAGTGACCCTTGGGGGGTATTTTTTGGTACTCAACTACGCACGAGCGGGAACTCTAACTACGTCACATATACTTGTTAGTTGTGGACCAATAGGAGAAAAGCTTTTAGAAGAGGGATCAGCCACATCAGTATAACTGCATTATTCTTCTGAATTCTGATTGGCTGAAACAAATCTGAGAAAAGGTATAAATGGAGGAGCAACGACATTGAAAAGGCATCAAGAAATTGAGAGTGCAGATCCGAGATAGGAATCATTTTTCCCTCCAATTTCTCCCTTTCCTTTCCTTCTTCTTCCTCGCTATTAGCCAATGATGGTTGGCTAAAAACATTTTCAGTAGCTAGGGTGAGGGTATGATCTATAATTGAGAGTTTCAGAGGCTTTGTGAGGGATCGGATGCTGCATAGATTATATATCTGACCACATCATTATAAGTAGTAGCATTACAATGGAATTATGGGTTTTAGAGTTAATTCTGAGCTAGATTTCATTTATTCATATTTGATTTCCTTAGTTTGGATACTCCTGTGAGCCAGCTAGAAATGGAGAGCTTGTAGCATGGCATTCATAGCATCTACAATGGTTAACCTATTCTAATTAAAACCATTGGCTCAAGACAATCTCTAGGATGGCCTATGACCATTAAAGTGGATAGATCATAGCCTTAGGATTGCTTTGATTTATTGGGATAATCTCTGGGATGGTCTGTGGCCATTAAAGTGAACAGATCATAGCCTTAGGATTGCTTCCATTCTCTGGTTGTGATTGGATTCTTTTACCACGCATCTGTCGGGGTAAAACCTGGAGAGCTTGTAGCCAGATGAAGGATTTTTGTAGAATAGATCTAAGCATTGCCTTTGCTTCGATTCATTTTCAGTGGAAAACCAAATCCCTAGCTGCTGATCTTCATCCTTTTTATATTTAATCCATTTTCTCTTACCTCTATGTTCTTTTAAGCTCTGGATCAATTGCATTTAAAATCTGTAGTTTATAGTAATACCCAAAAAGCTCTCCTCTCTCCTATTTTAGAGTAGCTTAAATTAGGATAGAGTGTCAGATCTATTGTAGATCTAGAGATCCATCATAGTTTATTCACATTTTCCCTATGGACATACCCTTACTTACCAATAAAACTTGTTGCAATACCCTTGTATCTTGCAGGTCTAGGAGATTATAATTGTGTTGAATCCATCATTTTTTTTTAATTTGATTCTATTTTGTTACACACTAAATCAGCACACTCCATTTTCCCAACAAGTTTTTGGCGCTGCTGCTGGGGATCATGTGATCTAAACTTGGTAGATCTAAGTTTTCTTTCTAATTTTTTAGATTTGTAATTGTGATTACCTGTTAAGTGTTTGTCTAATTGCTCCTGTAGTATTTTGTAGCTTGATTTTC
Organism: Chloranthus sessilifolius; assembly: GCA_021018995.1. Taxonomy (NCBI): domain Eukaryota; kingdom Viridiplantae; phylum Streptophyta; class Magnoliopsida; order Chloranthales; family Chloranthaceae; genus Chloranthus; species Chloranthus sessilifolius. Next base: position 41,199,202 of record CM037586.1, read on the forward strand.
TTTTCAGATCTGAATCTGTGGTGCTCCGAGCATTGCACTAGAGGTTGTGCTGAAGTTTGCATCTCTTGACTCCTCTATTATTTTTCAGATCTGTGCATTTGTAGATTTATTAGCTGTTTGTGCTTGCTCCTTGTTGTATTGGTTGTGAACTGTATTTTGGGCATTGTGTGTGTGTTGTATGTTTGAAAGAAGAACTCTTAACCCCCATATTTTTCCATTAAATCTCGAGGTTGAAAGGATTCCTAGACCCAAAAAAACCCCATCTACATCTGCTGAAACTGAATCTGTTGCAATGGGTGAGCAACCGAGGTTGTTGTTGAAGGATTATTATGCACCTGGTGCATATAACTCTCCTTTTTGTATCCAATTTCCTGCTGTGAAAACTAATTATGAGATTAAGTCCTCAACCATTCAGATGTTGCCTTCTTTCCATGGTTTGAGTAAAGAGGACCCATACAAGCATGTGAACGAATTCCTTGCCTTGTGTACCACCTTTAACATTACAGGTCTAGGGCTATAAGCCATCAACTTAGGCTATTTCCTTTTTCATTAAAGGACAAAGCCAGGGCCTAGTTATCTTTGCTTCCCCCTAATAGTATCAACTCGAGGGATGACATGCAAAACTAATTCCTAGCTACATTTTTCCCCATCTCTAAAACTAGTCAGTTGAGGAAGAATATCCTCTCATTTTCTCAACTCCCAACTGAAGGGTTTCATGAGGCATGGGAGAGATTCAAGGAGCTATTGACGCAGTGCCCCCACCACCAAATTTTTGAATGGCAACTTATCCGAAGTTTCTATCAAAGAATTGACCCAAAGAGTAGAAATATGGTGGATGCTTCTTGTGGAGGCACATACCTTCATAAAACAGCTGAGGAAGCATGGGAATTGTTTGATGTTATTAGTGAAAATTCATTACAGCAAGAGTCTCTTTCTAGGGATGTGGACACCCCAGGAGGAATGGGGAACGAGAATACATCAAGAGGAAAATTGTATGAGATTGGTGGGTATAACGAATTGGAAAGAAGGGCAGCCAGCTTAACTCAAAAGTTGGAGAATATGATGGAGGAGAGGCAGTCTCCATTGGTTGCTAGTGTGGGAGAGGCATGTCCCATTTGTCAATCTCACACTCATCCCATTCAGGATTGCCCATCTGTTGGGCAATTCTCAGAATTGGTAATAGAACATGTGGCTGCTGCTCAGTCTTATGGTCAGCAGCCAACGGCTAGTTGTTCCTGGAGAAACCACCCTAACTTGAGGTGGAAGCAAGACAATGTACAAAATCAAAACTAGTAGCAGTTCTACTAGCAACCATAGCAAATGCCTTTTAAACCTACTCTCCAAACTTATCAACAAAATTTTATTCTAAGGATCCAATACCACCAACCTATGGCTTAGCCTATGGTTCAGCCTTTGCAACCAAATGCCCCAACTTCAGCTTCTAGAACACCCTCTTTTGAAGAGCAAGTTCTGGCCTCATTGTAGAACTTAGGCTCTTTGTCTCAAACAGCTCACTCTCATAGTCCGAGTATCAAAAAGATAGAAGACCATCTTGGTCAACTATCTAATGCATTGATAAAGAGAGAGGAAGGTAGGATGCCTAGTCATCGCATGGACAATCCAAAGAGATAATATGTGGGAGGTGAAGTCTCTTCTTCCCATGAGAAAGCTAAATGTGTCACCACATTAAGAAGTGGAAGGCTGGTAGACAATCAGGTAGGCTGCGGGCCTTTGACAAATTCTGAGGAAGATGATGAAGCAGTCTCAAAGAATGTCCAGCAGGAGCAGCCCAGTTTGAATAAGGGGATGTTAATGCTCCCCAACAGAAAAAAGAAAAAAAAAAAAAAAAATTGAAAACAAAAATAAAAAAAATTTGATGAGTTGGCTAAGGCTACAAATGGGAGGCCAGTTCCCTATTTGCCATTTCCAAATGCCTTAAAAGCAGCTTCTCCTTTTGATAAGGGGAATGCCAAAGTAGAGGAAATGATGGAAACCTTTAAGCAAGTAAAGATCAACTTACCTTTACTTGATGTAATCAAGAAAGTGTCAGCCTATGCTAAGTTCTTGAAGAAATTATGCACTCACAAAAGATAGTCTAGGATACACTTATCTAAGAAGGTCTTTTGTTCTGAGAAAGTGAATCAAGTGCTGACTATTGCAACTCCAACAAAGCTCCAAGACCCTGGAATTCTCACTATCCCTGGCATCATTGGGCATCATACTATTGAAAAAGCCTTATTAAATCTGAGAGCTAGTGTGAATTTACTTACATATTCATTATATGAGAAGTTGGGCTTAGGTGAGTTGAAGCCCACACCTGTGGTCTAACAACTAGCTGATATATCTCAAAGGAAACTTGTTGGATTCATCGAGGACGTGTTAGTTGGAGTTGGCAAATTCTTCTATGCAGCAGATTTCTTAGTGCTTGACATAGAGCCAAGCAAGTGCACCACGCCTATTCCTGTGATTTTGGGCAGACCTTTCTTGGCCACTGCCAATGCATCCATACAGTGTAGATCAGGAGTAATGGAGGTATCATTTGGCAACATGACAGTTAAATTAGATGTTTACAATTCAGCCATTCAGCCCCACTTGAATGGTGAGGATTGTTCCTCAATTTAAATAGTGGATGAGCTTTTAACTTTTCCCAAGCTGCTGCAGTATACTAGTCCTTGGGGTCATGCTGATGATATGTTTCTACATGCAGGGAAACCAGTGCTGATCAACCACTATCGTGACCCTCCTTAGCACGGCTGAATCTCAACAATGTACATTATGTATAATATTTACTCTGGTGAGTTATTGTTACTGCTATTCCTATTTCTTTTGACATTTTCCATATTGTTTCACATGTGCACATCTTGGGCCCTTCATAGGTTGGCTAGAAGCAAGAACCGTGTGATTTAACTTGGGTTTTGATAAATTTGTGTGTAAAATGAATGCGGGGAAGATTTCAAGCCTGGTTGAAGTAAATTATAATCTACCGACGAATTCTAAAGGTTCTCTTGATGCATATCGATAGTTTCTCGATAATAGCAAAGACCCTATCAGAGAGAATGTTACATGACCCAAATTTCCGTCGAGAGGTTCTTGGAACCTCTCGAAATAAATTTTTTATAACTTTGGGACCAGTCGATAGGATCAGTCAACCTTCTCGCGATGATTGGATATCCTTAACTTTTCGACAGGTTGTTGCAACCTATTGAGATTTTGCCCCAATCCTTGCGATGACTGTTTTTCGTCGCTTTAAAACCTCACAACAACTTCATTTTTCGTCAATCGACACCTTTTTTTTGCGTTGTAAGCTGCTCTGGCAATTATTTCCTTTTTTTTTTTTGCTCTCTACCTCACTGGCTGTTATCGTAACCTGCTAGCAATTTTCCACATAGCTTCAATCCATCAAAAGCTACATTTTTCACCTCGTTCATGCTGTTTTGGTCTCGCGCCCATCAAGATATCACAAACCCTAGATTTATGTCGGTAAGCTTTCCTTATACTTCGCTCTGTTGTTTCAAGTTTGGGCATTTATATTGTGAATTCAGGGGAGTAATTCGAGTATCCTAAGAAGCTTCTGTGGTGATTAGTTGTGAATATGAAGTGTTTAAGTAATCAATGGCTGAGCAAGAGGACATATTAGCAAATTTTTTCAAAGTGCATTCTAAATCTGCCACCAAAGCCACTAGGAAATCCAATAGGCAAACCACACAGCCTAAGGAAACCCCACCGACCAAAAGAAAACTTGTCATGGAGGAAGCTAAGAAAGTTGTGAAATCTAAGAATACCCAAACCAGTGAAGACATTGTTGACGAGGCCCCTGAAACACAACCTAACCTTGAGTCGGAAATTTCAAAGGTTGAGCCTAATCTCAGATCCACACCCAATGAATTTGTGGATAAATTAAATTTGATCCCGAAAATCATTTTTGACATCCCTTATTTCTCTAAGCTGGGGGAGTGTCAGGATACTTTGAATTATTTGGAGAAGGCAGGCTTGACGCCCACGATGAGCCCATTGAATGAAAATTCTTACCCAAGGCTGGTTAAGTTGTGGTATCAAAATCTCGAGAAACAAACCAAGCCAGATTCTCTTAGGCCCTGCCTGGAAATCCTGATTGATCATATGAAAATGGTGGTGGATTACAGAGATATAGTTATAGTATTGGGAGTCCCTTCTGTTTATGACCCAATTTATGGCCTGGCCGCACCTGAAAATGTCTCTTTCAAATCAATGGCCAGGCATCTGACTCAAGCCATTGTAGGGTCTGGGGACTCAATCAGGAGAAGAGATTTATCCCCTAGCTTGTGGTTTTTCGATTCAATTTTTTATGAAACAATATCTATGTTAGTGGCCATCAGCGAGAAAGAAGAACACCAATAGTGGATGCCCTGTACTTCTTCGCTAAAGGCCAATTCGTTAATGATGCTAGGTTGGTATTTGAAGCAATGGTGGATGTGAATGAAAAATGTAGGAAAGCTCAGGCCCTACCAGGGCTCCCCTACAGCAAACTCATCATTGCTTTGCTTAGGAGAAAGGAATTTATGCTTAAAGAGAATGAGGAAGTGGAGGAGGTGACACCCACAGTATTTGGAAACAGGGCTAGGTCTGCCAGTGGGACCCTGATTGGTAAAGCCACCCATAGGTCAACTATTTCCATTGCTACTAGCCCCACCATCCCTCTATCGCCCACACCAACCATCTCACTTGTTGTTCCCTCTTTGCTAGTTCCCATTCCCCACAAGAATCCAGTCTCCCTTTCAACAACTATTTCCACATCCACCCCATTTTTAGCTCCTCCACTCACAGACAGCATCCCTACTTTGCCCTCATTCACCATTCCAGCTAGCTCATTTACATCAACCACTACCGCTTTCAGCCCATCTATGTCTTCTCCACTCTTCACTCCCCTTACGAGTGAACCAATTTTTTCCATCTCACCTGACCTAACTCAGGACCTATCAACCACTGAAGGATTTTCATCCTTGATAACATCCATAGTGGACGATATTGGGCATGATTATAATCCACTACCTGACTCTCCACTACCCACATTCGCCCATTTTTCTCATTCTCAACCTCCTTCAACCTCTGACCAGCATGACCACACTTTCTCATTTCCACTACCCCCTCTCTTCCAACACCCACCTACTATCAAACCTGACCCCCCTATCCCAAATCCTAGACCTCCTCCTATCAATACAATCCCATGTCATGGCCAATACCGCTACCTAATCTTCCATTGAGGCCACACACTTATCCATAACCTCCACCCTTCTCAACCAGGCCTCTATCTCCCAGACTTTAGCAGCCATCCAATCTTCATTGACCAATTTAGCCCAACCAGCTCCACAGCAACCTACCCATTTACCTACCCCACCTACTTCTTCCCCACACCTTATTGCAGCGGTCACTCCACCTGCCTTCACAGATGCCTCCGCCCAAACTGACCCTGAATCTCCTCCACCCCATTCCCCAGCTAGCCCTCCCATTTTACCTTCCCTTGAGGAACTGACATCCTCCATTCCCTCATCTTCCTCCACTCCACCCCCTTTCCTCCCCATTGTGCCGCACCATTCCTTCTACGTTCCCCCTTACCTCACACTTTTGTATGCAATGAGGGATAATCCCTACATCCATAGGGATGCCCTACGAGGAATGGCTGCCGTCCGTGCTTCCTTTGAAGCTCCCTATGAGGAGAGGATTGCTAACATGGTGCTGGAGCGTAGAATCCAGCTCCGAGATATCTCTCAAGGCTGGAAGAAAATATTGGTTCGTTATGAGTCAGCAAAATAACTTGCTGCTGCTGAGAGCATCATTGCCAAAGTTGAGAAGAAGAATGCTGAATTTCTTTAGAAAAAATTAAACAATGCCCAACAGATAATTAAAGCCACCAAAGGACTCTCTAAGTCCAATCTGCTTTATACAGAGAAGAAAATTGAAATTTTGGAAAGGAAGATTGTTGCGCTAACCTCTCGATCATATCAGTCGGCCCCTCTGGGTTCAGCTCCTTCTACCAATCCTCCCTCCACTCAACCCTCTACAGCTTCTTCCACTTAGCCTATTCCACCTCCACCTGTGGATGTTACTCTTCCTCCATTCCAAGCCCCTCCCAACACTGAGCCTGCCCCTCCAGAGCCTAAGCGAACTTCTTCCAAGTGAATGGTCATTGTAAAAAGATCTGTCCCCTCTGGCGCTAATCTAAAGAAAGCCGAAGAACTTGTTGCCAAGTCTGAGGAGGCACCGAACTAGCCAGCCCAGAAGTCCATACCCAAGAAGAAAAAAACTCTCTCCAATGAAGAGTTGAGCAATCTAGCCAATCTGTATGAATGGCCTGATGATGCTTGCACATAATTGTAGACTATTTTAGATTTTCTCCCGATTTTTTTTTAGGATCTTGTCCTTACTTTGTGTACATATTTTAATGCAATTTTTTTTTGGGTGTCAATTAGTTTCTTTGATATTTATGTCTTATATTTCTTTTCTTTCTATGTGTATCTTTGTTTTTTTTTCTCCCCTTACTACACGCCCATTGTTATCTTTAACACAGTGAGCACACTGCTCTTCCTAGGTTTGGGGGTGTGGCAAGGTATGCCTTACCAATGGATAGTTAATAGTAGTGCAGTAAGGTTCAATAAAAACAAAGAAAATGAAGTAAATTACCACCTGAATTTTTTTTTAGGAAAATTGAAAAAGAAAAACTTTTTAACATTGGAATAATGCTGCAGTTCTAACACTATATTGAAGCAAATGTCAAGAACTTCTATTCAAAAATTAACACTTCGTGGCCTTGGGAGGAGAGAAGATCTGTGAGGATACTCCCCAGAAAATTTGATGGAAAACCATACCCAGTGAGATTTGGGCCTGAGAACTTATCTTTTTAAAGAGTGTCTTGGCAATTTTTCTGCTCTAAGGACTGACTGGATCCAACTTTGATCACTAGAAGTTAGCCAAATCCAAGTTGAAATAGCTTGACAGCATTCTTGACATTGAGGACATGAAGTAAGGCCATTCCTTGAATAGTTTGAGCTTAAAATATCCTTACCCTTTGAACTGCCCTTGATACACACCATTTGAGCATTGAAAATCCTAGTTGTTCTTTGATAAAACTCAAAAAATTTGAACCCAAAACCTCCTTACCTGTTTCAGTTCACCCGCAATCTGAGAAATCAGGAAATAGGAGGAGAAGTGAGGTTAGAGGTGCAAGGTTCGATGTGTGGTTAAAAGAAGAAGAAAGTATATTTGAGGGCAAGTGTGAGAAAAATGGAGAAAAATGGAGAAAAATGAAGAAAAAGTACAAAATGCATACAAAAAAAAAAGAGAAAATAAGAAAAAATAAATAAAATAAAACAAATGAAAAGAGAAGTCACTTCATTTGAAAATCTATAAGAAGATAAGAAGTTGATGAAGTTGATCACTTCAAGTCTAAAAATGCAAAAAGAAAATGAAGATGTGCTAAAATGAAGAAGGTGTACATATCACCTCCTAACTTCACTGATTTCTCAATCTTGAATCCTTTTTACCCTTTTATTCTATATAAATTTCACCCACAGACCAACCCAATAAAAAGACCTTACTAATCTGAAATGGATTGAACTGCCATGTGGAGACAAGGATATGTCTAATCTATGGTGAAAAGAGTTAGGAAAAATTCAGAAATTAGAGCAATACCTATGCTCATGCTTGCAGTCCTATTTGAGGGCTGTAACTGTTCTTGAGCTGAGTGAACTGATGCACCCTTCTAGTTTCCTTCTGAGTGACAAGCCCCAGTGAGCTTTGGGTTTGAAATTATGTTTGGTGGGAGTTTTATCATAACAGACATTCTCAATTTTATAGCTAGCTATGTATTAAATTTTTGATAAAATGCCTTGACATGAGCTGATTGATTGTGAAGGGAATGCAACAGCATATTAGTTTTTAAAAGACTGTATTTTTGATAAAAACCTTATGAACTTAAAGGAACAAGGTGTGGAATGAATTTCATTTTGACTTGAATTTTGTTCTCAACATGTTGCATTAACATTAACTAAACCATTGGGGAAGTTTGTGGGTAACTTCACTGAAAACCCTCAGGAGACTTCACTCCTCCACTAGGGATCACCTAGGGGTTTAAAAGGCTTGATGCATATGCTAAATGCAACTGTGTTCCCTACAAAAGTGGCATTTTTTTTATTTTCAATAATTGTTTTGAATTTCTTCTTTACTCAGGGACTAGCAAAGCTTAGGTTTGGGGATGTGTTGAGCAGTGAAAAATACCATTTTCACCTCCTAACCTAACCTTTGTTAGGCCCTTGAATTGACTAATAAGGTGTGTTAAGGCTGTTTTGTAGATAAGCAATAAAATCCAGCCTTAGTGTAGATATTCACCTAAAAAGGCCAAAGAAGCAATCTATCCCTCATCACGGTTTCACAATAGCCAAAAGCCCGTTAGTCAAGCAATCAGAGTTGTATAAATTCATGAGAAGGTCATGGGCTCAACAAGTTATGCTTGAGACCAAGCATAGTTGCAGAGAAGATAGATTGAACCCACCAAGAGATTGCTGAGTGCTAACAGATGGAAGATAGTGCCCCAGAAATAGGTACCAGCTGAGGAAAGTCAAGGAAGAAGCTGTCGAGAAGTTCTGAAGCTCAATTGCCAAGCTGTCGAGAGGATCCAGTAAGCTATCGCATGGTTTCAGCTGCTTGTTGATAGGTTGTGATTGTAGAAAGAAAGAATCCTATCGACACCTTACCTGAAGGTGCAGTGGAAGTCGCAAGATTCAGATAAACCTATCAAGCAGAACAAGAGAAGCCTTCGACAAGATCTTTCAGAACCTGTCGAGATGATCCCCAATATATCAATCACCTCACCATGGTGACAAGATGGCTGTAACCTGTCGACAGGATGAAGGAAGAACTAAACAGAGGGTATCGAGAGCTACTTCAAACCTGTCGAGAGAGGCTAATCCTAACGACTAGTACACTTCAACCCAGCGAGAGGTTTATCCCAAACCTATCGAAAGACTGAGCATATAGGCCAAGAACCCATAGAAAAGCTCTCTAAACCTCTCGACATTCATTCTGAGAACTTTCAATGACCCTTCTTCAGCTGTCACAACTTCCAGGTTTCACGCACACACTCTAAGGCACGACAGCGACCCCTGGGGGTATTTTTGCTACTCAATTGCGCACGAGTAGGAACTCCAACTACCTCACATGTACTTGTCAGTTGTGGACCAATAGGAGAAAAGCTTTTAGTAGAGGGATCAACCACATCAGCATAACTGCATTATTCTTCTAAATTCTGATTGGCTGAAACAGATATGAGAAAAAGGTATAAATAGAGGAGCAACTACATTGAAAAGGCATTCAAAAATTAAGAGAGCAGAGTCAAGATCGATCGAATTCATTTTTCCCTCTAATTTCTCCCTCTCCTTTCCTTTTTCTTCTTCTTCCTCACTATTAGCCAATGATGGTTGGCTAAAAACCTCTTCAGTAACTAGGGTGAGGGTATGATCTATAATTGAGAGTTTCAGAGGCTTTGTGAGGGATCAAATGCATCACAGATTGTAGATCTGAGCACATCATTGTAAGTAGTAGCATTGGAATGGAATTGTAGGTTTTAGAGTTAATTCTAAACTAGATTTCATTTATTCATATTTGATTTCCTTAGTTGGGATACTCCTGTGAGCCTGCCAGAAATGGGGAGCTTGTAGCCTGACATTCACAGCATCTACAATGGTTAACCTGTTCTAATTAAAACCATTGGCTCAAGAAAATCTCTAGGATGGTCTGTGACCATTAAAGTGGATAGATCATAGCCTTAAGATTGCTTTGATTTATTAGGACAATCTCTGGGATAGTATATGACCATTAAAGTGGACAAATCATAGCCTTAGGATTGCTTCCATTCTCTGGTTGAGATTGGATTCTTTTACCATACATCTGCCGGGATAAAACCTGGGGAGCTTGTAGCCAGATGAAGGATTGTTGCAGATCTGATCTAAGCATTTCTTTTGATTCGATTCATTTTCAGTGGAAAAGCAAATCCCTAGCTGTTGATCTTCATCCTTTTGATTTTTAATCCATTTTCTCTTACCTCTGTGTTCTCTTAAGCTCTGGATTGACTGCATTTAAAATCTGTAGTTTATAGTGATAAAAAACCCAAAAACCTCTCCTCTCTCATATTTTAGAGTAGCTTAAATTAGGATAGAGTGCCAGATCTATTGTATATTTGGAGATCCATCATAGTTTATTCACATTTTCCCTGTGGACATACCCTTACTTATAAAACTTGCTGCAATAGCCCTGCATCTTGCAGGTCTAGGAGATTGTAGTTGTGCTGAATTCATCATTTGTTTTAATTTGATTCTATTTTGTTACACACTAAATCAGCAATCTCCATTTCCCCAACAGTATGCCAATGATGGAGTTAACCTAAGTGCAGCAGAATTAAGTGAGTAAGACAGAAATAGAGTTGAGTCACCTATGCAACTTGGAAAATGAGGAATGTTAAAATTTTGCAGACCTTTAGGCATTAAAAACTTTTTAAATTTAATATTTCCATGAGGTGAACACCAAGAAAACTCATTTGTGTCAACACTTAGTGAGCCATTAAAGAGAGAAAAAGGTAAGGGCATGCCTATGAGTTCAATGGAAGACCATACCTACTGAGATTTGAGCCAACAAAATTTTTTTTTCTCTTTGAGGAGTGTCTTAGGCAATTCTTTTTGCTCTAAGGACTGGCTGAGCCTATTTCCTTACTAGAAGTTAGGCATCTCTAAGTTAAATTTTTACAGCTGATAGTATCCATGAAATTTAGGAAAGGATCAAGGCCTTCTCTTAGATAGTTTGAGCTTAAAGATACTAAACCCAGTAAACTGCCCTTGTGCATTCACCTTTTGAGCCTTAATTTCCAGTTTTCTTCAAAATACACCAGAGTATTTACAAATAAACCTATGAACTTGATTCAAACCTACTCCCACTCTGAGAATTCAGAAGGTAAAGGAGAGGGAGTTGAAGATGGACAAGTTAGGGTTAACATTTGGTGAATGGGTAAGAAATACAAAAAGGAGAACAACAATGTAGCAGCTGGGAAGAAGAGGGTGACATTTCATAAAAATAAAAACAAAAAGAAAAGAAAAATATATCCACAAGAAAAAAAAATATAATGAAAAGGGATAGAGAGGAGTCAAGAGGAAATTTATTCGAAAAAGTAAAAATAAGAGGAGAAGCTGGCCACTTCAAGTCTGAAAAATATCAAAGAAGATGAAATATGCTGAAAGTAAAAGAAGGTGAAGTCATGAATCACCTCCTTCACCTGCTGATTTCTCAATTTTGCATCCTTTTCACCCTTCCATTCTTTGTAACCTACACCCATAAGCCACATTACCACCCAGTCATAAGACCTTGTGATCCAAAGTTGAATGAGCTGTTATGTGGAGATAAGGAGTTGTACAACCTATGGTGAGAAATAGTAAATGATGCCATAATTTAGAAACCTTGCCTATGCTCATGCTTGCAGACCCATTTGGGGATTATAACTACTCTTGAGCTTGTGTGAAAATGAAAACCCTCAAAGTTATTTGTGAGAGACTGCCTTAGTAAGCATTGGGTTTGACATTGAATGTATTGGGCATTATCTAAACTTAATTTTTAAATTGATAGTGAGCTTAATACTAACATTCATTTGTTATTTTTCTTTGTGTAAGCGGATTGGAAAGGATGTGCATACATGTAAGAGTTTTTCATGCTCAATGGTCTGTGCATTTCATTTGTTTAAATTCCTCACATTTTGAAAAGAATCAAAGGTGGACTGATGCTCTGTTTATTGAAAGCTGATTTGATGAATGTTGCACTTTTGTTAACTGTGTCATTGAGAAGTTTGTGGGTACCTTCACTGAAAACCCTCAGGATACTTCACTCCTCCACTAGGGATCACCTAGGGGTTTAAAATGCTTGATGCATAAGCCAAATGCATCCGTGCTCCCCACGAAAGTGGCATTTACATTCTTAGAGTAGTTGCTTAAATGTTGCTTTGCTCGAGGACTAGCAAAGATTAGGTTTGGGGGTGTGTTATTCATTGAAAAGTACCACTTTTGACTGCTTAACCTAGCCTTTGCTACACCTTGAAGCTAACTAATAACTCTTTGTTTAACTTGTTTTGTAGTTAGTAATAATTGTGCAACTTGATACAAAGTGCATGCCTTTGGTGCGCAAAAGAGAAAAAATTAAAGCCAGAGAGGACAGCTTAGCCAAGGACTGATGGAACACCATGGTGACTAGTTTGCAAGTCAAAGTGGACCAAAGAAGTCTAACAGATGAGAGAAGAATAGATGAGAGTGGAGGAAGCTGTAAGAACAGCATATGCATCGCGGCAGTCATTTTCTGGCGCAGTCAGAGATGCTGCCTCGCGTATCTAAATCCACAGCAAAGCTTGCTCACATTGTTGATACATGCAGCACAAGCTCATTGAAGGATTAACCTCAGAGAACTGATTCGCAGAGTAGTCACACACTTGATTTGTTCTCAACACTCTAAGAACTCGCACAGTAGTCGCGCACTAAACCTTCAGAAATCCAACACGCAAAGTTCTCACAAGGATAAAGTCTTATATCAGCCGCACGCGCAATCTCGTGAGACTGATATGCACAAAAGAGTCAAGAAAGCTCGCGCAGCTCAAGAAGAGAGAGAGCTCTAGAAATTCATTCGCGTAGCTCTCATGCATGTAAAAGCTTAACCCTCTACCTAGCGAGCTATGCTATGCAATGCACAAAGAGCCAAGCGAAATGCAAAATCATCTACGCGAGAATGTCGTGACTGGAAATTTTGAAGCTCTACTGCACGACCAAAACCCAAGCATGAAAACTCTACCCCGCGACTACATTTCAGGCCAAAGCAACTGTGCGATAATCTAAAGTCTTTTGCATGAGCTAGGAGCTTTCCAAGCCAAATGCTTCCTCGCGAGCACTCTACAAACTGTGAGAATGAATTAATGAGCCAAGTCAACCCCATGAAGCTTAGGCTCTCCACTTCTCAGTCTTTACTTATAGACCTTTTAGGGATTTCCCCAGGTCCAGCACACACATCTCGAGACCCTGATCTTGATGCATGCATCCCAAGGAATCCTAGGGTTGTAACCAAGCCACGTCTGCTAGAAAATTAGGGTTTAATCTTCTTTTGGCTAGGGCATTATGGACTGAGTATATAAGCTATAAATTTAACTTAGAAAACATCTCTCCTTTAACCTCAGTCAGCTACGAGCTCGAGCAGATTAGGGTTAGGGTTTGATCACCTCTTTTTCAATTTTTTCTTCTTCCTTAGTCCAACACTTGCTGGCTATATCTTCTATAAGCAATTAGGTTTAATTTTACTTGGTTTTTGTAATGGTTCTTGTAACCCTTGAGATGTTGTGAGAGGTGTTATGCATAAGCTGCTACCTTGAGAAATCTCATTGTAAGTATTGTCTTGATCAATGAAATTTATTTTTTAAATGCTTATTTAATCTGTTATTTTCCTACTTGCCCATAGTTTTGTCAATCTATGCCATACATTTAGGACATGAACTGATTTGAAATGCCCATGAAAGATTGAGCTTATAGCCCTTGGACCATAGTGGCAGCAGCAATTTACATGGTCTATCCCAGTCCTCTGTGGTGTGGATAACCTCTGTTGATAGCTTGTGAGCATTCAAGTGGACAGACTATGGTCCTAGCGTGATTCCAAGCCACAAATCTAAGAGGGATTCTTTTCCTCTACACTTGAGCTTGTAGCCTTGTGAGAGGTTGTTGCAGGAACAAGCTCCCCTCTGTTTTACTTGACCAACATCAGATGTTAGATCTGATTTCTCTGTAGAGATTGCAAACTTGTGAGCTGAGTCATTACAAGCCTTTAATAGTAATGATCAGCTGCATTTAAGTCTCCAAATAGCTTTTGAACTGCTGTGGTCTCCACTGGTTCTTCAAGAACTATTTGCTCCCATGGGTGCCTGAGCTGGTAGCCTGGCATACATGGTGTCTACAATAATTTTTACGATCTGATTTGAGCCATTGGGTGGAGGAAATCTATTGGATAATCTGTGACCATTTAAGTTGACAGGTGGTTTTCTAGTTTAATTCATGTGGATTGATCCTCTCCATTGGATAGCCTGTGACCATTGAAGTAGACAGGTTATAGCCTTAAGAGATTAGGTCAAACCATAAGAGTTGAGTTAGATACATCTTCCTTATAGATGTGCTCATAGCCATCTGAGGGGGTGCTGCAGAGACAGCCCTAAGTCTGAGTTACATAGCTAAATTAACCTTAGCTTAATTGCCTACTTCCTATCATTTTTATCTATATTTTAACACACACCATCACCACCTTCTTTATAACCCTTTCTTTAGGATATGACTGCACTTTATTTCCCTTCTTTTAATGTTAATTTAGTGTTGTTGTGACACCCGACTCCCTTTTTCTAGGATTGTCAGATTTGTAACCTAATCTGGAGGCATACTAACAGAACCTATTTTGGGTTCTAGATCAATTTCTCTATGGGACAAACTCTTACTTACTCAAAACTTGCTACAATAGCCCTATATCTTGCAGGTTGTGTATTTCAGATTTGCTATTTTAATCAATTTTTATTTCTTCACTTTTTGATTTATATTTCTTCACCATTGTTTTCTCACCAATAACAAGACAGCACCTGAGATAAGACCAACAACTACAATGATATTGGAATGGTGTTAGGGCTCCCATCCATATATGACCCAGCTTATGGTTTAGTAGCACCTGATAATGTGTCCTTTCGAGCAATGGCCTGACACTTAACCCAGGGCATTATGGGATCATGGGAGTCTTTGATGAGGAGAGACTTAGACCTCAGCTTGTTTTTCATAGATTTAATCTTGAGAAAAAATGTCCATGTCAGTGGACATCAGCAAGAGAGAAGAACCCCCATAGTAAATGCCCTTTACTTCTTCTCCAAGGGCCAATTCTTTAATACCCCTCAGCTAATTTTTGAGGCCATGGTGGATGTGAATGACAAGATCAAGAAGGGACAAATTGTGCCAGGGCTACCTTATAATAGACTTATTACTGCCCTATTGAAGCAAGGGAAATGTGTAGTGCAAAAGGATGAGCTAGTGGAAGAATTGAGTCCAAAAGAGTTTGGGAGGAGGGCTTGGTCTACTAGCATGACCTTGATTGGGAAGAGCAAGAAGAAGTCAGTTGAGAGTTATGAGAAGGAAGCACCTCAGGTGACGAGCTTAGCAGCTGCACCTATGCTACCTACAACCCAATTAGCCAGCTCTGTGCCTTTTCCTACCCCTGTTGGTACTAGCTTAGTACCTGTGACCTCTGCTTCCATATAAGTTCCCCCTACTGTTGTTGCCAGTTCTGTTGTTGTCATCCCTACTGCACTTGTAACCTCTACATCCACATCTGTCACCTACTCTGTTGTGACTTCCTCTGTTGTCAGTTCTGCCAGTGTCATTCAACCCACCACCATACCTTCCATTTCAGTACCCATTCCTTTCAGTAGCACATCCATTCCCTCTCCCATCACCATCATCACCCCTGTGTCAGCTCCTCCTACCACAGACCCAATTTTCACCTTACCTTCACCACCATACAAACCACTTACCAGAGAAAAACCAAGCTAGCCACATCCACAGCCCCCTCCACCTAGCCCATCCATTCCAAACCTAGAACCTTTAAGTCCTGAACCAACAGCTCTACTCCCATCTACATCAACTGACCTAGTTCTTTCTCCACCATCCCTCTCTTTTGAGACTGACCCCACTTCTTCCATGTCACCTATCCATGCCCAAGAGTTGGAACACTACACCACTGAGGGGTATTCATCCCTAATAGATTCCATTGTGGAAGATATTGGGCATGAGTACTCCCCTTTACCTGATTCTCCCCAACCTAGCCACTTCCAGCATATGTCTACATCCCCTTTCCAGCCCTTTCCATCCACTCCATCTATTACCCAAGCACAAATCCTACCTTATTTTGTTGCTCAAATACTTTCCCTTCTCACATCCATCCAAGCCCAGCTGCAGACCAATACAGACAACCAATTTTTCATGGCCACTTGCCTTCATGCCATTCCATCCAATTTAATCCCAGTTACCTCAACCACCCAACCTCTTACCACTCCTGCCCTTACCTCTACTCTTCCATCTATTCCTATATCTCCACCACTTCCTTCTCCTCAGTCGTCTCCTACAGTGTTCACTACCATTGCTGATACTCAGTTAGATTTAGTGGCTGAGGAGTTACTCCATACCACACCTGCATCTCCTCAGCTGGCTCCTATAGTAGTTACTTACAATGCTGCTATTCAAACTGATTTTGACGAGGAAGAGTCACCCCTGCTTGCTACCCAAACTGACCCTATGGAAGTGGATTTACCCATAGACCTTGAGGAGGAGCTGACACCCACTCCCTTATCTTCCCTTTCTATTCCATCATCCTCACCCACGCCATACCATCTTTTTTATGTCCCCACTGAGAGGGCCATGGTCTCTGCCTCTTCATACCCTGTGCCCCCATTTTCCACCCTTCACTGAATAATGGATGAAAATCCCTATATCAGGAGGGATGTCATTAGAGGGATGGCTGAGCTAAACACGAGGGTGAAGCTACCATTGGTGGCTAAGATTGACCAGCTGAAGTTGGATCACAGAGTGGAGAAGCTGCAATGGGAGCAATTGTGCAGGCATGCCCTCAATTTATATGAAGAGGAGAAGCAGAAGGCTGAGATGCTGACAAAGCTGGCAGACACCCTGTAATTAATCTTAGTAGGCTGAAAACAACCCTCATCAGTTGGGATGTCCATCAATGAGCCCACCATGCACCAGGGCAGCATCAAGCCCCAGAAGCCATCTGCCAAAAGGGCAAAGGCTAGTGCTGCCAACACTGAGAAACTGAAGAAGGAGAATTTGAAGAAGGAATATGACAAAATAGCCGAGCAATATGGATGGGAACCAATGACCTTATCAAGCTCAGATTTAGATAGTGATTAGGTTGTGGTGTAGAATGTATTTACGAATTTGTAGTTAGTTTGTATTTTTTGTGCTTTATATACTTTCTGTTAAATATAGAATTTGTTGTTTCTTTTGTGTTTTGTAAATACTTTTTGTTCAATGAAATTTCTGTTTTGTCAGTTCCAATTGTGCCTATTACTCTCCTTTGTGCTTACTAGGATGTTCTTGATACTTAAATTTGTTAATTTCTTTGTGCTTACCCTGCTATTTCCTACTTGTTATACTTCTAAAACAGTGAGGACACTGTTCCTCATAGGTTTGGGGCTATAGCAGGGCAATTTTGAAAATTTATGAAATAATTAAGCCAAGTGCAATGGTGTGAGTAAGACAAACAAATTTACCAGAATTCTAAACTGAGAAATTTTGAAAAAGATGTAAAAATGTATGGTAGACTGATCAATGTTTGGGTCTTTTTGAAAAATTCATCAATTCTATGAAAGATATCATCAAGGAATTTTTGTCAAAATCAGTATATAGTGAACAATTAAAGAGATAAAAAGTAAGAACATGCCTTGAGAGTCCTAAGGAAGACCATACCCAGTGAGACTTGGGCTTGTAAAATTCTATTTGGAGAGTGTTTGGCATATTTTTCTGCTCTAAGGATTGTTCGAATTTTATTTCTTTTTCACTAGAAGTTATGCACTCAAAATTGAAACAGCTTGATAGTACTCATGACATTAAAGACATGATGTAAGGCCATCCCTTGGACAATTTGAGCTAAAAATCCCTACCCTTTGAACTGCCTTTGTATACACCATTTGAGCCTGAAAATTCTATTCTTCTTTGACAAAAAAATCAAAACATTTTTTTTCCTAAACCTCTTGACCTGTTTCAGTTCACCCTCAATCTGAGAATTTAGGAAGTGGAGGGAGAAGTGACGTTAGAGGAGTAAGGTTTAATATTTGGTAGAAGAAAAAGGGAGAAAATCTAAGAAAAACAGTGTTCAATTGTGGCATTGTGGCACACATATAAAAAAAAAAAAAAAAATGAGAAAGATGCAGAAGAAAAGAATATAAAATAAAATAAAATAAAATAAAAAATACAAAAACAAATCAAAAGAAAATGCAAAGAGAAGTCACTTCATTTGGAAATTGGAAGAAGATGAAAAGCTGATCACTTCAAATATGAAAATATCAAAGAATGATGAAGATGTGTTAAGATGAAGAAGGTGTGCATGCCACCTCCTTACCTTACTAATTTCTCAATTTTGAATTCCTCTTTATCCCTTTTATTCTGCATAAACCTCAACCATAAGCCACATTACAACCCAATAAAAAGACCTTACTGATCTAAATTTGGTTGAGCTGTCATGTGGAGATGAGGAGCTGTGTAGAAGATTTCAGGAATTAAAGCAACTGCCTATGCTCATGCTTACAGTCCTATTTGAGGGTTTATAAGATTTTGGTATAAAGAAAAATCCATTAAGGCTCTAATATGGGTTCAAGGGTAAAATATATTTCAGAATTTTCGCATTTTGGCTCAAACGAATAAAAAGAAGGCTTTTAATCATTTTCACAATTTACTAGCAAGAATACCATATTATTTTGATACATACAATGAACAGTTCTAGAAAAGCATTCAACATAATAGTACAATATTTGATTTGAATAAATAACAACAATGAGATTTCATTAAAACAGTCATGAAGTTCAGGAAATTTACGTTTTGGATAGGCAGCAGTCTCTCTCAAAGAATGGAAATAAATCCAAATGCTCACGGGGTATATGATTTTGAAATTATAGTCTAAAATCTGCAATTTAAAGCAATGCATAATTTCAATCATTCAATTATGATACAGTGTACAATTGGGCTAAACATGAATGTAACTGCTTTTATTATTGATGTTTGAACTTCTACTAGGATGATGGTGAAGCTTATAGAATTGAATTTTATCTATCATTACTCTCATTTATTGGTTAACGAGAAAAACAAAATGTTAAAACAAATCAAACCTAAAAATCTAAAAATAAGAACAGAACAAAAACTACACAGAAATCTGAAAAAAATAAAAATAAATTATTTATTTATTTTTTGTCCAAAGTAATTTACATACACCATGTGTGTGTACCCCCAAACTTAAATAGGACAATGTCCTCATTGTTCACAGAAACAGGGGATACAAAAAAATAGAGGATTCCATAAGAAAATTGGGCACAAAATCTGCAAATATAATAAAAAATTTCTCCGAAACTTAGGAGAAATCACGGACATATAATCTAAACTTGACACAAAGCAGAAAAATAGTAGACAAAAATATAAACCCAAAAGAAAATTTCTATTAATGTTAAACGGAATATTTGCAGTGGATGCAAAGAAGAAAAGAAACTAATTACATAAAAGATAAACATAGGAAAAATCTAGACACGGACAGACTATGACACTGGTAGCGGCCGTCCGAGGCGCTAAATTTTGTAATGGAGATCAACCTCGGGGGTCTTCAAAATTTTCCCGCCAAAAATATTATCCACCCTCCCGGGATGGGTGCATCCAATAGAAGAGGGAAAAGGACGGTTCAAGAAAATGGAGAAAGAGGGGGTGGTGGTTGATGTGGTGGAGAAGAGGGGAGGAAGTGTTCAGCGTACTGGACAGTTTGGAGAAGGTCTTCCAACATCCTCCTCTCTTCCTGAAAGTTGCTAATCCCCCCCTGTAGTTGGCGGATCTCCATCGTATCAAGGGAAATTACTCATCTGATCAGGAGACGAAGGTGTGGCAAGTAAGGTTCATCAGCCATTGTGGTGGGTGACGGGTTGAAAATGAAAGAGGTAAAGAGAATGTATGTAAATGATTTTGAGACGAGACGTGTATTTATTATGGTTGGGGGTAGATGAAAGGGTGTATTAATCGAAGGAATAAAGAGGCGAACCGATGGGTGAAGGCAATTAATATGAGGGGGTAAACGGCTGCTATGGGTGTATATTCGAGGCATCATATTTACTGCTTGGGAGGTTACGAGAATATCGTAGCCTCATGATTACAGAGTGCACGGGCACAACTCAGATAAGACATTCTCAGGGCAATCGTAATCACTACAATTGAGCGTGAGAATGCCTGCAACTATGAGAAATCATAATCATTACGATTGTCTCAGAAAACTTACAAATACATGAGGACATCTTGGGTGCATGTAACATATTACGTATGATCTAAAACCATCAACATAAATCAAGAATTATACAATCTACGAGAAGGTATAACTACCCTAAATAATATTGTTCACAGATGCACTACAGAGGAGTCGATAGCTCGACAATGCCAATGAATACATCAGATATACTCTGGGTCTTTTAGAGACATCATGACCACTATTCCTTTTTTATCTTGTGAAATCATTAGCTTTAGTCACTGCCCATTAACTTTACAGGTATGACCTGATCAGTCACATAATTTACAATTTTATCACCCTTAACTTAGTGATGCTAGGACTTAGTTTGCTACTAACAAGTTGATGATGTGCAGATATTAAAGATAACAAGTAAAAGAGAGCCAAAATGTTAATCTTAGTCAAAGTGAACCCAAAAGAGCAATAAAAAGGCGATTAAGAGTAAAAGACAATTCGCCGCTATTGAAGAATAGAAAAATTGTGTTTTATGATTTTACAGATGATAGAGCATTGCTAATGAAGAGCTATAGAAAATCATAATTTACGATTCTTTAGAGGAAGAGTATAGAAGAAAGGTGAAGAATTGTAATTTAGAAAATCGTCCAGTAAGGAAGCTATGAAAGACAGAAAATCGTGATTTACAATTTTCCCAAGAAAGAGTAAAAATGAAATTGTTATCTATGATTACGATTATAGAAGCTTTCTTATTGCTGTTGCTGCTAATCATGTAAGAATTTCCACCACCAAGAACAAAATTAGAAGAACTCTTTAATTAGAAGTTTGACTAATCACAAATCTGGGAGATTGATGAAGAAGAATATTAAAAGAACTCTATTGCTGAAAATAAGGAAAGAAATCTGAAACACATCAAATATCCAGAAGCAAGGAAGAATAAAATTAGAATTAAAGTTATATTAGGATAGTTTAGTTTATGTTATTAGAATTAGAAGTCTTGTAAACCGACTCCTTACGATCTATAAATAAGAGAGCCCGGTATAGGAATAAACCATCAACGAATTCTCAGCATCAATTAGCGACTGAGGGTGGGTTTTCTTTTGATCAAAATTAGAGTAGATTTTTATTGCTTTATAGATTAGATATCAGAGGTTTCTCAAGAGCAATTGACGACTGCTATTGGGTGCTGAAGATTAGTGTAGATATCTGTAGTTTCTCAGAAGCAATTGACGACTATGACTGAGGGGTGAAGGATATATTTATTTACTTTCTAGATTATATTTTATTTTCTTTTATTAACTGCTTTATAAACATCTTTGAATTTTGATTTGAATTGACGACTCAGGTTAAAATTTGCAGATTAGTGTAACAGTTTTTACTTTTCTATTTTCAATTTTCTTGAATTTGATTGACGCCCAGATTTTACAAGATTGTTGATTAGATTAAATCTGTGTTGAAGAATTTTAGTTTTTGATTGATCACCAAATTCTAGAAGACTATAATACGGTGTAACAATATTTTAAATTTGTAAACATCTGATAGCAAAAGATTGAGATTGACGACCTTAATATGAAGAAGGAGGATTAGGATTTATTTTTATGCAAATTAGATTAAAGAAACATTCTTTTATTCATATTTCTCCAGTAGTTTAGGACTTAAAAGATAAAGATAGTTTTTAGAATAGGAATATAAAAATCTATAATAGGATAATTATTTCTTTGCGGGATCGATCTTATCGCTAAGCTATAATTTCTATTGTGAACTTGCGATAGGTTAAGGCTTGATTTTAATTTAAATATATACATACTATAAGCCAGTCAAGTTTTTGGCGCCGTTGCCGGGGAAGTGATTTATCTTTTATTTTTGTTTATATTTTAATTTTTTAAATAAATATTTATCTTTATCTTTTAATATTTATTTATATTTTTTACTTTCTTTGACCACTTCTTAATTTTTCACAGGTTCATTCGGAGCGACAACTCGGACTCTCAACTTTCCCTGATCAGCGAAGCTCGAGGTTCAGATTTGTTCTCTCTCCCTGCCTTCTAAAATAAAAAATTTATAAATTAAATTTTTTTTAAAATAGAGTTTCCATTTCTTCATAACACCCGATCTCCAAGTCTAGATTTCTTCGAGTGTGATTCAGAAATTGAAAGGACTCTCCGACGAAATTTGGCAACAAACTGAATTTCTACAAGAGAATCCTTAATAATGGCTGACGATTTGTCCATCCAGGAACATTTCAGCCTTATAGTATTGACCAAGCCCTCTTGTATAGTTGTACCAGAGGTTCCTGCAAGTCAAAATTAGAAATCAAGCTCCATACACTTCAATCTATACCGACCATTCATAGGCTTGATCGAGAAGATCCCTACCAGCATCTAAGGAACTTCATAGAACTTTGCACAGTGTTGCAAACATTGACTGCCAATAAAAAGGTTATAAAACTATGTCTGTTTCCTTTCTCTCTCAAGGACAGGGTGAAGGCATGGTTAATTTCGTTACCTGCTATTGTATACTGCCACCTTAGCAATTGTTATATGATTAAAATAGCAGATTAACTGCACAAATTACAGCAATGTTGAATCAAGGCAAGCAGCCAGTCCTGAAAGAATCAGGGCTGTTGTAGTAAGTTTTAAAAGGTAAGTAAGGATATGTCCATAGGAAAATGTGATTTAACTATGGTAAATCTCCAGATCTAGAGTAGATCTGCCACTCTATCCTAATTTAAACTAAACTAAAGTAGGAAAGAGGAGAGGTTTTGAATTTTTATCACATTTACTACAAACTACAAAAGTTAAATGCAAGTGATCCATATCTAATCAAACACAGAGATAAGGGGAGATATAAAAGAGATGAAAAAATCAGAAGGTGGAGAACAACAACTAGGGGTATTGGTCTCTCACTAAAAATCAAAGGAATCAAAGGAAATGCAGAGAAGTGATTTGCAGTAATCATGTTTTCTGGCTCCAAGCTTCCCAGGTTCCCCCGAATCCACCAATGGATCAAAGCAATCCTGAGGTACGATCTGCCCTTCTATTGGATAAATTCCTAAGTTAATGATTTGTGTGACAGCCCGACGTTTCCCCGTCTCTAAACTAGGAAATGTCGTGCCATCAGATCACCTGACATGATCCTTTCATCAAGGGGTTACTTCTTTAATTTAAAGTGACGCAATTTCGGAAGCAATGTGTTAACTCTGACAATAGGATAATATGGCAAATAACTGATAGAAAATTAGCAGTAATTTAAACAAAAGATCCGATGTATTGCTTTCCACCGATGACGGCCACCCGTCATTTAAATAGTGGAAAGAAAACCTATACATCTCAACATCTATCTAAAACTATCATATATCATTTATACATGTCCAAAAATATATCTCTTTCTTTTCCTCTCTCTCTCCTCTCCCATCAACAAACCTATTTTGGGAAGAACTCTTCTGGAAATTCATCTTCGTCGTCATCGTCTTCCCCTTCTTCCTCGTTGGGCACGTAGTTGGGATCTGCAATGCTTTGGATCAGGCTCTGCAGCTAAGACATTTAAGTCGTGGAATGAGCTATCATCAAAGCTCAGTAAAGAATATTATATTATTCACATACATTGATATTTTATCACATTCGCATGTAGAAGCATAACTAAATTAAAGCATATGATTATTATAACATGTTGATGTATTGAATTTATGCACGATGCAACAGGTATGAGAAATCAAGCAGAAAGAAGATATGCAAGCGAAAACAGGAAATCAACAAGGTCAAGCTCCCGAGTTAGCAGGATCACTTGTCAAGCTCCCGAGTTAGCGGGATCACTTGGACCAGAATAACTGAAGCTTCCATTTTTGCTGAATTACTTATCAAGCTCCTGAGTTATCGGGATCACTTGAACCAAGAAGATCAAGCTCCCGAGTTAGCGGGATCACTTGATACACTACACTTTGAAGCTCCCGAGAAGGCGGGATCAATTGATTTAAACGAAGCAATAGTGTGTCAAGCAAAGACGTATAAAGGATAGCATATTTGAATTATGCCAAATGCTATATGAACTATGCATAAATAATCAAGAACGTGCATGATTAAACTGAAATGCAATAACAAAAGGTAAACTAAACTTACTTAGGATGAGATTTTACCTCTTTATTAATCAAATGCCTTAAATATAAACATGCTTTAGTTTCATTTGACATGCAGGTATCATTGACATGCATTCACATGAATTGATACGGTTTATAATTAGCAGGTCTTTTAATTATCTAGGCATAAATTTATCTTGTTCTATCTGGATATGATCAAAATAGGCCATGTAAGATGAATGTAAACCAATTATACGTAAACAAAATAAATTTCCCTACCTGTGTGCGTCAAGTCTTACAAGTATTATCGTCGATGCGCGTTCAAGCATCTAAGAACATCATGCAGTCTCATTTCTTCTAAATTATTTAAGTGCTCCATGTGGCACCAATCTAGGAAAAATAGATTTATTTTAAGAAACTAGTATTTTATAGTTGAGCCAGTGGTTTATAGATGGCTCATAGTGCACCAAGACCCAAATAGGCAAACACCTGTACCCCTCATGGACCCAAGGTTCGAAATGCAAGAGGTACTGCCCAAAACCTGTGCTGGTGGAGGTTGCCGCTGCAAAACTCAGTAGAATGTCTTGCCGCGGCAACCCTTTGAGGTTGCCATGGCAAGCTTGGCTTGCTGGGGTTCAGCCTGTCTTCTCTGGCTTTGGTTGCTGCTGTGCCTCTGCTGCAATATATAGGTTATATATATATACCTATATATAATATATATAGATATAAATATATAGAATATATTTATATCTATATAGATAGGTAATATATTCTAGCAATTTTAGTTCAACAGGTTTTCAAGCCTTGCGAAAGATAAGTAGCCTGAGCATGTAGCTCTGTCGGAGTGCAACAATGTGCACTCAGACGCTATTTAATTGTGCTTAGCTCAGTGCTCGCTTCAAGTCACACTAAGCGTAAATTTTACGGCATACCTTTTTGTCGATTCACGGATGGACTGATAACGTTGGTCGTATCATCGGAGAACCAACGTAGTGCACCGTACTTGATATCGAAGAACCGAATTACTGTGATCGTATCACTGGTTGCTCGTATCGACTCGACCATTCATGACTAAAATAGCTTCTTGGTTTTGATATTATTGGCTGCAAAGGATAGAGAGCAAGCACAGAACCGAGAAGCTAAATTCTGTTTTATAGCAGCTGAAATGCAGCTTGCGCGCATGAAGATGGAGAATGACTCATTTGAGTCGTGTACCCCCTCGCTTCATGCAAGTAGCTTACCAGCTACTTCTAATTAAATTCTCATGTAAGTCACTACTACATAGGTAGTGTGTTGCAGAAAAAACAAAACCAGCAAATCTCTTGTATATACCTTGAAACAAAGGTTTAGTGTATAAGAAACAATTTCTTGTATATATAAAAAAAAAAACAAGGTTTTAATGCTTGTAAAGCCCATATAGCCACACTTGGATATAAGCTAATTAATTTTTCTTGAAAACACTTGGTTTATTTGCAAAGCTAAGTGTTGCATTATAGATAAACTTGGTTTAACAAATTTAAAGGCGAACTTCATGAGGTTCTTAGGGTGTCATGGTGAAAACTTACACATGACCTGACAGGACCCTTAGCGATACTGCTTAGTGTACTGATCTAGGAATCGTTACAATTTGCCTTTTTGTTGGATACAGTTCATCGCTGAGATTACTCCAACCTATTGATCTACCCAGGTTCTCCCGGCAGAGGTGAGGTATAAGAATCCAATCTCCACCAATGGATCAAAGCAATCCTGAGGTTAGGCTCTGCCCTTTTGCTGGATACAGTCCTAAGTTTATGATCTGTCTTTCTAATGGATATAGTTCATCCCGGAGATTACCCCAATCTATTGCTCTTAAATGGAACGGGTAAACCATTGCAGATGCTGTAGATGCTAGGCTACCAGCTCCCCATTTCTGGCTGGCATCTGCAGGAGTATCCAATCTAGGGAAATCAAATATGAAAAAGTGAAATATAGATTAGAATCATCTTTAAAAATCATAATTATATTGCAAGCTTACAATACTATTATGGCCAAATCTGTAATCTATGTAATATACAGTCTCTTACAAGCCTCTGAATCTCTCAATTTACAGCTCAAGACCTCACCCTAACTACTGAAAAGAGTTTAGCCACTCATGATTGGCTAAAGAGAGAAAGGGAGAAGAAGGAAGGAGGGAGAATTTTGAGGGAAAAATGGATCTCGCGCTAAGCTGTGGTTCTCTCAATTTCTGGATAGTAGTTCTATATTTTCTTCAAGCTTTTTTACTCTCCTCCTCTGTCCTCAGATCCATTTCAGCCAATCAGAGCACAAGGGAATAATTCTGTTATGCTGGGCTGCTGATGTGGTTGATTTCTCTTCTAGAAGCTCTTCTCTCATTGGTTCTCAACTAGCTAGAATATGTGATGCAATTAGGGTTTCCCATCATGCTCAGTTGAGTACCAAAAATACCCCCAAGGGTTGCTGACGTGCTTTGAAATTCATGCACAAAATTCTAGCATTGACGGTTGCTGAAGAAAGAACGCTGAGAAGTTTCCAGATCAAGTGTTGAGAGGTTCAGAGATCATCTCAACAGGTTCTGAATTTGCACTATGTTCATGTCGACCGGTTGCATTGCCTGTCAGCAGCTTTGTAGACTTCTCGACAAGATTGGAGTAGCTCTCAATAAGTCTAGCCACATCTTGACAGGTTAATGAAGATCCTGTGGACAGCGTGGGAGAACAACTCGAGATGTTGATTTGAACTTGTCGATAGGATTGATGGCTTGTCGACAGGATGGGAAGATCATTTCATCGTTCAGTTCAGTTCTTCATTCATCCTGTCGACAAGTTATAATCAACCTGTCGACTTGTTATACATTCTCCAGTGAAGTGCTCGACAAGTTGGCTCAATCTTCGCAA
The DNA here is from genome assembly GCA_021018995.1 of Chloranthus sessilifolius. Classification (NCBI taxonomy): domain Eukaryota; kingdom Viridiplantae; phylum Streptophyta; class Magnoliopsida; order Chloranthales; family Chloranthaceae; genus Chloranthus; species Chloranthus sessilifolius. The sequence continues at coordinate 41,226,232 of CM037586.1, forward strand.
GATTTAGCACTGCTTCAGGTAAGTCATCGACAGGTTATCTCGTACTGCTCGACAGGTTCGGTTGAACCTCACGATAAGTATCTGGAATCTCTCGACTTCATATGTACCTTTAAGTATCCTCTCGATAGGTTCTGCGTCTGTACTTCCAACCTTTCTGTAGGTGCTAGAACCTTTCGAGATCTTCATCTTTTCAACTCAGTACCTCTCAACAGCTTGTTATACACATGTTCAACCTCTCGACTGCTTGGTTTTTTATCATCAGAACCTCTTGATAGTTGGACTTAACCTCTCGATAGGTTCTGTCTTGTACTTCTGCAGCTGGCACACATCTTGGGTGTGCTGTTCTTCCTTTGTTCAACACTCAACAACCCCTTAGTAAGTTCAATCTTTCTTCCTTACAGCTAGACTTGGTCTCAGGCCTTTCAAATTGGGTAGCACCATGCTTCTTAGGCTCTTTTAAGTGGAAGTTTGTATTAAGCTTGCAATTTATTGCTTAACTACAAAATATACTCAAAACACATTATTAACCATCTCAAGGGTCCAACAAAGGTCAGGTTAGGAGGTGAAAATTGATATTTTTCACTGCTTAACACACCCCCAAACCTAACCTTTGCTAGTCCCTGAGCAAAGGAGAAAGTAAAAACAATTATTGAAAATGAAAATGCTACTTTTATAGGGAACACAGATGTATTTAGCATATGCATCAAGCCTTTTAAACCCCTAGGTGATCCCTAGTGGAGGAGTGAAGTCTCATGAGGGTTTATAGTGAAGTTACCCACAAAGTTCTCCAATGATTCAGTTAATACTAGTGCAGCATGTTAAATAAAATTTAAGGACTATAAAATTCATTCCACACCTTGTACATTCAGTTTTAGAGGATTCTCAGCAAAAACATGACAGTTTAAAACTAAAATTCTGTTGTAATTCCTTCACAGTCAATTAGCTCATGTCAAGGTATTTTGTATGAAAATTAATGCAAAGCTTACCCTCAAATTGAGAATCATGTATTGGATAGTACCCCCATCAACCCTAATTTTAGACCCAAAGCTCACTAGGGGTGTCACTCTTAATTGAAATAGAAGGGTGTATCAATTCACACAGCTCAAGAGCAATTACAACCCTCAAATAGGATTGTAAGCATGAGCATAGGCATTGCTCCAATTTCTAAAATTTTCCAACTCTTTTCGCCATAAATCAAACAAATTCTTATCTCTACATGACAACTCAATCAATTTTAGATCAGTAAGGACTTTTGATTGGGTTGTAATGTGGCTTTTAGGTTAAGTTTTCAAAGAATAAAAGGGTGGAATAGGATTCAAAATTGAAAAATCAATAAGGTAAGGAGGTGACATGTACACCTTCTTCATTTTAGCATAAATCTTCATCTTCTTTGAATTTTTAGAGCCAAAGTGGGCAACTTTTTCTGTTTTCTTTCAAACTCTAATGAAGTGACTTCTCTCTTATTTTTGTTTTGCTTTTCTATTTTTCTTTTCTTCTCTTTTATTTAAAATTATTTTTTTTTTTCTTTTCCTCTTTTTTTGTATGCTCTTTGTATTTTTCTATATATATTTTTTATGGGCAGGAATGCCACCATTGTGCTTCTGATACATAATTGCCTTTGAATGTGTTTTCTTCTTCTTTCCACCAATTGTCAAACCTTACTCCTTTAACCTCACTTCTCCTTCTACTTTCTGATTTCTCAGACTGAGGGTGAACTGAAAGAGGTCAAGAGGTTTTGGGTTCAAATTTTCTGGTTTTCATAAAAGAAACACTGGGACTTTTCAAGGCTCAAATGATGTGTATCAAGGGCAGTTCAGAGGTGGGAAATTTTAAGCTCAAATTGTCCAAGGGATGACCTTACTTCATATCCTCCATGTCATGAGTGTTGTCAAGCTGTTTCAACTCGGATTTGCCTAACTTCTAGTGAGCAGTTGTTAGAGCAAAAAAAATTGCCAAGACACTCTTCGAAGAAACTTTTACAGGCCCAAATCTCTCTAGGTATGGCCTTCCATAAAATTTTTTGAGGTATATCCTCACAATTTTCTCTCTTCTCAAGTTTACTAGTCACTCATTTTATAAAAAATTCCTGAGATTTGCTTCATGAATGTGTTAGAACTATAGCATAAAAAAAAGTTCTTAATTTCCTCTATTTCAAAAAAAAATCAGGTGAGAAATTATTTTATTTCCTCAATTTCTATTGAGACCTTGTAGCACTACCATTAGCTACTCATTGGCAAGCTGCCACACCCCCAAACATATGAGGAGCAGTGTCCTCACTGCTTCGAAGATAGGACAATGTGTAGCAAGAAAACAAAGAACATTCATACACAAACACACCAATGAGGATAGGAAAGCAGATAAGAACATGAAAATGACATTAAATAGACTAAAGAGAAATTATATTATTAACACCCAAAATATGTACAATGTAACGAAAAGTGGTCTACAGAAGAGTATGCAAAAATATCCTAACTGGACAACTCGAATCATGACTATATACATTCTACTAAGAATCAGAATCTGAATCAGAGCTAGATGGGGGCATTGGCTCCCAACCATATTTGGAAGCTACCTCATTATACTCAGCTCTTGACCTCGCCATCCTTTGCAACTTTTCAGTTGGCTTCTCAGCCTTGGTCTTTCCTTTAGTGGTAGCTGCCTCATCAGACTTGGTAGTTATCTCTCCCTCTTCCACCTATAGGGCAGGCTCAGCTGCTTGGGTAGGCTGGCCAGCAGTCAAGATAGCAATTTTATGTTCAAGGATTTCAATCTTTTTCGTAGAAAGTGAAACATCAGTGTCATACAAATCTTGGGCTGCCTTGTTTCTGGCTTTGGAGGCAGCCAACCTCTCCTCTAATCCATCAGCTCTAGATTTCTCAAAGGTAGAAATGAGCTTTTTAGCTTTATAGTGGAGTAAAATAGTTGGCCAGCCCTTGGAGATCTTTGACATTTCTCAGTTGTAATCCACAATCATTTGCTTAATCTTTACTTTATAAGGTACCTCAATTGATCTGCAGAGGACAACCATTCCTCGCACTACATCCCTCATCGGGTAAGGATTTTTTTTCATGATATGGAGGAGGGTGGAGTATGAAGGGGGATGGAGAAAAGAGGAGGCAGGGAGTATGAACTGAGGGGGTTGAAGTTTAGGAATTGGGCAGGTTGGGGTTGATATTAGGTCCTCCCCATCTGTGGCAGCATCAGAGGTAGCTATCACAGGTGGCAGATTAGGCTGGGATTTTGGGAGGATGATTGGCATAGGTAAGGGGATGATGGGAGGTTGGATAGGAGCAGGCTGGGGTGCTGGTTCTAGTTCAGTTTGAGTAGAGTGGTCCTTATAGGAAGGAGAAGGGATGGCTGGTTGTTGGAGGGGTTGGGATAAAAGTGTCAAGGTGGAGTGGATGGCTGGGAGGCTGGTAGGCAGGGAGGATTGACATTGGAGTGAGGTGCATGGTTTGAAGTGTTGCCTCAATTGATGATTGGGTTTGGGTGTGGGCCATCACTTGGGATTGCAGGGACAGTAAAAGGTGAAGGATATGGGGTAAGAGGTCAAGTATGACAGGAGTTGCGGGTTGGATTGATGGAATTGGTTGGAAAGGGGAAGTGTGAGTATGGTCAAAAGGTGGGGTGGATGAGGTGTGTAAATGAGTAGGCTGTGGAGAGGTGGGGTGTGGAGAATCAGGTAGTGGGGTGTACTCATGCCCAATATTGTCCACAATGGACTTTGTTAAAGATGAGTAACCCTCACTGGTCAACTAGTCTTGGGTATGTGAAGGTGACGTGGTAAAAGTGGGATCAAAGTCAAAAGGAGTGAATGGAGAGGAAGAAGTGGGTGGACCAATTGGTGAAGCTGGTGTAGGGCTCAAGGGTGGGGTGGTTAATATGGATGGCTGGCTGGAATGGTTCCTGAAGGTAAGGTAGGGATTGGGTCAATGGTAAAGGGGATGGTTAGAGGTGTTGGTGTGGTGATAGTGGAAATGAATGCTGAAGTGCTGGAAGGTATGGGGACTGGAATGGAGGGTAAGGAAATCGATATGGATGGTGTGATAAAAGGGATGGTAGTGAGGCTGGCCCTCTCAGAGCAGATAAAGGATACAACTGGGATAAATGGAGGCACATATGGAGGAGTAGTCAGGCTCAATAGAGATTGTTGCAGAGGTTTTAGGTGGAGGTGTGAAAGTAATGATAGTTGTAGGGTGAGGTTCTAAGCTCACAGAAGCAAATGGGGCTGCAGGTGGAGCTTCTTCCTTAGTATCTTCATTGGACTTGTGTTTACTCTTGCTAATGAGGATCCTACTGGCAGACCAGACCTTCTTCCCAAAAACTTTAGGGGTCACCTTTACCACTAGCTCATCAACTTTGAACACAAATTCTTTTCTCTTGAGTAGGGCAGTAATGGGCCTGCTATAGGGTAGCCCTAATAAGGCTTGAGCCCTCTTACACTTGTCATTTACATCCACCACTACTTCAAAACCTAGTCAGGCAGCATTTAAAAACTGGCCCTTAGAGAAGTCATATAGGGCATTTAATATTGGCACTCTACTCTCTTGTTGATGCCCACTCACAGATATTTTTCCTCAAAATTGCATCAAAGAAGAGCATGCTGGGGTGTAAATCTCTTCTCAAGATTGAGTCCCTAGACCCCACAATGCCTTGAGTGAGGTGCATGGCCATTGCTTTGAAAGAGGCATTCTCAGGCTCAGGCAGTCAATGGGATGGGTCAAAAGCAGAAGGGACTCCCAATACTATCCCTATATCTCTGTAATCCACCACCATCTCCACATGATCAATCACAATTTCAAGGCAGGGGTCAATTGAATCTGGCTTGGTTTGTTTCCTGAGATTCTAGTACCACAACTTAACCAGCCTTGGGTAAGATATTTTATTCAGTGGGCTCAGCATGGGTGGCAGGCTTGCCTTCGCCAAATAATTCAAAGTGTCTTGACACTCCTCTACCTTAGAGAAATAGGGGGTGTCAACAATCGTCTCAGGGATCAGACCTAATGCATCCACAAATTCATTGGGTTTGGATCTAAGCAAATGGACTGCAGGCTCCAATTCAATGTTAGGCTCGGCCTCAAGAATGTCAGGCACTGGGTTAGGTTGTGTCTTAGGGACCTCCTCAACAATGTCTTCACTGATTTGGGCCTTCTTATATTTCTTGGCCCTCTTGGTTTTAACAGTTTTCTCCGCTACATCCATGACAAGCTTCCTTTTTACAGGTGGGGTTTCCTTAGGCTCTGTGGTCTGCCTACTGGACTTTCTAGTGGCTTTGGTGGAGGATTTAGAAGGAACATTGAATAGATTAGCCAATGTATCCTCTTGACCCGCCATTACTCAATCAACACAATATCAATCACCACTAATTCAATAGCGATCACCACAAAGACCTCTTGAATGGTCACATGACCCAGACAAACTAGAGATTAAAATGCCAAGCAAAATCAGCTTAGACTAGGTGCAAAATATAGCCCTGAAGAAATTAAAGCAATTAGAGTAATGGCAAAGTATTTAGAGTAGTACCCAGTGAGGTAGAGAGAGAAACAGAAAAATGGAAAACTGCCAGAGCAAACTCAAAGCGCAAAGAGAAGCTTTTGAATGGCAAAAATGGAGCTGTCATTAGGTTTAAAACAATGGGGAATGATCTTCGACAGGATTGGGGCAAGTCATCGAAAGGTTGATGCATCCTGTCGAGAAGTGCAAAGCGACAAATCCCCACGAGAAGTTCACACAATCATGTCGACGAGTTCAAGACGACAGAAGCCAGTCTTTTCGAGAGGTTCATTCCATCCTGTGGATAGGTCCAAGGTTGCAAAGAAGATCATTTCGAGCAGTTCACCAAACCTCTAGACAGGCACTTTAAATACCACATGTAAACCTCTCGACAGGTATTCTGAACTTGTCGAGCATTCAATTAAAGCCATCAGAACCTGTCGAAAAATTCACAAATCCTCTCAACAATCAACTTTACAGCTTTAGAACCTGTCAAAATTAATTCACACCTCTCGACAGGTGTTAGATCTTGTCGAAATGTAAATCGGGAACTCTCAGAACCTGTCAACATGTTCATAGAACCTAGCAACAAGTTATATTTCAGTTCAAACAAGCTTGTAATTAGTCCCCAGTTCATTCAAACAAGCCACCTCAGTTCACTTCATAACTCTAACTCATTTTCCTACCGAGGTACTAACACACATGGAAAATTTATGTACAATGCCTAAGAGAACTGAAACAAAAATAGAAAAAATCAGCAAAAATAAATAACCAAAGACATAAGTTACTATACATAATATACATTTGTTGAAACTCAGCCATATCATGGAGGTTCGTGATAACAGATGGTCAGTACAGGTTCTTCCACATTTTCAAAAACATTCCCAATATCGTCACAAAGAACATTACAGTGCAGTAGCTTAGGCAAAGGCTCTTTCACAAGCTCATCACAAACATCAATTAAAAACAATTCCCATTATTCAAGTGAGGCTGATTTACTGCCTTATAAACATTCAATTTAACCTTTATGTTACTAAAAGACACCTCCATTTCTCCTAATCTACACTGAATATAAGCATTGGTAGTGGCTAAGAAGGGTTTGCCCAAAATTACAGAAATTGAGGTGGTGCACTTACTTGGCTCCATGTCCAGAATCAGAAAATCTGCTAGATAGAAAAATTTATCAACTCCAACTAAAACATCCTCTATTATTCCCATAGGCTTCCTTTCATATTTGTCTGCTAGTTGTAGCACTACAAGTGCGGGCTTCAATTCTCCTAAGCCCAGCTTCTCATATACTGAGTATGGAAGCAAATTCACAGTAGCTCCCAGATCTAATAAGGCCTTCTCAATAGTATGATCCCCAATGATATAGGGGATTGTGGAAACTCCAAGGTTTTGAAGCTTGGTTGGAGTTGCAATAGATAACACTTGGTTCACTTTCTCAGCACAAAAGACCTTCTTAGATAAGTGTATCCTAGATTGTCTTTTATGGATGCACAATTCTTTCAAAAACTTTGCAAGGCTGGAACTTGCTTGATGGCATGAAGTAAAGGCAAGTTGATCTTTACTTGTTTAAAAGTTTCCATCATCTCCTCAACCTTCGCATTCCCCTTGTCAAAAGGAGAAACTACTTTCAATGCATTAGGATATAGAAAATGGGGAACCGTCCTCCCATTTGCAGCCTTAGCAAGTTCATCAGATTTTTCTTTATTTTTGTTTTCAATTTTCTGTTGGGGCACATTACCCCCATTATTTTTTATATGTTGCTCCTGCTGTATATTTTCATTGGTTGTTTTTTCCTTTTCTACACTTTTCTCATGAGGCTCATTACCAACTTGGTTATCCACCAGCTTCCCACTCCTCAAGGTGGTGACAGATTTGACTTCTTCATGGGAAGGAGTCTCACCAACCATGCATTGACCCTTTGGATTGCTCATGCGCTGACTGGGCAGTCGCCCCTCTTCACTCTTAGCCAAAGAATTAGATAGTTGTCCAAGGTAGTCCTCTATCTTCTTAATGCTTTGACTGTGGGAGTTAACAGTATGAGATAAAGGGCCTAAATTCTGTAGTAAATCCAGAACTTGCTCTTCAAAGGTGAGGGACCTAGAGGGTGCTGGGGCTAGTGCACTTTGAAGCATAGGCTGCACTATTGCTTGAGCCATAGGCTGTTGGTATTGGGGTCTTGAAAAGTAATTCTGCTAGTATGGTTGGGCATTCCTATAGGGCATTGACTGTAATGGCTGCTACTGATTTTGAAAATTGTCTTGTCTCCACCTCAGGTTCGGGTGGTTTCTCTAATGATAGCCAATAGTAGGCTGGTGTCTCTAGGACTGAGTAGCATTCACATGTTCCATCACAAAATCTAGGAATTAGGCAGCTGAGGGACATTCCTCAAGGGAGTGAGTGGGGGACTGGCATATGATACATGCCTCCTCCACTTTCGCAATCATTGGAGACTGCATTGCTCCCATGAGCTTATCAAACTTTTTGGTTAGGCTGTCCACTTTTCTCTCCAAATCATTATGTCCACTCACCTCATACATTTTCCCTCTGGTAGTATTTTCTCTCACCAATCTAGGGGTCTCAACATCTCTTGCCCAAGTCTCCCTTTGCATGGAGTTTTCACTGATGAGATCAAATAACTCCCAAGCCTCATCTGCAGTCTTGTGGAGGTATGTACTACCATAAGAAGCATCAACCATATCCCTTCTTTTAGGATCAATTCATTGATAGAAACTTTAGACAAGTTGCCATTCAGGAATTTGATGATGGGGACATTGCTTCAAGAGTTCTTTAAATCTCTTCCAGGCTTGGTGAAAATCTTCAATTGGGGCTTGAGCAAATAAGATAATGCTCTTCCTCAACTGACTTATTTTAGATATGGGGAAAAACTTGGCCAAAAATTTACATTAAAGGTCATTCCAGGACTGAATACTGTTGGGTGAGAGCATTGACAACCAAGTTCTGGCTCTATCCTTTAGTGAAAAAAGACAGAGTCTCAACCTGATTGCTTCCTCCCCAAAACCTACAATATTGAAGGGCGTACACAGTCCTAGAAATTTATCAATATGCTTATATGGATCTTCTTTGCTCAGGCCATGGTATGAGCCTACATTTGTATGATAGAACACTTGATCTAATAGTTTCCTTGAACAGCAGGGAATTGAATGCAGAAGGGGGAATTGTAAACCCCTGGTGCATTGAATTCCTTTAGTGTTTTAGCTTCTTCACCCATTTCAAAATTATCAGCCGCAGAAGTGTGTACAGGATGCTTAGGTCTGAGAAGTCTTTCGAATTCAAGATTCACAGGAGCAATCTCTGGATTAAGAGATCTCCTCCTAAACATACACACAGTAGAAACCAAATTCAAAGCAGAAAATTACATCACAAAATTCAATCAAAAAAATCATAAAACACAAAACTAATGTTGCAGATCTACAAAGCTACAATTCTAGGAATGTAAACAGAGTTAAGAGATGCAAACTTAAGCAATGCTTGTTCTTCCAAGTGATATAGAGCTCCTCTTAGCTCCACAGATCCAGATCTGAAACAGAGTGAATCTACAATAAAGATTAAAGCATCAATTAATCAAACACTTAACAGTCAATGAAAAATCTAAATCTAAAAATGAGAAAACTTAAATCTAGCACTTTTAAAAACATAGATCAACGATAGCGGTGCCAAAAAACATGTTGTATACTGCCACCTTAGCAATTATTAATGATTAAAATAACAGATTAACTACACAAATTTCAACAATGTTGAATCAAGGCAAGCAGCTAGTCCTGCAAGAATCAGGGCTGTTATAGCAAGTTTTAAAACGTAAGGATATGTCCATAGGGAAATGTGATTTAACTATGGTAAATCTCTAGATCTAAAGTATATCTGGCACTCTATCCTAATTTAAACTAAACTAAAGCAGGAAAGAGGAGAGGTTTTGGTTTTTTATCACATTTACTATAAATTACAAAAGTTAAATGCAAGTGATCCAGATCTAATCAAACACAAAGATAAGGGGAGATATAGAAGAGATGAAAAACTCAAAAGGTAGAGAACAACAACTATGGGTATTGGTCTCTCACTGAAAATCAAAGGAATCAAAGGCAATGCAGAGAACTGATTTACAATAATCCTCTTTTCTGGCTCCAAGCTTCCCAGGTTCCCCCGAATCCACCAAAGGATCAAAGCAATCCTGAGGTTAGGATCTGCCCTTCTACTCGATACAGTTCATCCCCGAGATTACTCCAACCTATTGATCTACCGAAGTTCTCCCAGCAAAGGTGAGGTATAAGAATCTAATCTCCACCAATGGATCAAAGCAATCCTGAGGTTAGGCTCTGCCCTTCTACTGGATATACTCCTAAGTTTATGATCTGCCCTTCTACTAGAGACAGTTTATCTCTGAGATTACCCCAATCTATTGCTCTTGATTAGAACAGGTAAACCATTGTAGATGTTGCAGATGCTAGGCTACCAGCTCCCCATTTCTTTCTAACATCAGTAGGAGTATCCAATCCAGGGAAATCAAATACAAAAAAGTGAAATATAGATTAAAATCATCTTTAAAAAATAGAATTATATTACAAGCTTACAATACTATTATGCCCAGATATGAAATCTGTGCAATATACAGTCTCTCACAAGCCTTTGAATCTCTCAATTTACAGCTCAAGACCTCACCCTAACTACTGAAAAGAGTTTATCCACTCATGATTGGCTAAAGAGAGAATGGGAGAAGAAGGAAGGAGGGAGAATTTAGAGGAAAAAATGGATTTCGTGCTAAGCTCTGGTTCTCTCAATTTTTGGATAGTAGTTATGTATTTTCTTTAAACTTTTATACTCTCCTCTGTCCTCAGATCCATTTAAGCCAATCAGAGTACAAGGAAATAATTATGTTATTATTGGGCTGCTGATGTGATCGATTTCTCATTTAGAAGCTCTTCTCTCATTGGTTCTCAACTGGCGAGAATATGTGGTGCAGTTAGGGCTTCCCATCGTGCACAATTGAGCACCAAAAAATATCCCCTTGGGTTACTGATGTGCTTTGGAATTCATGCATAGAACTCTGACATTGGCGGTTGCTGAAGAAAGAATGATGAGAGGTTGCCAGATCGAGTGTCGAGAGGTTCAGAGATCCTCTCGATAGGTTTTGAATTTGCACTATGTTCATGTTGACAGGTTGCATTGGTTGTCGACAGCCTTGTAGATTTCTCGATAGGATTGGAGTAGCTCTCGATAGGTCTAGCCACATCTCGACAGGTTAATAAAGATCCTGTTGATGGCTTGAGAGAACATCTCGAGATGTTGATTTGAACTTGTCAATAGGATTGATGGCTCATCGATGAGATGGGAAGCTCATTTCACCATTCTGTTCAGGTGATTTGATAGGACTTTTTCCTTTGGGACTCTTCCCTTTGGGGCCCTTCCCTTTTGAGCCTTGCCATTGCTGAGTCTGAGGGGGAATAAGTGAAGATTTTGCTTTGTCTGGCGTAGGAGGGACAACCGGGCTCTTGCCTTTATCTTTCTGGTTCAGTGGTGGTGCCTCCTCAGATTGGGCAGATTGTTCTTTTCCAATTTTTATAGAGGCAGCAGAGTGAGTAGTCCTCTTAGCTGTAACTTTCCTTCTCTGAGGATAAGTTTGCCCAGCAGGGTCTGATGAAGGAGGAGCAACAGGACTTGGAGCACGTGGAGCCTCAGGTGGTGCAGAGTCAGAATCGAAATCAGAGGGAAAGAGAGCAGTGTGGTCCAATCCAAGGGCTACAGCAGCTTGTCTGCGTTCATCTTTTGAAAGCAATCGACCATGGGGGTCATCCTGAACAGAAGCTCTGGTGGCCTTTGGGGGTGGGGATGGCGGTGTAGGCTTTTTGCCTTTTTGGGCGGCAGTGGCTCTTTGGGAGGGAGAAGGTTTCTTGGGAGCAGCCCTTTTTCTCTTGGGTGTAGGAGATTTAGTAGGGGGAGGCACTGAAGCAGGAGGTGGAGGAGGTGCTTGAGTAGGAGGTGGAGGAGATGGAGATGTAGATGTAGGAGCAGGGGGGATGGAAGAAGATGGCCCGGGGTGTGTGGAAGGTGGGGCCTCAGGGGGTTCGGTAGCAAGAGGGGTGGCCTGAATTGGTTGGCCTAATAGTGATGCAATCCTTTTTTACAAAATTTCGATCTGCTTCTCAGCATAAAGGAGTTTGGCATCAGAAATCCCCTTAGTGAGTCTATGGATCTCCTGAGCATTGTTAAGTTTCTTTTCATACATCCGGGCTCTTGTTTGCTCCCGCTGGGCATTAGCTTTCTCCATCTCCACATTCAGTTTATAGTAAGTTGCATCAGCCTTTATGTCATTGAGGGTCTCCAAAATTGTCTCCCACCCCTTTGAAATATCTCTCAGCTTCTGCCTGTGAGCAAGCTTCAAGTCACTAAACTTCTGCAGCAAAGGGTACTCAATGGATTATCTGAGTTGGGCCATTCCCCTGAGAACATCCCTCTTTATGTAGGCATTGTCCCTCATGGCATGGAGGAGGGTGAAGTAAGGAGGGGAGTAATAGGAATGTCTTGGTAGGATAGGTAGAAAGGGAGTGGAAGAAGTAGAAGGTGATAGGTCCTGTGGGGGTAAAGTGGCAGGGAGGACATTTACGTGTGGGGGCTGGGCAAAAAGTTTTGGGTCTGTTTGAGTCGAGTTGTCAGAGAATGTAGGAGGAGGTAATATGAGAGGTGGAATGGAGGGCATGGGTGAAAAAGCAAATGAAGTGGGGTCACTAAATGTGGGTGGTTCTGGGTAAGTGTAAAATGGAATGGGGAAGGGTTTGAATGGTAATGGTGGCGCCAAAGTGTGTGTGGGTGGAGGGAAAATGTGGATGGGAAAGGAATGGGGTCGGTTTGGGTTGATTGGTTGGCAAATTGTGGTGGGGGTAAAATGAGTGGGGGAAGGATAGGTAGAGTGGGGAAGGGGTGGTGGGGTATGGTGTCTTGGAGGGTGAGGGTTGTAGTTAAGTCAATGAGGGGAAGATTTGGTTGCACTGTGGAGTCAGAGGTGGAAGGGGACTGGATTTGTGGGGTAGGAGGTGTTTGTGCAGAGATGGGTCGTGTTGTCAATGTTTGAAGGGTGGATTTGATGTTGGTGATGTCAGTCTGCATTTGGTCTTGGGTATGTGTTGTGGTTGATAGTTGGGTTTGAATATCATGTATTAGGGAAAGGATATGGGTAAGTATGTCTGAGTTTGGTTGGGGTGGAGTATGAGAAGAAGAGGGAACTGGTTGGAAAGGGGAAGTAGGGGCATGATGGAAGGTTGTAGGAGGAGGAGATGGAGGTTCTGGTGAGTGATGTGGGGAAGGAACTGGGGAATCTGGGAGAGGGATATCATGGGTTGGCATGGTGTCAAGCAATGTAGTCATGAAGGCTTGATATCCGGAAGTAGTGGTGAGGTTAAAGTCAAGGTCAGTGAGTGGAGGTGAAGTAGGGATGGTCTGGACTGTGTCTTGGTCAAGATGTGGGGTTTCTGTGGGAATGATAGGGGTGGTTGGTTTAGGTAAGGATATGGCAGGGGTTGTGAGAGAGGTTTTCTTTTTAATGTAGGATATCAGGGGAGGGCTGTAAGGGTTCAGTTCAGATGATGGGGGAATTGGGGGTGTGTACTGAGGTAATGTAGGTGAAGGTAAAGGGCTGGCATGGGGGTCAATGTCCTCAACAGTACTAATCACAGGGAAACGTGAGGGTATGGATAAGGGAGACAAAAGAGGGAAAAGGAGAGATGAAATAGGCAAATAAATTGGTGGAGGGGCAGGTGTTGTGGATGGAGGCATTGCTGTAGAATTACTAGTGACAGGAGCTTGCACCACCTTCTTGGGAGCAGGAGCTTTAGCCACCTTTTTGGGAGTAGGAGCTTTAGCAACAGCAGTCCCCTCTCCTTGCTCTGTAGCAACCTGGGCCTCTGCCTTCTTCTTCTTCTTTTGGGGATTCATTAGACTCCTGCTGATCCCCCATTGCCTCTTTGCAAAAGTTGTAGGGGTGAGGTCAATGGTTAACTCCCCTACTGGTATCTTGTACCCTCCACTCAAAAGTAATCTGGTGATGAGCCTTGCATAGGGGAGAGTGTGGAGCTTCTTCTTCAGCCCTAGCTTCATCATTATATCCTTCATGGCTTCAAAAATCAACAAGGCAGCATGGAATCTGTGGCCCAGAGAAAAGGAATAAACAGCATCAGCAATTGGGGTCCTCTCCTGCTGATGGCTGGCACAATAAATATTCTTTCACAGAACTTGATCAATGAACAGAAGTTTAGGGTCCAGGTCTCTTCTCTTGATGGAATCCCCGGTCGCCTTCAATCCTCGGGTAAGGGCCTGTGCAATGGAATCAATGGGGGCACACACAAGGGGGGCATATCCACAGTTGGGTCAAAACTAGCAAGGATGCCCATCACTTCAGCAATCAACTCAGGGCTGAGTAACATTTCAAAATTGTCAACTAACACAAGGAGGCCTGGCTGCCCACGGTCGTCTGGTCTAGCCCTAATGTGCTGGTAAAAGAGTTGCACTAGTCTAGGGCAGGCTAGTGGAGGGATAGCTTGCAGTAGGGGGGTCAAACTAGCCTTGCGCATGAACTCAATGGCAGGGGCTGACAGAGGTTCCGTTTCAAAGAAAGATAGGTCAAAAATAGCTTCAGGTTCCAAGGGAATGGGAGTCAGGAGCTCAGAGGGTGTAGAATAATCAGGTGTTAGCGCAGCCACTTCCTGAACCACATCTTTCCCTTTTTGTGGCGCTGTTGAGGACTTGGCCTTCTTGGGAGTGGGCTCCACGGGAGCCTTATCCCTTGCTCTTTTCACAGGTGCGCTCTTAGGGGCCATTGAACTTCTCCTCTATGAATTTGTAGTTTGAAAAAATGAAAAGCAAAGGTTAAGAGCTGAGTCTTACCCTAAAATTTAGGGTTCTATTCAATCTGATGCACGAAAGACCGCGAGAGCTCCTATCAGAGAGCAACTGGTGATGGAGGATGTAGGAGCAAATCCCCAGAATTAGAAGGTGAATGATGGACTATAAAATGGATGCTGGAGGAGAGAGATTCATGGGAGTCAAAGCTAGGGTTTCGCTGGCTGGAGAAGAAAGAGAACAAAAAAGGAAAGCAGTGCGAGGTTGGATTATATAAATTGTGAGACTTGACGCGCTTTGAAAATGTCTGCTCGCTAGATGGGAAGGAGTGGGTCGCAAGATTGGACTTTGATTTGGATCGCGCGAGAGAGTTTACACAATTGTACTGAATCTCGTGACAGCTTAGCAGGATAACATCTTATGAACTGCGCGAGAAGAAACCACGCCTATTTTTTAGAACCTCGCGACAGCTAAAATAGTGACAAGGATCACACACCCATTAGTCTATCATTTTCCTTTGTTTTGTGGGTGGATTCTCTCACAGTCTCTTTTTCAGGGACACCCATAGTCATTCTAAAAGGGATTCCCTCATGCGTTCCCAACATTTAAGTATGCAATTACTCAAAAAGCATTTAATCAAAACATCATATCCAAACAGCATTCTCATTATCAAAACAGTACCACCATCATTTATTCAATCACAATCATTAATTCAAAGGGAATAAGAACGAAAGCAGGTAGGAAAATTTAGGCATACAGACTCAGACTCCGATGATATCACTAAGCATTCCTATAAATAGTAAAAAGAACAAACCACACTAAAGTTCATATCATACAAAATGTACACTTCTGTGAATCAATTTAATGAAAGTTCCCCCTGCCCCTCAAGGTTTGAGGATCCTTCACCAATAAAAAATTGGCCCTTGGGATTAACCACTGGTTGACTGGGCAACCCCCCCTCCTCTCTTTTAGCTAGGGCATTTGCTAGTTGGCCAATCTGCTCTTCCATCTTCTTTATGCTCTGACCATGAGAATTTACAGTCTGAGCCACGGACCCCAGATTTTGTAATGAAGTCAAGACCTGGACCTCGAAGGAAGTATTTCTGGGCTGAGGTTGGGGTAAGACCAATTGATTTTGTTGCTGATGGGGCTGCTACTGGTGTTGGAAATTGAACCTAGGGGCATATCCCTGATTGAACTACTGTTGTGGCCTTTGGGGTAAGGCCAACATTTGTTGGGGCTGCATATAATTGTCTTGCCTCCACCTCAGATTTGGGTGGTCTCTCCATTGGTAACCTGCATTTTGGTGCTGGTATCTAAATGGCTGTCTGTTGTAGACACCAGGTTGTTGCTGGCCAAAAGATTGTGCAACAGCAGCATGTTCCAATACCAATTCAGGATATTGCCCTGCAGATGGACATTCCTCTACTGTGTGTTGTGGGTATGGCATATCAGACATGCCTCCACCACTTGAGCAGCCCTTCTGGGTTGCATCACAGTCAGTAATTTGTCAAATTTCAAAGAGAGGTTTGCCATCTGCAGCTGCAGATCATTGTTCCCAGACATCTCATAAACTTTTCCTCTTGACAATGCAGTAGGCTCCACTTTGGACAAAGACTCCTGACTAGTTCTTGCCAGGGATAGCTTTTGCAAAGCATTTTCACTGATTACTTCAAACAATTCCCATGCCTCATCAGCAGTCTTGTGCATGTAGGTTCCACCACAAGAGGCATCAACCATATCTCTATTTTTCTCATCAATCCCATTGTAGAACCTTTGTACAAGCTGCCAGTCTGGGATCCTGTGGTGAGGGCATTGTTTCAGCATTTCCTTAAACCTATCCCAGGCTTGGTTAAAATCCTCAGTTGGGGCTTGGGCAAAAGCAAGAATTTTCTTCCTCAACTAGCTAGTTTTGGTCTCAAGGAAGAACTTTGTCAGGAACTTGGTGTGTAGGTCTTTCCAAGATGTGATGCCATTGTTGGGAAGAGTGGCCAACCAGGTACTAGCTCTATCCTTCAGAGAAAAGGGAAAGGGCCTGAGTCTAGTGGCCTCAGGTCCCAAACCAGCGATATTGAATGTGGTGCACAAGGCCAAAAATTGGTCAATATGCTTGTAAGGGTCCTCCTTGCTAAGCCCATGGAAAGAGGGCAGCATCTGGATGATTGAAGTTTTAATTTCATAATTCCCTTGAGCATCAGGGAATCGAATGCTAAATGGAGAGTTATAGTCATCCGGAGCATTCAACGCCTTGAGAGTTCTGGGTTGTTCTTCAACTGTGGTGTGCCTGTTCCTTCTAAGTCTTCTACCACTTTCTAGCTTAGGGTTGAAAGGCTCTAAAGTAGGACTAAGAGATCTCCTACCTAGCATACAAACACACCACCAGCAGGGACAACTCCTTGCAGGAACATTGCACTTGACTCAAAAAATTTATCTAACAAATTTACAGCTATCTAAGAAAACATAAATTTACAACTATCCTAAATACTGCTATGGAATTTTCAAAGAAACTAGACTGAGTTTTAAAGGTTAGAGAATTACAAATAGAGGTAGCTACACTCCAAATGCAGTCCACTGTCCTTCTCTGCTGCTGTCTAGATCTGCAAGAAAGATTCAAAATTACATCAGCAATATCAATTATTCATAGCTACAAAGAATACTAAAAATACAAAAACTAAGGGTCTACTAATAGATCATCTTCTCCCCGGCAGCGGCGCCAATAACTTGTTGCATTTCCAGATGTGCTTCCTTTATTTGTTGGTGGTAAAAGCCATTTAAAATCAAAGTAAAATAGGGGATGGAATCAGCACAACTGAGAAATCCTAGACCTACAAGATACATGGTCCATTTGTAGCAAGTTTTGATAAGTAAGACTTTGTCCCTCAGGGAAAAGTGATCTACGGCTCCAAGGGAGACATCTCTAGTAGTCCCTCCAGATCTGACTACAGATCTGGCAGTCCTAAAAGGAGGGGAGTTTAGGGTAACTTATTCTAAGTATTCTAAGGTAGCCTAGTGAATTAACTACAGAAAGGGTTGAGAAGATGGATGGAGTGTGAGAAAATAAATATAAAAGGGTGAGAAGTATGCTATTGGGTTCAGATCTGCTGGAATTTATGACTTAGATCCAGGTCTGCTGTTATAGAAATCCTGCCCAATGGCTACATTATCACCAAAGAGGAGAAAGAATCCAACTCATCCCTGTGCCATGATCCAATCCCTTAAGGTTATAACCTGTCCACTTAAATGGTCACAGACTATCCCATAGGGGAACCATAATCCAGAGATGGGTCAAAACAAGTTTATCATTGTAGGCCCTACTTCATCCAGGCTACAAGCTCAAGAATCCATAGGGAACCTCAACCTCTAAAGCTCTATCTGTGGGGCTAAGGCTGTATAGGACCATGATAGCCCAGACACATAGAACCAGCAAGAGATTGAGTACCACCTTAGATCTAGCTATCCATTGCTTGAGTGGGACTACAATGGTCCAGTCACAAGCCTACAATCTCCATACCTAGATCAAATCTACCATCTGATGGCGGGTCTATGCTAATATAGGGGAGTCTGCCTCTATACAATCTCCTCCCAGGCTATAAGCTTAGACTCGGAGAAGAAGGATCCATTTTGGATCGGCGAATTGGATTCGCCCTCAGGCTATAACCTGTCCACTTGAATGGTCACAGACTATCGCAGAGGCTATCCTCCTCACGAAGCCCAAAACAAAACAAGAATATTGTTGCCACCACCATGGTCACAAGGCTACCAGCTCAGGCTTCCATGGGGATTTCAGATCTAGTGAGTCCTGTGGTGGGGCTAAGGCTGTATCGGACCATGATAGCCCAGACGCATAGGTCACTTGGATCTAAATGGGTCCTTAGAATCAGTCCTCCATTGCTTTGAATCACAGCAAAAGCAATGGCGGATCACAAGGCAGCAACCTTGAACATAACAACTCACAAATACACGAATCCCATAAAAGTACAACACCCAATCATAAATTCCATTAATCTAATCTCAATAGACATACATAGGCATGGCTAGCAAGTGCTGGGCCATGGAGAGAAGAAAAAGAAAAAGGAAAACTACTTACAACTATTGAAGAAAAGAAAAGAAGAAGATCTCAGATAATTTATCAGTGATAAGGCCTGAGCTTCCGCTGGTGTCTAAGTTTAAAATCTCTTCTCAGTCCAAGTCCCCCTAAACCTAAACCAGGCTTAGGTTTATATAGCAGTGGGTGTGGCGGCGCATTAGGGTTAGGAAACCCTAATTTTAGCAATGCAACGTGGCCTATTAATGATCCTTGGATGCCTCAGGGCGCGTGCATGGAGATTTGAGCATGGGAGTGCGTGCCCTAATCACTGGAAATCCCCAGAATGTCCTCTACAGAATGATGGAAGTTGGAGTTCAAAGCTTCACCAGGCTGCAGTCGATTCCCAAACTTGTCGCATGGTAGCACTAACTTCGCGAGGATGACTTAGCATTAAAACTCCAGACGTCGTGGGGTTGCAGCTTCTTGATGCATTGAGCAGTCGCGAGGTAGATAGTTAAGCTTTCGCTGGATTGAGCTTCGCGAGGTTGGATTGCTACTTGTGAATAGCGCGGGAACTGAGTGAGCATTCTATTTCACAATAGATCTTCAGGAGGCTAACTTTGGCTTTGCGAAGCTACTTTCTTCATGAACAGCGCGAGAACTGTGCGAGCAGTTCACTTCTTAATGGAACTTCGCGAGGATCCTTGTTATAGCTTTGAGGCTTTTCTGAACTGCGCGACAGGTTCTTTTGACATTTACATCCCGCGGCTACAGCGCAACAACTTTCCTAAAGCTCTCTTGGACTACGCGAGACTGCGTGACCTTTAACTTTTGAACTTCATGAGAGCTCATGACTCAAGGCTTCTGAAGCTCTTCTGTCACTCAACTACGCGAGAAGTTGTTGTCAAGTCTTGGGACTTCGCGAGGGCTGCGCGAAGCATATTTTTTTGAATCCTCTGAAGCTTTGTCAACTGTGCGAGGCTTGCCTTAGGTTTGGATTCATGGCTCATTCTTCTGAGGGACTTCTGGTGCCAATACAGGCTCCTTAACAAGATTTATGGCCTTATTGCACTACTGTTTATTATCTACAGAAAATACATAACAAACCTTTATTAGATGGCTAAGGGTTTAATCAAAGGCTAAGTTAAGGGGTGAAAAGTGGTACTTTTTAGGTCTTAACATTCGCCAGACTTCCACTTCACAAGATCGACACTTTCGACGACTTGGGTAAACAATTTCTGCTGCAGTACAAGCACCTGATATAAGAAGCAGTCAGTCCTAGTGACTTGATGACAATGAAGCAAGAACCTGAGGAGGACTTCACGGCCTTCGTAGGACACTGGAGGAAACTCGCTGCCCGCCTAGGAAGCCATATGAAGGAAACAGACGGATTGACATTATCATAGACAATGTCAAAGAGCCTCTCCGAAGCGCTCTTATTACAAGCGATTACTCGGACTTCACGACCCTTCACCAGTGCGCCAATCGCATTTAATGACATATTAAAGGAGGGGAACTCACCTTTTCAATAATCGCATCAAAAGTCAGCGCTTTCAGTGACTCAACCGAAGAACAACAAGAAAGTCTTCGAAAATGGAAATTACCAACCAAGAAATTCTTGTCAGAATCAATACCAGAACTAGAATCAATAGTGGTACCCTAATTAGAATCATAATAATACTAAAACCTCAACTAATACTCTAACCAGAATACCCATCAGAATCAGAATGCCACCCAAAACTGGCTAGCCAACTCTTAGAGTTATAATAACGTACTGTTAAGACATGAAAAGTACCACTTTTCACCCCTTAACTTAATCTCTGTTAGACCCTTAATCATGTAATAAATGTGTTTTAAGTCTATTCTGTAGGTAATAAGCAGCAGCTGCCTAATAATACCAAGAAGCTCACTGTTGCCCCAGAACCACCTCAACAGAATGAAGGATGAACCCAGACAGAAAGTTGGCTGAAGCATAGGCACATCAAAGCAGAAATACACCAAGAAGGGTGCTTCATGCAAATGTCACAGGGTTCAATTGAGCCAGAGATAATGCCTTCACGCAGTTGTCGCGGTCTTCTGGAGGAAGCACAACAACTGGTCGCACAGTTTGCGTGCCACTCTCGCGCAGTTTGGTGCCAAAAAGAATTGAAAAGCAGGCTTCGCGAGGTCCTAACGAGGCTCAGTTTAAAGAATTCGCGCAGCTCAAAAGAAGAACCGTTAAGCTTCGCGCGACTCACTCAGAAGAGAGAGCTTCAGGTATTCCTGTGTGCAGCTGTCGCGCAGTGGCTGCGAGATACAGACCTTAAGAGAAATGCTCGCGTGACCCAGAAACTCATGAACGCTGCTTCTTCTTGAGGATCTCTCGCGAGATTCACCAAGGGACGAATCGCGTGAGCAATCCCCGCGCCATCAAAGCTGAAAGAGCAATCTCGCGATAGCCATTTGTATTCCACGATGACTAAAATGCCAATCCCGCGACTGCATGAATTTCAAGTCAATTCAACCCCGCGATGCCAATTCTACCACGCGGAATGATTTGAAATCGTTTCTACCTAGCAAGGATTGAATTCTAAACTTCTCCCCACTTCTGCAAGGGCAATCCGAGAATCTCCATCAATTAGGGCACGCATTCCAATGCTTTAATCTCCATGCACATGCCCCGAGGCATCCAAGGGCCAAGAATGGGCTGCAATTATATTGAGAAATTAGGGTTTTCCTAACCCTAATTGGAGGGGAAGTCGACTGCTATATAAGTCTAAGCCTAGCTTAGGTTTGAGGATCTCCTTTTTGGGACTTAACTTCTGTGCTTCTTCTTGAAACCGACTGTAGAATTACAGCAGGCTAAGGTTAAGGTTTAGGAGTTTTCTTCTTTTTCCTTTTTTTTTTCTTTCTCTCCATAGTCCAGCATTTGCTGGCTATGCCTTTTGTATGATTATCTGATATAGATTTTAATGGAGTTTTTGTAATAGGATTTATAGCATGTATGGGATGATGTTCTTGTTTTGAGTTATTCTGTACAAGGCGGCTGCCTTGAGATCCTCCATTCTTAAGTTGTATCGTAAGCAATGGAGGATTATTTTTAATATTTTATTTAGATCTAAGTGACCTGTGTGTCCAAGTTAGGCACATTGCAGGCCTTCCCCCACCACAGGATCTACTAAATCTGAATCCCCATGGGAGCTTGAGCTGGTAGCCTTGTGAGCATGGTGGCGGCAGCAATGCTTTTGTTCTGTCTTAGACCTTTGTGAGGAGGATAGCCTCTGTGGATAGTCGGTGACCATTCAAGTGGATAGGTTATAGCCCTAGGGTGAAGCCAATCCATAGACCTAAGGCAGATTCTTCTTCTCTGCACTTTTCTTGTAGCCTTGTGAGAGATTGTGCAGAGACAGACTCTCCTATATTTGTATAGATTCAACATCAGATTGCAAATCTGATTTAGGTGTAGAGATTGTAGGCTTATGACTGAATCACTGCAGACTTTCTAAAGAAGTGAACTGCCATGCTTAAAAGCTAGTACTCAAACTCTTGCTGGTCTTGTGTGTCCAGGCTCGTGCACTTTGTAGGCCTAGCCCCACACACAGAACTTTAGAGGATGAGGTTCCTATGGATTCTTGAGCTTGTAGCCTGCATGAAGTAGTGCCTACAATGATAAGCTTGTTCTGACCCATCTCTGCATTGTGGTTCCCCTATTGGATAGTCTGTGACCATTTAAGTGGACAGGTTATAGCCTTAAGGGACTGGATCATGGCACAGGGGTGAGTTAGATTCTTTCTCCTCTTTGGTCATAATGTAGCCATTGGACAAGATTTCTATAGCAACAGATCTGAGTCTGAGTTATAAGACCCATCAGATCTATACCTAATAGCATACTTCTCACCCTTTTATATTTATTTTCTCACTCCACCTTCTTTCTTAACCCTTTCTGTAGTTTAGACATTAAGTTACCTTAGAATTTAGATTATAGTGACCCTAAATCCCCTTCCATTAAGGATTGCCAGATCTGTAGTCAGATCTGGAGAGTCTACTAAGGATAGCTCCCTTGGAACTTTAGATCAACTTCCCTGTGGGACAAACTCTTACTTATCAAAACTTGCTACAGCAGGCCCAGTATCTTGCAGGACTGTGCATATTTTAGGCTTGCTGCTCCATAGTCATCACTCTACCTTTCACTCATTTTTTATTTACCCCATTCTTATCACTATCTTCAATAAAGCCAGTAGCAAGCACTTAAAATAGACCAACAAGTTTTTGGCGAGGTTGTCGGGGAAATTGATCTTTTAGTAGACTCTAGATTTTTGATTCTTTATTCTTTGGTAGCTGTACTTGTGAATAATTGATACTGCTGAATTACATTTGGAATTTTTCTTGCAGCTCTGGATCATAGCAGAAAAGGAGAGTAGAATTGCACTGGGAGTTTAAGCTACCTCTATTTGCACTTCTCTAACCCTCAAAACTCAGTCTATTTCTCCTTTGAAGATTCCATAGCAGTTGATTAGGATAGTTGCAATTTTTATTAGATGCAAAGTGCCTGTGAATAGTCTTCCCTACTGTTGGTGTGTGTGCATGTTAGGAAGGAGATCCCTCAGTCCTACATTAGAGCCTGCTAACCTTGAGATAGAAAGGGGTAGAAGACCGAGAAGGCATAGACACACCACAGTTGTGCTCCCTATTGAAATTGAGACAACAGTTATGGGTGAAGAACAACCTAGAACATTGAAGGAATTGAATGCTCCAGATGATTATAATTCTCCATTCAGCATTCAATTCCTAGATGTTCAAGGAAACTACGAAATCAAAACTTCCATCATCCAAATGCTTCCCTCTTTCCATGGGCTTAGCAAGGAAGACCCTTACAAACACATTGACTAGTTCTTGGCCCTGTGCACGACAATCTCCATTGCTGGTTTGGGACCAGAAGCCACTAGGTTAAGGCTCTTTCCTTTCTCCTTAAAGGACAGGGCCATGACCTAGTTATCTACTCTCCCAAACAATAGCATCACTTCCTGGAAAGACCTCCAGACAAGATTTCTGTCTAAATTTTCCCAGAGACCAAGACCAGCCAATTGAGGAAGGGCATGCTTTCTTTTGCCCAGTCCCCAACTGAAGATTTTAACCAATGCTGGGATAGATTTAAAGAGATGCTCAAACAATGTCCCCACCACAAGATCCCTGACTGGAAACTTGTCCAGAGCTTCTACCATGGGATTGATGAGAAGAGCAGAGACATGGTAGATGCCTCTTATGGTGGAACATACATGCATAAAATAGCTGATGAGGCATGGGAATTGTTCGAGGTCATAAGTGAAAATGCTTTCCAGAAGATGCCCTCATCTAGAATTGTTCAGGAGCCTCCTCTTAAGCTGGGGCTTGCTGAGACTTATAAAGGAAAAATGTATGAACTTAGGGGAAATGATGACCTGAGAATACAGATGGCCAATCTGGCTGAAAGATTTAATAAACTTCTGACTGTGGTGTAGCCTAGAATGGCTGCACAAGTGGACGCATGTCTAATATGCCAATCTCCACAACACACAGTGGAAGAGTTCCCATCTGCAGGGCAATACCCTGAGTATGTAATGGAACAGGCTGCTGTTGTCCAGTCTTTTAGACAGCAACAATCTGGTGGCTACAACAAACAACCATATGAATACCAGCACCAAAATGCTAGTTACCAATGGAGAGACCATCCAAATTTGAGGTGGAGGCAAGACAATTATATACAGCCACAACAGATGTTGGCCTTACCTCAAAGGCCACAGCAGCAGTTTAACCAGGGTTATGCCCCAAGGTTGAATTTTCAACAGCAGCAGCCCCAACAACAAAATCAATTGGTAGTTCCACCACCCCAGCCCCGAAGTGCTTCTTTCGAGTATCAGGTTTTGGCCCAACTGCAAAGCCTTGGACCCTTGAATCAGACTATGACTTCTCACAGTCAAAGCATTAAGAAAATAGAAGAGCAGCTTGGCCAAATAGCGAATGCTTTGGCTAAAAGAGAGGAGGACAGGTTGCCAAGCCAGCCAGTAGCCAACCCTAAGGGCCAGTATTCCATTGGAGAAAGCTCCTCAAAATTTGAGGGGGCCAATGCCATCACTGCCCTAAGCTCTGGCCGGCTGGTAGACAACCAAGTGGGAAAGGAACAAGGAGAGGTCTTTCCCAAGGAAATGTCAAGTGAAAGTGATAAAGACTTTGTTAGGGTATAGAGTCAAGAACTGCCTGCTACCCTTCAACAAGGGAAAAATAAAGAGGTTGTAGTTGAGCCTCAGCAGGAGATAAAAATAGATAAAAGAAAAAAACAAAAGTTCAGCCATAGGCTTACAGCTGAGGAACCAACAGTACCTCAGCTGCCATTTCCTCAAACTTTGAGTGGCCACCTTGCTTTTGATAAAGAATTAGAGGCACGGATCGAGAAATGATGGAGACCTTTAAGCAGGTCAAAATAAATATACCCCTGCTTGATGTAATCCGACAGGTCCCAGCCTATGCAAAGTTTCTGAAAGACCTCTGTACTTAGAAAAGGAAGGCCAGAGGCCATTCGTCCAAAAAGGTCTTTGCGACTGATACAGTTAATTATGTATTAACCATGAAAATGCCTGAGAAGTTGCAAGACCCAGGGATACCCACTATTCTTTGTATTATTGGAGACCACACGATTGGGAGGGCCCTTTTGGACCTTGGAGCCAGTGTTAACCTGCTGCCATACAGTGTGTATCAGCAGCTAGGTTTGGGGGAGCTCAAGCCCACCCCCATTGTTCTTTTAATGGCTGATAGGTCTGAGAGGAAACCCATGGGAGTGGTTGAGGATGTCCTAGTGGGGGTAGACAAGTTCTTCTATCCTGCAGACTTCCTTCACCTCCATCCCCAATACCTGTTATTTTGGGCAAACCATTCTTGGCCACTGCCAATGCATGCATTCAATGCTGGTCTGGGATCATGTAGGTCACTTTCAGAAATATGAAAGTTGAGCATAATGTGTACAACAGTTCAAAGTACTCTCAACTGGACAATGAGGAATGCTTTGCAGTGGATGTACTAGAAGAAATTATTGAAGAAGAACTGTCCACTCTGCTGGAGTGGAGCAACATTGTCACTGATTTAACTAATGTTTGGAACATGGTGAAGGAAGGAAGCCTAGCTTTGATGCCAGAAGACATATCCCTAGTAAGGTCTTCTGTGGGCTTAGTGCAGCATTCCAATTGGAAACCTACATTGCTGCCCCTTCCTCCTACCAACAATACACCAATCCTACCATCCATCCAACAAGCCCCTGATCTTGAACTCAAGAAGCTTCCAGAGACATTAAAGTATGCTTTCCTCAAAAATGACAAGAAACTCCCTGTAATTATCTCCTCTTCTCTTACCAGTGAGCAAGAGGAGGAATTGCTAACAGTTTTGAGGAAGCATAAGAAAGCAATTGGCTGGACCATTACTGATCTAGGAGGGATTGATGCATCAATCTGTATGCATAGGATTCATCTAGAGGAGGGCTCAACACCCTCTAGGGAAATGCAGAGGAAATTGAATCCTCACATGCAAGAGGAGGTTTTGAAAGAAATCATTAAGTTGCTGGATGCTGGGGTAATTTACCCCATCTTTGATTCTGAATGGGTGACACCAATCCAGGTGATACCCAAGAAATCTAGCATAATAGTGATCACAACTGACTCTGGAGAGTTGAGACTAGCCAGGGAGACCTCTGGCTGGAGAGTTTGCATCGATTATCGAAAACTCAACTCCAAGATCAAAAAAGACCACTTCGCTCTCCCCTTTATTGATCAAATTTTGGATAAGTTGGTTGGGAAAGCTTTTTAATGTTTTCTTCATGGGTACTCAGGGTACAACCAGATCCTTGTGCACCCTTTGGATCAAGAGAAAACTACTTTTACTCATCCTTTTGGCACCATTGCTTACAGAAGGATGCCTTTTGGACTGTGTAATGCCCCAGCTACCTTTCAGAGGTGTATGTATGTAATTTTTTGATATGATTGATAAATTCTTGGAAATTTTCATGGATGATTTTTCGGTTTATGGGGATAGCTTTGACCAATGTCTACAACACCTCCATCAAGTCTTACAAAGATGTGAAGAGACCAATTTGGACTTAAGTTAGGAAAAGAGCCACTTCATGGTAACAGAAGGAATTGGGTTGGGCCATGTGGTCTCTAAAGATGGAATTGAGGTAGACAAAGCCAAAGTTGACCTCATTAAAAATTTGCCCCCTCCGAGAACAGTCAAGCAAATCAGATCCTTCCTTGGACATGCTGGATTCTACAGGAGGTTTATCAAAGACTTCAACAAAATTGCTAAACCATTGTGCCACCTGCTCTGCCAGGATGTGCCCTTTGACTTCTCTACTGAATGTCTGAAGGCTTTTGAAACTTTAAAAGTTTGCCTCACCATTGCCCCTGTACTCCAAACACCTAACTATACCTTGTCCTTTGAGTTGATGTGTGATGCATCTGACTTGGCAATAGGTGTTGTCCTGGGCCAGAGAAAAGATAAGCTGCCTGTGGTCATTGCATATCTCAAAGAAATCAATTGTCAAGCGTCATGAACTACACAACCATCGAGAAAGAGCTCGGCGGTTTTTATCAGGACAAGTTTAGACCTTACCTACTTGGGTCTAAAAATGTCATCTTCACTGACCACTCGACATTAAAATACCTATTGTCCAAGAAGGATACAAAGCCCAGATTGATTAGATGGATACTCCTATTGCAGGAGTGACATCAAAATCAAGGACAAGAAGGGTGTAGAAAATGTGGTGGCCGACCACTTGTCCAGAATTGTGTTGGAAAAAGGTGTTGATGACCTTGCTACAAATGATGTCTTCCCGGATGAGCAACTGTTTGCCATCCAGTCTTTAGTTCTCTGGTATGCACATATTGTCAATTATCTAGTTATAGGCGAGATCCCTTCCCATTGGACAAAATTGGATAAAGACCTGCTTTTCTCACAGGTCAAATTCTTTTTCTGGGAGGAACCTTGCTTGTACAAGTATTGTGCAGACCAAATCATTCAGAAATGTCTTCCCGAAAGTGATGTCCCCAGTATTCTGGCCATGTGCCATGAAAATGCCTGTGGGGGTCACTTTAGTGGGAGAAAAATAGCTGACAAAGTGTTGCAGCATGGGTTCTATTGGCCTTCTCTTATCAGAGATGCCAATACACACTTCAAGACCTGTGAAAGATGTAAGAAACTAGGAGGGCTGTCTAAAAGAAATTCACTACCTTTACAGCCCATCCTTGTTGTAGAATTGTTTGATGTGTGGGGTATTGACTTTATGGGCCCCTTTCCTCCTTCAAATGGTTTTCATTTCATCTTAGTGGTAGTGGACTACGTTTTCAAATTGGTAGAAGCCATTGCCACAAGAACTAATGATAATCAGGTTGTCTTCAAGTTCATCAAGCATAATATCTTCTCCAGATTTGGTACCCCTAGAGCCATTATCAGTGATGGTGGGAGCCATTTCTATAATAGAAATTTTGAGAGCTTGCTCAAGAAATATTCTGCTAACCATAGGATTGCTACTCCCTACCAACCACAAACCAGTGGGCAAGTTGAAATTTCAAATAGGGAGATCATCCATATCCTTGAGAAGACTGTGAGGACTGATAGGAAGGATTGAGCTGACAATCTTAATGATGCACTATGGGCTTATAGGACTGCCTATAAGACTCCCATCGGTATGTCCCCTTTCAGACTGATCTATGGCAGGGCCTGTCATCTCCCAGTGGAGTTAGAACACAGGGCCTATTGGGCCATCAAACATTTAAATCTAGATCTAACTTCTGCTAGTCATGACAGGTTGTTGCAGCTGTCAGAATTGGAAGAACTAAGGATGGATGTGTATGCCAATGCCAGAATCTATAAGGAAAGGTCCAAAGCTTTCTTTGACAAAGGGCTGTTGAGAAAGAGTTTCATTGCTGGTGATAAGGTTTGGTTGTTGAACTCCAAACTTAAATTCTTTCCTGGCAAATTGAAATCCAGATGGTAAGGTCCCTACACTGTCATGCATGTTTCCCCATCTGGTGCTGTGGAAATCAAGGATCCCAAGTCTGGGAGAACCTTGAAGGTGAATGGTCAAAGGCTTAAGCCTTGTTTTGAAAAACCTGCCGAACTCAAGGACACCATTCATTTTCAAGGAGATCCTTCTTCAAATTGATCCATAGGTGTGTCATTACTGTATCATATATATGTTGTTTTTGGTTGATTTATCTTGCTTTCTTTTGTTTCTATTCTTTAGGATTTGTTCATGGTCTTATTTGAATATGGACCAATCTGTTCTAAACTTTTGATGCGTGGTTTCATTCTTACTGTTTTTCAATTGATAGCTTCTGTTGCATGCCTAATGTGGGAGGTTGTTTTTGATTGGATGATTAAGTTTACATGTGTCTATAGGTAGCCATAGGAGAGAATCATGCCCAGGATCCAACCACAAGCAAACAGGTAAAGAGGCAAAATAGAGAGCACATGCTCTCTGTTTTATACCTTACTGCCGCTGGGTCCAAAATGACAGTCTGGGAGACTATCACAAGAATCAAAAGCTATCGCGAGGTTAAAAAGGAAGCCTGGGAGCATGTCGCACAATTTACATAGAAACATTCAATGCCTATCGCGAGATTCAGGTAAACCTGACAACCTCTCACGCGATCCACATCGAGCTATTCAGTAGTTATCGTGAGATTATTAGGCTGCCGTGAGGTTCACAAGGTAAATTGGGAAACTCTCGCACAATTCAACAGACATACTTCATTTACTGTCGCGAGATTCTAAGTTTGTTATGAGATTCAAAATGAACCTCAGAGCTTTTCGTGCAATCCAAAAGAGACCTAGGAGCCGCTCGCACAATTCACATGAATTAATCTCACTCTGTCGCGCGCTCCAAGGAAAACTTGAGAGATTGTCGTGCAATCTAGATTTAATCAACACCTTCGCTAGGTTCATTTCCAAACCCGTGACCAGATGTTCCAAAGTGCGCCGAGCTTCGCGATAAGTATTTCTACCCTGCGCTTTGTCCCTTTTTCATTATTTTCATCCTTCTTCCCTCTGCGAAACCCTAGCTTCTGGAGCTCTCCCCTCTCCCCTCCAGCATCACTCCTATAGCTCATCATTCACTGTATAAATCTATAGAGTTGTTCCTAATACCACTCCCATCTATTGCCCTCTGCTCAGAGATCTTGAGGTGCCCTGTGCGTCAAATCAAACCAAACCCTAGATTTCAGCCTCCGTTTCTCATACTATAGGACAAAGTTAGACATGGCTCCAAAAACTGCACAGAAGAGAAAAGGGAAGGACAAGGACCCTGCGGAGACCACTCCTAAAAAGGCCAAGACTTCAAAGTCCCCCAAAAAAGGATAGGAAGTGGTTGAGGAGGCGGCGGTACCAACCACTAAGTTCTCTACTCCTTCTGAGCTCATGGAGTCAATTCTATTAGAGCCTGAAACAGCCTTTGATGTACCATTTTTTGAGAAAGAACCTCTCTCTGCCCCTGCAGTATAATTTATTAGCAAAGCGAGCCTGATGCCATTGATGAGAGGAATTCCAGCACTAGCCTACCCAAGGCTAGTGCAGCTATTTTAGCAGCACATCAAGGTCAAGAAGGACAACGATGGATAAGGGTGCTTGCTGGTGCTGATTGATGACTTTTATATGTTAGTGGGCCCCAAGATTATCGCTGAAGTGTTGGGCATCCCAGCAGCATTTGACCTTAGCTGTGAATATGGCCCCCCTCTGAGTGCATCGATTGATACAATTGCACGGGCCCTAACTAGAGGATTAAAAGCCACAGGGGACTCGATCAGAAGGAGAGAATTGGAACCTGAACTCCTATTCATTGACCAGGTCCTGCAAAAGAACATATATTGCTCAGGACATCAGCAGGAAAGGAGAACCCCCATTGCGGATACTGTCTACTCTTTCCACTTGGGCCATGGCTTCCATGCAGCCTGGCTAATTTTTGTGGCAATGAAAGACGTAGTGGAGAAGTTAGGGTCAAACAAGAAGCCTCACACTTTACCCTATAACCCTATACAAGAATCATTACCTTGCTGCTGATCAAGGGGGGATACAAGATAGGAAGGACTGAGCAAACCACCACCCTTTCCCCTACTACCTTTGCCAAAAGGCAATGGGGAATCAGCAGGAGCTTGATGGGGGGCCAGAAAGAGAAGAAGCTAAGGCTTAGGCCCTCCTCAAGCAACCAGAAGAGGCAACCGGATCAGGGTCTACCCTTGCTATAAAGGAGGTGCCCCCAGAGCTCATCACTTCCATAGCTGCAGTAGCACCTGTTACCCCTGCATCCACAACCCCTCTTGCATCTATCTCTCACCCCCCTCTATTTCAATTCTCCATGCCCACTCCCCCTTCACCTATGCTTGGTCCATGGGAGGACTCACCATCCCCTACCTTACCTCAGTACACAGCCACAATTCCCCCTCATCTCCACCTAAGCCTGCCAGCCCCCCACTCATCTCCTACAAAAAATGAAAGACCACTGAGACCATCCCAACCATCTCCCAGCCACCACCCTCAATCCCTTCTATCCCCATTGACACACCCCACCTTGCAGAAACCACCACCCCAGCCATATCTACTACACCCCTCTCCCAGATTCCCCAACTACCTCACAGCTACACTCCCCCGAACCCCACTCTTCCCCTCCCTCCACTTTTCATCATTCACCTTCCTCACCTTTCCAACCTGTACCCTCTTCTGCACAAACCCAACCTTCTATCCCTAACACACTACCCCTTATCCTTTCCCTTATCCAAGACATTCAAGCCCAGCTATCCACCAATACTCAAAAACAGGATCAGATGCAAACTGAACTCACCTCCATCCAATCCACCCTACACACCTTAACCAATCCACCCATCCCTACACCACCCTCTTCACCCCCCCTTGTCCTGTTCACTGACAAAGACATCCAAACAGACTTCCCTCCTGACTCCCAACCTCCTCCACCACCCACATCCCCTCTTACACCCCCATTTCCTTTCATTCCTTTCACCATTCCCATTTCCCCCCCCCCCCACCACCCCCTACACCTACTGAGCCTACCCCATTCTCATTTCCCCCTATACCCTCCATTCCACCTCTTATCCTACCACCTCCAATGTTCACTGACAAAAAGACACAGACTAACCCAGAACTTACCCCCCTTCCCCCTCAAATAGACCTACCCACTATTACCCCACCTCCTCCCCCCAGGACCAAGCACACTTTGCTCCTTCCACCTCCTATCTTCCCATCGCCCCAAAACATCATTTTTACAGCCCTCCCTACCTCACCATCCTCCATCATATGAGAGACAATGCCTACCTTAGGAAGGATGTCCTGAGGGGCATGGCCAAGCTTTGCCAATCCAATGAGACCCCCTTGCTGGAGCAGATCAGTGAAATGACGGAGGCCCACAGAAAGCAACTTCTGGGCATCTCCTTGGGGTGGAAAAATACCCTAGAGGACTGTCAGAAGATAAAGGCTACAACTACTAATCATGAGCTGAATTGGGAGTATGAGAAATCCAATGCTGCTGTAGCGAATGCCCGGGCAAGAATGCTTGAAAAACGGCTTAACAATGCACAGGAGATCCAAAAAATCTAAAAGGAGATCCATGAGACTGACATCCTCAAACATCAAATCCAGATAGCCTCATTGGAATCCACATTGGCTACTACCAGAAATGTCCCTCTGCAGCCGACCCCCATCTTTATTCACATGCCTGAGCCTGAGCCAACTACTACTCCAGCTCCACCTGCCCAGTCTGCGGAGGCACAACCTAAGTCCCAGCAAGTAAAAGGAAAAGCTCCTGCTTCACCTCCTACGAAGCAGCCTCCAACTACAGAGCAACCTACCCCTACCACGGCCTCTGCTGAACCACCATAGAAGAAAACTTCTCCTCAGCGGAGGAAAGTCACTGCTAAGAGGTCTGCTCCTAAAGCTGTCCCTTTAAAAATTGGCAAAGAGCCTGCTGCCCAGTCTGAAGAGGCATAGTCCCCTGCCCAACCTGAGTCCACTGGCAAAGGGAAATCCCCAGTGGTCTCCATTGAAGAAGCCAAAGCTAAGGGAAAAGGGAAATCCCCCGTGGTCCCCACTGCAGAAGCAGAAGCCAAAGGTAAAGGGAAAGGAAAATCCCCTGCCACCCCCCCTGCTAAGCGCAAAGGAAAAGCCCCTCAAGAACCCAAGGAACCAAAAGCTCCCAAGCCACCAAAAGTAAGGGTGAGGGCACCTAAAGCTCCAACCGCATAGAAAACACCTGCTGAAAAGAAAAAGGAGGAGGAAAAGAAGAAATAGGACAGAGCTGCCCTTAAGGCACAGGCTAAAAGGATGGGTTGGGATTTCCTTACAGATTCAGAATCAGATTAGATCCCAATTTTTAGATTGTAGATTAGGTTTCACATCTTGTAACTATATTTGTAAATATTTTCTTCCACTTTAATAGAATTTCTAGTTTTTGTCTATTACTCTGTTCTGTGTGCTTCTTTCTGTTTGTTTGCTAGTTTTCATTTTGTTCGTTTTTTTGCCATTCATGGGAGAAGAGTTTGGGGAGGCTATGTTTCTTTGCAATAGTCATCCATGTGAAGGATAGATGTAGATGGTGGCTGAATAAATTTGTGCAAATACCTACCTCAGGGATTTCAATGGCTTCCTTTTCAAATTGATGAGCCATGTCAGGCTACCTCGCGGAGATCCCCAGCTTAGCTGCGCGAGAAATGTACTTTACTCATCACTGATTGTTCTTCGCGAGGATCCTCGTGCGATACACTGACCCCTTTAAATTCCATGCCTATCTTTGGACATTCAGTTAATGCTCATTCTCTTTTCCAAGAGCCAGTTGTGTGTTTCTTCTTTCCCCACACAACGCTCATTTATTGCCAAGTTTGAAATGGGGCACAATTTCAATTTTGTCGATTCATGCTCCCTCGTCCCCCTCTTTTAAATCGGCCATCAATCCCTTTTTATCTCATCCCTCCTATTCTAACCCTAGAAGTCCATACCCCCTCACACAAATGGCGGATGACAACCCCTTCGGGTTCCCAATCAAATTCTACCCCATCGGGGAAGATCCCCCACCGCCAAAGGAGCCGGACCCCTTGCAATTTCTCTGGGATGAATTTGACGAGGTCCAGCGGATCCTCGCCAAGGAGGAAAAGAAAAAGAGAAAAAGAGAGGAGAGAAAAGAAGAAGAAAAAAATGGCACTACCTGCATCTCCCCCTCCATCTTCCTCAAAACCTCCCCCGGCTACACATTGATCCCCTCTCCATTTTTTCTTTTCCTTTTTCATCTTTTTGTCATATTTTTGTTTTACTTTAATGAAAGTTTCTTTTAGTTCCATACTGTTTCGTTTGCATTTTCTGTTTCTCTCTTCTTCTGTGTTTATTTTTATCTGTCTGCTTGGATTCTACTGCTTTTTATCACCTCTGAACCAGAGAGGACACTGCTTCGAATGGTTTGGGGGTGTGGCAGTCTGCCAGTAGAATAGTTAATTTTAGTACAGTAAAGGTAGTAAAAATGGGATGAATAAAGTCAATCTCCACTTAACTTGATACAATGAGGAAACATGTAAAGATTTAAATATTTTTGCAGACTTTTGGAAACAGATAAAAGTGATCTTGACACCACCATGAAGCCAATATTAAAAAAAATTTGAGCTAAGTACTCAGCGAGCCTAAGAGGAGAGAAACAGACGAAAATACACCCCATGAGTTAAAATTGAAGACCATACCTAGTGAGATTTGGGCCCATCATTTTCTTTTAAAGAGTGTTTTTGGCATTATTTCTGCTCTAAGGACTGAGTGAATCAAGACTTTTTCACTAGAAGTTGTGCAACTCCAAATCAAAACTAATTGACAGCACTCATGGGACTAAGGAAATGATCCAAGGCCCTCATTTGGATAGTTTGAGCCTAAAAATCAAACCTTTTAAAATCTGCCCTTTTGCATACAGTAGTTGAGCCTTAAAATCATATTTTTTTTCTTTCACAAACACCAGAAAACTTGCACCTTAACCTCATTACCTGAGTCAACCTTACCCTCACTCTGAGAATTCAGAAGGTAAAGGAGAAGGAGGTAAAGATACTGAGAATGGTCCAATATTCTGTGGAAGGTGAAGAAAAGCAACTTGTGAATAGTTGTGTGGCATTTCATCAAAAGAATGAATAAAGAAAATAAAAAGAGAAAAAGAAAGAGAAGTCTAGAGAACATCATCATCTGAAAATTTAAAAGAAGAGGAGAAGCTGGCAACTTTGTCTTTGAAATAGAAGAGGAAGATGAAGTTTTTACTGGAATGAAGGTTGTGAAGTTATGAACCACTCCTTACCTTGCTGATTTCTTAATTTGGACTCCCTTTTTACCCCCTTATTCTGTACACCCCTCAGCCATAAGCCACATTACAACCCATTCTAAAAGACCTTGTGAATCCAAAGTCAAATGAGCTGTTATGAGGAGATGAAGAGTTGCCCAATCTATGGTGAAAATCCTTGAAGATATTAGAAATTAGAAGCTTGGCCTATGCTCATGCTTGCAAGCCCATTTGGGGTCTGCAACTGCTCTTGAGTTGTTGAGAATGAGAACACCCTCAGGTTATTAATGTGGAGAGATAGCCCAAGTGAGAATTGGGTCTGAATTTTAACCTCATTGGGATTGTATCCAACCTGAATTTTGAATCAAAGGCAAGCTGGGTACTAATTTTCGTACATTGAAAATCTAATGTTAAATGAATGGTGGTCAGGCAAACACTGTTGTAGTTTCCTCTAAGTGTTAAATGGGTGTGGAATGAAATTTTAAACAATTAAATCTGTGTTGTCATTATCTATAATATACTTAACTGATTTTAATGGTGAAGTTTGTGGGTGTCTTTACTGAAAACCCTAAGGAGACTTCACTCCACTAGGGATCACCTAGGGGTTTAAAATGCTTGATACATATGCTAAATGTATCTGTGATCCCTATGAAAGTGGCGTTTACAGCTTTGCTAAGGGACTAGCAAAGATTAGGTTTGGGGGTGTGTTAAGACATGAAAAGTACCACTTTTCACCCCTTAACTTAATCTCTGTTAGACCCTTAATCATTTAATAAATGTGTTTTAAGTCTATCCTAACCATGCCAAGAAGCTCAGGATGAACCCAGACGAAAGTAGAATGAAGGATTGAAGCATAGGCACATCAAAGCAGAAATACACCAAGAAGGATGCTTCGCACAAATGTCGCAAGGTTCAATTAAGCCAGAGACATGGAACCTACCAAAAGCAAAACTTCCATCCCTGTCATTTTGGGGAGACCATTCCTGGCTACAGCAAATGCTTGCATTCAATGCAGGTCTGGTATTATGGAAGTCTCTTTTGGAAACATGAAGGTAAAATTAAATGTTTATAATGCAGTCACACAGCCTCAATTCAGCTCTGAAGAATGTTTTCATGTTGATCTATTGGATGAACTTGTAGAAGGGACTTTACAACAGTTTCTGCAGTGTGAAGATTTCACCACAAATGTTAAAGATGCTTGGGGAAATTCTGAAGAAGAAACAGTTTGTATCTCAAATTCTGAGGAAATAAATGTTGTGCAAGGAACTCATAACCAATCAGCAAGTTTCTCTTCTTGGAAACCTGCTACTCTCCCCCTTCCACAAATAGCTAAGGTACCTTTGTTACCTTCTTTTCTCTGCCCACCTGATTTAGAACTAAAGCAGCTGCCCAAAAATTTGAAATATGTGTTTTTAGGAAATCATAAATCATTGCCTGCAATTATTTCTTCCTCCCTCACAAAGGAGCAAGAAGAAGAGTTGTTGATAGTTTTGAAAGAACATAGAAGGGCAATTGGCTGGACTATTGCTGATTTGGGAGGAATCAGTCCAGCTATTTGCATGCACAAAATCCATTTGGAAGAAGATGCAAAGCCTTCTAGGGAAATGCAAAGGAGGCTGAACCCTCATATGCAAGAAGTGGTCATGAAAGAGGTTGTTAAGTTATTCGATGCAGGGGTCATTTACCCCATTTCAGATTCAGCTTGGGTGGCACCTACACAGGTGGTACCTAAGAAATCTGGGATCACTGCTGTAACCTCAGATCCTGGTGAGCTTATGACAACCAGACAAACAACTGGGTGGAGAGTCTGTATTGATTACAAAAAATTAAATGCAATGACCAGAAAAGACCATTTCCCCCTCCCATTCATTGATCATATTTTAAATAAGCTAGCCGGAAAAGCTTATTATTGTTTTCTTGATGGTTACTCTGGTAACAACCAGATTCCTGTGTACCCACAAGATCAGGAAAAGACCACATTCACTTGCCCTTTTGGCACTTTTGCCTATAGGAGAATGCCTTTTGATCTTTGTAATGCTCCTGCTACCTTTCAAAGATGCATGTATTCTATTTTCTCCGATATGATTGACCAATTTATTGATGATTTTTCAATCTACGGAGAGAGTTTTTCCCAGTGTTTACATCATCTCAAATTGGTATTACAGAGATATGAAGAAACCAATCTAGTTTTAAGCTGGGAAAAGAGCCATTTCATGGTCACCCAAGGCATTGTCCTTGGCCATGTTGTTTCCCACAAGGCCATTGAGGTGGACAGAGCAAAAATTGATTTAATTGCACATTTACCACCTCCCAAAACTGTTAAACAAATCAGATGTTTTCTGGGACATGCTGGATTTTACAGAAGGTTCATTAAGGACTTCAGTAAAATAACCAAACCACTTTGTCATTTGTTGTGCCAAGATTTCCCTTTTGTTTTCAATAATGAATGCATGAAGGCTTTTGAATCTCAATATTACGATCTCATTATTCACTACCTTTTGAACTGATGTGATGCATCGATTATGCTTTGGGAGTTGTCCTTGACGAGAAAAGAAAAGCATCTCATGTCATAGCTTATGCCAAGAGATCAATGATTGATGCATACTCAATTACACAACAACCGAGAAGAAATTTGTGGCAATTGTTTTTGCTTTAGAGAAATTCAGGTCATATGTCTTGGGTTCACAAATAGTTGTGTTCACTAACCACTCTGCCTTGAAATACCTTCTGTCTAAGAAGGATGCCAAACCAAGATTAATCAGGTGGATTCTCCTATTACAGGAATTTTATTTACAGATGAAAGATAAAAAGGGGGTGGAGAATGTGGTGGCTGATCACCTGTCTAGAATTTTAACTACTGAGATTGATAGGCTGCCTATCAATGAATCTTTCCCTGATGAGCAACTTTTTGCCATTAGTGTACACACTCCTTGGTTTGCAAACATAGTCAACTTTTTGGCTACTGGAAGAATTCCTCAACATTAGAATAAAATGGATAAAGATCTTTTCTTCTCAAAGGTTAAACATTTCATCTGGGAAGATCCTTATCTATTTAAGAGTTGTGCAGACCAAATAATAAGAAAATGTGTCCCTGACCAAGAATTTCATAGAATACTTTCTATGTGTCATGAACAGGCCTGTGGAGGTCATTTTAGTGGAAACAAAACTGCTGCAAAGGCTTTGCAGTGTGGATTTTATTGTCCTACACTCTTCAAAGATGCCCTGCAGCATTGTAAGTCTTGCCAGAACTGTCAGAAATTGGGCAGCATTTCCAAGAGAAACTCAATGCCTTTACAGCCTATTTTGGTAGTTGTTTGATGTTTGGGGGATAGACTTCATGGGTCCCTTTCCTCCGTCCAATGGGTATAATTTCATTTTAATAGCTGTGGATTATGTATCCAAATGGATTGAAGCCACAGCCACTAAAACAAACGATCACAAAGTGGTTCTTAAATTTCTTAAGGATCACATTTTTTCCAGGTTTGGTTTTCCCAGAGCCATTATCAATGATGGGGGAAGCCATTTTTGTAATAAACAGTTTGAAACTTTATTGAAAAAATACTCAGTGACTCATAGAGTAGCCACTCCATATCATCCACAAACCAGTGGATAAGTGGAGATTTCCAATAGAGAAATCAAACATATTTTGGAAAAGACTGTGAAGAAGGACAGAAAGGATTGGTCCTTTAAACTGAATGATGCATTGTGGGCATACAGGACAGCCTATAAAACCCCAATTAGTATGTCCCCATTCAGGTTGGTCTATGGAAAAGCATGCCATTTACCAGTAGAGTTAGAATATAAAGCTTTTTGGGCCATTAAAACATTGAACATGGATCTAACTACTGCTGGTAATCACAGGAAACTGTAACTTGCTAAGTTGGAGGAGCTGAGAATGGATGCATACACAAATTCAAGATTTTACAAAGAGAAAGTCAAAACTTTCCATGATAAAAATTTATTAAGAAAAGAGTTCACAGCTGGCTCTAAGGTATGGTTATTTAACTCAAAACTCAAGTTTTTTCCAGGAAAGCTGAGATCCAGATGGGAAGGGCCATACATCATTATTGAGCTCCTTGAGCTTGACATCCTTGATCCAAGTAATGGAAGAATCCTGAAAGTAAATGGTCAGAGGCTCAAACCATGCATTGAAAATACCCAGGAGCCTGTGCTGCCCATCTGTCATCACGAACCTCCAAGAAACTGATGGTAGATAACTGTACATTATGTTTTTTTTTCATGGTTTTTGCTTAGTTTCTTTGTTTCTGTTTTTATTCATGATTTGTCTCTTTTCGTATGGTTTAAATATGCTCCAAGTTAAGTCGCAAAGTAATAATTATCTTTTCGTAAAGTTCAATTTACTTTTCGAAAAGACTCTGGATTTGTAACGAACTGCTCGAAAGTAAGGATTTGCTTTTCGAATAGTTGGTTCTGAAGCTATTTTCTTTTCGAAAAGATATTTCTGAAGGTAGTTTCTTTGTGAAAAGATGTTTCTGAAGCTATTAACTTTTCGAATGGTACTGATGCTATTCGCAGTTGTAAAAAGGTCTATTTTGGAACTTTTCAAAAACTTAAAAAGAACTTTGCGAAATTAACTCTGAGTATATTTAAACCCTTTCGAAGTAGGGGTTTCATATTCGAAATCTTTCTGAAGAGCGACCTGTTCCACAGAAACCCTATTTCGTTCTTTCCTTGCGCGATTTGAGAAGCTTGCTACATTTTTTCACCTTTGTTCGATCATTTGAGTTTTCAGAGAAGGATTTTAGCTTCCAGTTTGGTGGATTTCTACAAGCAAATAACTCGTTCAATCAAAAACCCTAGATCTCGGTATTTCTCTGCACATTCTCTCTATTTATCATTTGGAAAATTTGATTTTGTGTCAGCATTTGTTGTGGGCATTTTCATACATCAATTTAGAATGGGAAAAGCGGAGAAATCGTTGGCTGCCATGTTCCCAAAATCCTCTGCTAAGAATGTTAGCAAACCTACCCCAAAAGGAAAAGCCAAAACTTCAGCTAAAAGAAAACTATCTATGGATAAAGCGGATAGGGTGGAGAAAAGAAAGAAAGTTCGACATGAGGAACCCATCCCTGCTGCTGCTAGCCCTGAGCCTGAGATTCCCCTCTGCCTATACATTTGGTACTACCAAATCCATTCATTGAAGCTCAGAAGCTAATTCCTGAGCTGATTGTGGACGAATCTTTTTTCGTCAACAAACCGGATTGCCTGTTATCTTTAAAATACATAAGAGATGCCTCACTAAGCAATATCCTTACCCCCTTGCCAGAGAAAATTTACCCACGAATGGTGAAGTTATGGTACCAAAACCTAATCAAGGTCCTTTGAAAGAGATCTTGATGTCCCTACCACGTTATCTTTATTGATGATTGCGATCTTCTTGTCACATTTGAAGACATAGGGAATGCTTTGAGGATACCCTTCCAATTTGATCATACGGTCCATTGGCTGCTCGAAAGCTTGACCTCCTTTAGAGAAATGGCTGCACATTTAACCCAAGGAATTGTGGGCCTTTGGACAATCCATCATGAGGAGAGACCTAGCCCCCAATTTCTATTGATGGACTCCATTTTGAGGGAAGTTTTTATGTCACCGACACGACCAAGAGAGGAAAAACCAATTCGGAGGCTCTCTTTCATTTTCTAAGGGTAGTTTTCAATGCCCCTATGTTAACTTTGAAGCCATGGCTGATATTAGTGCCAAGTTGAAAGAGGAGCGTGGCCTCCCATTTGGTAGATTGATCACAGCCCTCCTCAGAGCCAAGTTTGACATTGATAATGAGGAGCCATTTAAAGTCATTGCTCCTCACAATTTTGGGAAAAAGGCTTGAACTACATGCCAAGCCATGCTGTGAAGAATGAGAGAGGAAGGTGAACCTGCACTTGCACTGCGTAATGAACACACTGAACCTACCCTCAGGTTCCTTAGGTTTTGCAATGGTGACCAGCTCTTTAGCTACACCACTTCTTGAAGCAGCTCTGCCAGAACCTGTGGTGACCAGCTCTTTAGCTGCACCCATTTTTGAAGAAACTATCCTTCCCATGGTGACCAGCTCTTCAGTTGCACCAATTCTTGAGGAAGTTGGCCTTTCACCCTCCTCCCCTATTCCAGCCCCTGCCACTTCACCTATCCCAGCTGTCCCATCTCCCATACCCTCCATTATTCTAATTATAGATTCCCCCTCTACACCAACCACTCCAACCATACTCACACCACCAATTTCTCCCACCAATGCCCATGTTTTAGCTGCAGACTTTATTGCCCCATCTCCCTGCACTCCTCTGCTCTAAAGCCCTTCAAATTCACCTGCTCATTCAACCCACACACCTGAAGTATCCCATACACCTGAACCTGAGCCTTTCACTACAGAGGCTTATTCTTCCTTAATGGGATCTCTTTTTGAAACCATGGGGCTTGAACCTATCCCTATACCTGACCCTCATCATTTCACTCACTTACCTACTTCTCCCTTTACAGCCATTGCACCCCCACCCTCCACTTCAGTTGTACCAGTCCCTGCTATGCCCACCTCTCCCCCACCTGCATCTATTAACCAAATACTTACCTCCAATCCATCCAAGCCCAACTCCAAATCAACACAAACAACCAGTCTGTGACCAATGACCTGCTCCAAACCTTAGCCTCCACATCCCACACAACCACCATTACCCCTTTACCTACTGTTGATTCCCATGCTACCCAAACTGAACCAGAGGTAGTATTGGTTGATCTGCCCACCCCCACCACTACTGCCCATGCAACCCAAACTGAACCTGAAGTCCCTCTGGTTGCATCCCCTTCACCACTCCCCACTTTCTCTGAGCAAGCCACTCAGACCGACCCTGTAGTCCTCCTTCTGGACACTTCTTCTCCCCCTCCCACAACTGGGACACCTTTAGTCCCCTACCATTCCATTCCCCTTCCCAGATTTGCCACCCTCGGACGAGCCATGGAAGAAATTCCATATATCTGTAGAGATGTTCTAAAGGGGTTAGCTGATTTACAAGCCTACATTCGAACCCCTTATGAAAACCAGATTCGAAAGTTGGAGTTATTTATGAAATTTGAGAGAGAGAAAATGAAGGACTTGTTGG
Organism: Chloranthus sessilifolius; assembly: GCA_021018995.1. Lineage (NCBI taxonomy): Eukaryota > Viridiplantae > Streptophyta > Magnoliopsida > Chloranthales > Chloranthaceae > Chloranthus > Chloranthus sessilifolius. The sequence goes on from CM037586.1 coordinate 41,268,017, forward strand.
GTCAAACCTTTCAGATGGTTCGGAGTGAGCAGTACAAGGTGACCATGTTGCAAGCACAGCTTGACCAAGAAAAACTGAAGACCACTAGACATGGCAAGTACATTGGCCTCACCAAAAAGATAAAATCAGAGGAATACACTGAGCTGCAAAACACAACCCAGGAGAAAGCTCAATCAAGTTCAGACTCCAATACTGATTCTAGTTCTGATTCTGACAGTGACTCCAGTCCTGAGCCAATTGAACCAATTTATGATATAGATTTTGACCCCAGTTATTAGATCACATTGTACTTATCAATGTTATGAGTTTGTAATATAAAATTCTGTTTTTTTTTTTTTTTTTTTTTTTTCTTGTGTAATTACTATGCATTTCTGTCTGTCCTCTTGTCATCATGATTTTTTTTCTTTCTTATATCTTTTCTCTGCTTTGGACCAATGTGGACCCTACTCCCCTTTGGTTTGGGGGTGTGACAGAAATATCAATAATCAATAATGGAGTTAACATCAGTACAGCTTTTGATCAGTGGAATTTTTTTTTCACACCTGTTGTTTTGAAAAAAATGAAGAAGTTAAAAGCTTTTTGAAATTAATTTCTAGTGTAATTCTAATACTTTCATGAGGTGAATGTCAGGAAATTTCCAAAAGAAAAATTGATGTTTTAGTAAACCTAAAAAGAAGGAAAACAGTGAGGCTACACCTCAGGAATTTGATAAAAAAACCACACCCAGTGAGGTTTGGGCCTGAAATATATTCTTTGGAGGTATGAATTGGCAATTTTTTTTGCTTTTGGGACTGATTGAATCTGCTTACTTGCACTAGAAGTTACACATATCCAAATTGAAATAATTTGATAGCACTCGTGATATTAAAGACATGATGTAAGGCCTCCTTTTGGACAGTTTGAACCTTACAAAGCCCCACCTTTTGAAACTACCCTTGATACACACCATTTGAGCTGTACAAATCTATGATTCCTTTGAAACCTCATCAACTTCATTTAGCCTAACCCTCACTCCGAGAAGTCAGAAGATAAAGGGAAGGAAGCTGAAGAAAGGAGAATTGAGTAACAATTTAACAAAAGAAGGGTACAAGTTGAAGGCAATGATGTAACATCAGAGGAAATGTGGCATTCCAGTCAATGCTAATTTGAAAAAAAAAAAATTAATAAAAAATATATATATATATTTGAGCAAAACAAAAAGAGAGAAGGCATTTCATTGGAAGTTTGAAAAAGAAAGAGAAAAAGATGGCCACTTTGGCTCTAGAAATTCAAAGAAGAAAATTAAAATATGCTGAAGTAAAGAAGGTTTGTATACCACCTCCTTACCTTGACTGACTTCTCAAATTTGAACACCATTCCACCCCTTTATTCTTGAGAAATTTCACCCATAAGCCACATTACAACCCCAGTAAAGTCCTTACTGATCAATGATGGATTGAGCTATCACATGGAGATAAGAATTTGTGTAATCTATGGTAAAAGGAGCAGGGAATTCCGAACTAAAAGCAATGCCTATGCTCATGCTTACAGTCCTATTTGAGGGTCAGAATCGCCTTGAGCCGTGTGAAATAGTACAACCCTCTTACTTGCATGTTGAGTGAAAATCCTGGTGAGAGTTGGGTTTGAAATCAACTCATTGGGGTAACATCGAAGCTGGATTCCTAAATCGAAGACAAGCTGTTCGTTAATTTTTCTTGTAAATAACCTTTGACATAAATTGACTGAGTAGTAATAAGAATTACAGCAGAATTTTAGTTTTGAACTGATGTTTTTTTTCTTGAAAAATCTTCTTACAACATGACATGCGGTGTGCATAAGCATGATTGGATGAAAGTTTGCTTTGTAATGCAGTGATCTTAACTGATTTATTGAAGAAGTTTGTGGGTACCTTCACTGAAAACCCTCAGGAGACTTCACTCCTCCACTAGGGATCACCTAGGGGTTTAACAGGCTTGTTGCATATGCTAAATGCAACTGTGCTCCCTACAAAAGTGGCTTTTTACTTTGTTTTTAATTTTGTCTTTGCACAGGGACTAGCAAAGCTTAGGTTTGGGGGTGTGTTGAGAACTGAAAAATACCATTTTTCACCCCTGAACTTGAGTCTTGATAGACCTTTGAGAGAACTAAATAAGTGTTTTAAGTGCTTGTGTTGCAGCTAACAATAAAGACAGGCTTAACCATAAAAGCAGCTTAAAAGTGCCAAAAAGATGACAATCCATGTCAATCCAAAGGAAGAAAGAGAAGAAACAACCTCACTAGCTGTTGAAAGGTCTGAATTGAAGAGGTAAAGACCTGGTCTCAACCCAGAAAAAAAGTGTCGAGCAATTGAGCGAAAAAATGCACTCTGAGTACTTTTCAAGAGAACTGAGCAAAAGAACCTGAAACTCTGCGAAAAGAACAAAAACTCCAGGCTTAGCTTTCGAAGAGCATCTGAACTCTTCGAAGAGATGATTGACCTTTTCGAAAAGAAGAAAACTCAATTCGAACAGAACCAGAACATTGCGAAAAGAGCTTCAGGAGTTACAACACCTTGCGAAAAGCCCCCTAAGCTTTGCAAAAAGGTATTCTGGAGGTTCCCAGCTTTTGCAAGGGCAATTCAGTAATTTATTTCACGTGGCCCAATATATTTAAAAACCTAGGGACCTTCCAGAGGATTCTAAGCATGAAGCGAAGGCATATTCCACCCCACGTGAGCACCCAGAGATGAAATAACTTGGCGGGAACTTCTAGAAACTCTAACAGACTTTCAAAATGCATAACAGAATCGATGCCTTTTTCACCTGATTGGCTGAACCAGATCAAGGAATTCTGATTGGCCAGAACAGATCTGGATCCTCGTGCTCGACTACCATTGGTCAATACAGAACTGAGCACTTCTGATTGGTTGATACACATCTGAGCTGGACTTAGGGAAAACTATAAATAGACGAACCATTTGCCCAATTTGGGCATCCAGATTTTGAGTTTCATTCCTAATCGCCCATTTCCAAATCAGATAGTTTGTCTAAAATCCCTGTAATAGCCTCGGTTTTTACTTGCAATTGAGAGAGTAGTGAGATACTTCTGTAATTCAAAGGAGAGTTATATTCAAGACTACAAATCTGAGAGCTGTTTAAGCTGTGCTCTATAATTGTAATGGTGAAGTTGAAAAGGTTGCTGTAAACCGTGCAGTCTCCATTGGACTCATGTTAAGGGTTCCCTCTGATCTCCTTATTGCATTAGACTCCTTTAGATACACTGTTTTTTATGCAATTTCCCTTGATTCATTAATCCTGTGAGAGTTAGTGTTTGTAACCTAGTCTCTCACGACATTTGTAGTGATGTTTCTTGTTCTAGATTAAGAATTTGGATTCAAGACTATTGGATGGTTTGTGGCCATTAAAGTGGACAGACCATAGCCATAAGCTTAAACCTAATCCTTGAATTAGATTTATTTCTCTTACATCTGCGCTTGTAGCCAGATGAAGATTGGATCATCTCTCAGTTGAGCTGCAGTCATTCTCATTAGATTTCAAGGACCAAATCAAAGTTAGATATTACTTCTCAATTTTTTATAAGTTTACCTTAAACGTTCCCCCAACTCGGATCTGGATCATTTAGTTTAACTTTTACTTTTTATCATTTAGTTAATGTGACAAATTCAACCTCCCCATCTTATGTGCTTTCTAGATAGGATAAGAGGCCAGATCTGGTAGCTCAGATCTGGAGGTTTATCTTGTATTTTAGACAAATTCTCTGTGGACGATCTTTCACTCACTTACATTTAAAACTTGCTACAATTGGCCCTGATCTTGCAGGCTAGTTCACTTCTATCTGTGCTGATATTTCTTTACTCTTTTCAATATTTTAAATTCATTATAACTTAGCAGTTGAAAACCTGTTTTCAAAACACAAATAAATCAAGCACACAAGGAAGCAACAACACCCTGCCACCAACACGAGGGAGCGGGCCTCTATCTCCCTGTAACGCTCCTCATATGTCGTTACAAACTCCGTATGACATATTAATCATTGAAAAGTACCACTTTTTACCTCCTAACCTAGCCCTTACTAGACCTTAGAGATGTTTAATTACCGCTTTTTGAGTGTTGTTTTATAGTAAGCAATAATCTGCAGTGAAGTGTAGAAATACATGTAGTAAAAGCCAAAAGGAGGGAGATCATAGTCAACCACTGTCTAATGAGAAGACCCATGCATGACAGAGTGCTGCAACAAACTAGGCAGAATAGTAGAGGTGCAGAAAAGTAAGCTCAAGCAGTTCTTGAGCACATTGGACCTACAAAAAATGACTCCACGAGCATTTAAAGCACCTGTCAAGCAGATTTGATGCACACTCGAGCAGTTGCTGAAGCTGCAGTGATTCTGTCGAGTGGTTCATAGCTGCAACATCATCCACTCGAGCAGTTTGTAGATGAAGATTTAACCTCTCGAGTGGTTGCCTGAACTTGTCGAGCAGTTTACAACTTAAAACAACAACCTGTCGAGTTGTTTAAAGCCTGTTGAAGCAACCTGTCGATCTGCTATCTGATCTACTCGAGTTGTAATCCTGAAGCCATTGTTTCATTCGAGATTCATCCTAAAGACACTCCAAATACTCGAGAACCTATCGAGATTGATGTTCTAAAACTGACACCACTCGACGCATGGATTCAAGCAGTTAGCTGTTAGTTTTGAAGGATATTTTTGGAACTTCGTCAGCACAACTGACACCTGACCGAACTGCCCCACATGTGCATTGTTTTTCTAACAAATTTGGGGCAATACTTGGATGAAATTTAGCCACATCATCAGGTCTTAAACTGATTTGATTCTCTTCTTCTCTGATTAGCCAAGGCAGGTCAAGTACACTTAGGAACTGTATAAATAGGAAGGAATAAAAGAGATCTGGGCATCCAGAGATCTAAGGATTTTTGAAGCAGTCTGTTCCTGCCTTTTTCTTTTGTTGTTGTTGTTCTTCTCTTCTCTCCCTAGTGCAGGCATGGTTGGCTAACTCTCTGTAACTGCTAGGGTTAGTTCGAGATATAATTTGAATTATAAAAGCTTTGTAAGAAGTGTGGATATTGCAGAGATTGAAAATTTGAGGGTTGATTCATTGAAAGTATTAGATCAATGTATAATTGGTTTTACTGACCATTTAATCAATAGATCTAGTGATTTTCATCGGATTTCTATAGATTTTATGTTCCTATGGATGCATGAGCTTGTAGCCTTGCATCCATAGCATTTGTAGTGATTTTACCGTTTCATCTCTTCCCCCATGACTGGATTATATCCATGGGATACTCTTTGACCATTCGAGTTAATAGAGTATAACCCTAGGACTAGTTCATATCTTAGGACTGATTGGATCCTTTTACCTTGCATTTGTGCTTGTAGCCAAATGAAGGTTTGCTGCAGATCCAGCTTCTACTCTACTTTGTAAATCAATTTTACAGTGAAAAACTATTCCTTGGCTGTTTACTTCTCCATATTTTAGTTTTATTTTACCAAAACATCTGCTATCTTCTTTAATTCTCTCTTCCTTTATCTGTGATTTGACTTTTGATTATGTTTTTAATTAGATCTATTTCAGTTCTATTTTTAGTGTAGTGACAACCAAAAACTCCATCTCTTTCTCCTATTTTTCTTAGTTTAAGTTAGACCAGGATTAGATTTACCAGATCTGGGCATTTACTACCTTAGATCACAATTCTCTGTGGGACAAACTCTTATTCATCAAAACTTGCTACAACAGCCTTGATCTTGCAGGACTGTGTATAAATTGTTGTTGTTTAAATCCATTCTATTTGATGCTTTTGTGCCATATTTTTATCATCACTTTTTAACAAAATAAATGCACAACAATTACAAATCAACAAGTTTTGGGCACTGCTGTCGGGGATTTGAGATCTAAGTAGTAGATCTGAGTTTTTCTTTATGTTAGGAGATTAGATCTATATTTGAATAAATGCTGCTGTGATTTTTGTAGTCTTTTAATTTTTTTTTTCAGATCTGGAGCTGTAGCCAAGAGATGAGTAAATTGCTTGTCGCTGGACCAGATTCTGCCTGAGTTTGCATTTCTTGCTCCTTTGATTACAATTTCATTTTTGTAATTTTTTAATTTAACAATAGTACTTACTGTGTTTGTTTCTGTTAGCTATAAATTCTTCATACTGTGTGTTGTATGTTTGGTAGAAGGACTCTTAACCTTGAGATTTTACCTTTAAATCTTGAAGTTGAGAGGATCCTTAGAGTTAGATAACCAACATACATCCCTTCTGACCATTGTGAAACATTTGAGATGGGTGAGGAACCTCGACCATTGAGGGATTACGATGAACCTGGGGCATACTCATCCCCTTTTTGCATTCAATTCCCTACAGCTGAAGGAAATTATGAGGTCAAACCTCAGACTATTCAAATATTTCCATCCTTCCATGGACTAAGCAAGGAAGATCCATATAAACCCATTAATGAATTTCTGTCTTTATGCACAACTTTCAAAATTGCTAGTCTAAGAGATGAAGCCACTAAGTTGAGATTGTTCCCTTTTTCCTCAAAGGACAAGGCTAGACATTGGCTTAGCATGCTCTTAGTGTTGTTGTGTTTTTTTGAGACACTTGCTGCTATTTTACTAAGAACAGTGGAGCGAATAAATCAAGAGTAGGGAATTGGAGATGGGTCAGCACAACAAGTCTGAAATAAACATAGCCCTGTAACATACAGGGTCCATTGTAGCAAGTTTTGATAAGTAAGAGTTTGTCCCACGGAGAAATTGATTTAGAACCCAAAATGGGATATAATAGTAGGCCTTAAGATCTGGCTACAGATCTGACAATCCTAAAGAAAGGGAGTTGGGTGTCATGACTATACTAAATTAATCCTAAGAGCAGAGAAAAAAAATGTAGCCCTCTCCTAAAGAAAGGGTTAAGAGAAAGATGGTGGTAGTGCGTGCCAAAATAAAATACAAAAATTATGAGCAGTAAGCAGGTTAAGCTATCATTAAAGCAGTAATGTAACTCAGATTTAGTCCGTCTCTGTAGTGTTCCTTACTGAGACGCTATTAAAAGCCTCAATAAGGTAAAAATATCCGATTTAACCCATGCCATTTGGGGCACTCTTAGGGCTATACTCTGTTGACTTGAATGGTCACAAGGTATCCGATAGAGTCTGTCAAATTCCATTGGTTAAAACAGACATTGCCAATCTATCCCAGGGGAGTGGACTGATCATTCCCCCAACCACTGGGCTTGATCAAGCCATGAATACTATTGCAGCACTATGTAATGCCAACGCTACATGCTCCCCAGATCTGCGCATAGACCTGGCAGACATCCATAGGTATTCCAACCCATATGATCCTAAGTACTTTGCTAAGGCTAATTGCTCACTAGTACCCACAAAAAGGACCATACAACAGGTTGAATAACGCTTTAGATTCTGGTCATTGCTGCAAACGACCTGTAATGACTCAGCCTCAAGTTGTAATTACTACAAAGAGATTAGATCTAACATCTAATGTCGGCTAGGTAAAACAGAGGGGAGCCAGTTCTTGGGAATCTGCCTTGTGTTCAAAAAGGAGTTTAAATCAGACAATTAAAGAGTCTATGGATAGCACACACCAAGGTAGGCTCACACACAGTCCTGCAAGTATTCAAGGCTTGTTGCAGCAAGTTTTTAAAAAAAAGTAAGGGAATGTCCACAGGGAAATGTGAGTTAAAATCTGGTAAATCTCCAGATCAGTGGTAGATCAGGCACCCTTCCTAATGCTAAAATAGTAAAAGAAAGAGGAGAGGTTTAAGGGGTTGTCACTTCTAAATTAATGTAAAAACAAGTAAGATTGTAGAGATGGATGGTAGGATAAGATCCAGAGTATAGATCTTGCAGTGAGAGGAAATTAAACACAGAAAGTGGGGAGAAGCAGCTTGGAGTTTGGTCTTGCTGCAATTAGGTTGAGCAGTTAGGGTTACAGAGAGTTTAAAGTACACCAATCGCTCATCTGGCCATAGGCACAACTGCAGGGTAGAAGAATCTACTCTACACCAAAGGCTTGAACTAATCTTAAGGGTATGATCTGTCCACTTTAATGGTCACAAATCATCCTATATACTTGCTCCAAATTAAAGGATTAAGGTAGAAGAATTCTATTTAGACCAGAGGTTTGAATTGATCTTAAGGGTATGATCTATCCACTTCAATGGTCACAGATCATCCTAGGGATTTCCTCCAACCCACAGGGTTCAATTAGAGAATTAAAATCACTACAAATGCTACAATTAACTGGCCACAGACACAGGCAATTGTAGGAGCATCAGATCCAGGGAGATCAAATGGTATCCAAGAGGTCTACCAGAAAAGTCGGTGAGTTATTCTCCTCTACACAAAGCCGATCAAGCACTAAATAAAACTAGAGGAACTATAGATCTAATTATAATAATTAAACCTACATTACATTGAATTAAACTGACCATACAATGAAATGTCCCCAGATTTGTAGTCTGTGCATCATCTAACCTCAACAACTCTCTCAGCTCTCCCTAATTACAGATTTGACCTCTCTCTTTGCTGCTCTCAAGAAATTAGCCAACCATAGTTGGACTAAAGGAAAGAATTAAAGAATTTTACTGCCAGCTCTGGTTTTTGAAATTGACCCCCCCATTTCTTATGGCTTCCTTCCTTCTTATAGCTTTCTCCTTCAGCCTCAGATCTATTTTTCCCGCCAATTGCAGCCTCTAGAATGATTATGTTATTCCCTCTTTTATTCCACTTCTAGAAGGCTCTTTCAATTCGTTAGAGCTGGGGAAGAGCACGTGGGTCAGTTAGCATTTCCCAGGGCACTTCTAGAATCCTCACGCCGATCACCAAGGTGCCTCGGTTTGTGTGCAATAGGTCACCAACTCGCGGCATGTGCACAACAGCGTTTATGGGAAATGCTTAGATCAATTTCGATAGGTTGAAGAAGCTTTTGATAGGTTGAGATCCAATACTTTAGTCCTTTCGCTAGGATTCAGGATCCTATCGAAAGGTTCCAATAGGTTGCATCCTGCAGTTAGAGCTTCAGCATCTGCAGCCTTCATTTGTTGTTTTCGATAGGTTGATCGATCCTTTCGACAGGTTGAGATCTTGCATAATTGCATTCGATAGGTTCTCTTCTGGCTCCTATCGACAGGTTCCAGAAGCTTTCGATATGTTCACCCACTATCCGTAGTAACCATTCGATAGGTGGTATTTTCGCCATAGGTTCCATGATCCTATCGACAGGATCACTTTAAGTTCCAGGGGACCTTTCAATAGGATGCTTCCTGCTTGCTTTCAACTACCTGATAGGTTCTAGATTCTATCGAAATACTCCGATCTCCACAACTTCTTCCTTTTCAGCCTTCAGATTCTATCGATAGGTTGAAGTAACCTATCGACAGGTTGTTCTCAGCCTATTTTTCCTTTTTTAATGCTGCTTTGCTTTTGCTGCATGCCCCAAGTGGACATTGGTGTGGGGCCCTTTTGTGTGCCATAGCTGGGTCAGAGCTATGGTGAGAGATGAACCTTCTTGTAGAGCACTGTAGGGTGGATTTCTACACTATGATTGCATATTATTACTATCTACAAAACATGCTCAACAAGCACTTATTAGTCAACTCATAGGTATATCAAAGCTCATGTTAAGGGGTGAAAAGTGATACTTTTCAATGATTAACACACCCCCAAACCTAAGCTTTGCTAGTCACTGAGAAAATGAAAGATAAGGAAAACTAAAATGTCACTTTTTTAGGGAGCACAGATGTATTTAGCATATGCATCAAGCGCTTTAAACCCCTAGGTGATCCCTAGTGGAGGAGTGAAGTCTCCTGAGGGTTTTTAGTGAAGGTACCCACAAACTTCTCCATTAAAATAAGTTAATACTCATGCAGCATGCTAAAACAGAGTTTAAGTAAATAAAATAAGTTCCACACCATTTCCATTTAGTTTTAGAGGATTTTCTGCATTAAAATCACCAGTTCAAAACACAAAATTCTGCTATAATTCCTTCATCATCAATTAGTTCATGTCAAGGCATTGTGTCTGAAAATTAATGCATAGCTCACTTTCAATTTAGGAATTCTGTTATAATAATACCCCAAATCTTTGATTTCAGACCCAAGTCTTACCAGGGCTGTTCACTCATAAAAAAAATAGAAGGGTGCATCATCTCACACAGCTCAAGAGCAGTTACAACCCTCAAATAGGAGTGCAAGCATGAGCATAGGCATTACTCTAATTTCTCATATTTTCTAACTCTTTTCACCATAGATCAGACAAATTCTCATCTCCACATGACAACTCGATCTATTTCAGATCAATAAGGTCTTTTTATTGGGTTGTAATGTGGCTTATGGGTGAGGTTTATAAAGGATGAACGGGTGAACTGTGATTCAACATTGAGACATCAGTACAGGTAAGGAGGTGATTTGCAACTCAACCTTCTTCATTTCAGCACAATTTCATCTACTTCTCGAGTTTCCAAATTTGAAATGGCCAGTTCTAATCCTCTTCTCAATCTTTTAATAAAATGACTTCTCTTTCACATTCTTTAATGTTTGATTTTCCTTTTTTTTTTTTTTTTGTTTTTTTTTTTTTTTTGGGGTTGGAATGCCACAATACCACCCAATGTGCTTCATTCTTTTTCCACCAAATTTTAAAACCTTGCTCCTCTATCCTCACTTCTCTTTTTATCTCCTGGTTCCACATATTGAGGGTGAGCTGAAATAGGTCAAAAGGTTTTGGGTTCAAATTTTTTGGTTTTCATCAAAGAAAAATTGGGACTTTTTAAGGCTCAAGTGGTGTGTATCAAGGGCAATTCAAAGGTGGGACATTTTAAGCTCAAACTGTCAAAGGGATGGCCTTACTTCATGTCCTCAATGTCATGAGTGTTGTCAAGCTGTTTCAACTCGGATTTTCCTTACTTCTAGTGATTAAAAGTAGATCCAATCAGTCCTTAGAGCAGAAAAATTACCAAGACACTCTTCAAAAGAAAAAATTTTCAGGCCCAAATCTCACTGGGTATGGCCTTCCCCCAAATTTTCTGGTGTGTATCCTGCAAGTTTTCTCTCATTTCAGGTGGTACACTAGACATATATTTTCTGAAAATTCTTGACATTTGCTTCATGAAGAATGTTAGATTATAGCTCATTTCAGTTTTAAAAAGTTTTTTTTTTTAATTTCCTCTTTTTCCAAAAATTAGGTGGGAAATTACTTTATTTTCAAATTTTTTATTTTTCCAACATAGCATAGCTGCACTAGCATTAACTCATTTCATTGGCACACCTGCCATACCCCCAAACCTAAACTAAATAGTGTCCTCACTATTGGGAGCATGGTAGTACGGAACAATGCATGTGAAGAAAGAAAAAGAATAAGCACAAAGAAAGGTATAACACAAAAAGAAATTACTATTTAATTAGCAAAAATATTTACAAGAGGCAAAACAGAAAGAGAGATAATAAAAAAACTAGACCACATTTATTTACAAGCATCATCAGGCCAATGATATAAATCTTGCAAAATTTTCAAATCATCCTTTGATAAAGGAGTTTTTCTTTTTGGTTGGGACTTCTTGGTGGACTGCTTAGGTGCCTCCTCAGACTGGGCAGTAGGATTCTTGTTTTTCTTTGCAGAAGTATTAAGAGGAATGGACCCCCCATCTGAATCAAAATCAGAAGGGAAGAGGCCAGTAGGATTGAGGCCAAGGGCAGCAGCAGCTTTTCTTCTTTCTTCTTGGGATAGTAAGGTGGAGGAGGTATCAGTAGGTGGAGGGGGCTTGGTAGGGGTCTTCAAATTAGGTAGCAGGCCTCTTCCCTTTCACAGCAGAGGAACTAGATGAAACAGGCCTCTTAGAAGTGACTTTTCTAGAAGTGGAAGACCTCTTGGGTTTTGGTGGGGAGGGTTGAGTGGAAGGGGGGTCTTGGGCCAGAGGGTGGGGAACATCCACAGGTTGGGGAGGAGTGGGATGGGAGGAGGGAGGGTCAGTAGGAGGAGTTGTAGCTAGAGGGGTAGGTTGGAAGGTTAGAGAGGTCAAGGAAGCAACCTTTTTCTCCCATATTTCAATTTGTTTTGTGGCATAGAGCAGGTTGGTATCAGAGAGTTCCTTGGTGACCTTGAGTATCTCCTGAGCATTGGCTAATTTTTTTGTGAGAAGCTCATAATTCTTCTTCTCATATTCAGCAATGTGAGTCTGAGCCTCAGCAAGAAGTTTGGCGGACTAATAATGAGTCAGGATTTCCTTCCACCCCTGAGAGATATCCTGGAGCTGGATTCTTTGCTCGAATTCCATGAAAGCAATCTGCTCCGCATAGGAGACTTCCAGTGAAACTCGGAGGGCAGCCATACCACTCAGGATATCCCGACGGATGTAGGGGTTGTCCCTCATTGCATATAGTAGGGTGAGGTAAGAAGGCATGTAAATTGTGGACCTAAGGATAATGGGTAAAGAAGGGGGTGGGGTGGAAGAAGAGGAGGGGATGGAGAAAAACAGTTCCTCACATGGATCTGTTTGGGTGGAGGCATCTTGGAAGATAGGTGTAGGGAGAGTGGGAGGTTGGGTGATGGGTGACCCAACAGCTAAAGTAGCTACTACTGCAGGTGAGGAAGGAGTAAAGGATGGTGATGGAGGAGGGATGGAAAAAGGTGTAGCTACTACCTCCACAGACTGGGTAGCAGCTGTGGAAGGTGACGTAATGGGGGAAGGTGGAGGAGCTACCTCCTCAGACTGGGTAGCAGCTTTGGGGGGTGGAACTATGGGTGAAGATGGAGGGGATAAAAGGATAGGTGATTGGATAGGGGAAAGAGGGGAAGTGTGAGGAGGATGAGGAACTGAAGACGATGGAGTAAGGGTGGATGGAATGGATTAAAGGCAGGAGCTCATGATGGCTTTGTTGTTGGTATTGGTGGTAAACTGGGAATGAATGGACTATAAGAGGGAGAAATTTTGGGTGAAGGTGTCAGGCGTGGTGGGGGTAGAGGGGACAGGTGTTGGAATGGACTGGAAAGGGTAGGAGGGTGCATGGTTAAAGTGAGGAGGAGTGCGGTGTGGGGAGTCAGGAAGTGGGGTGTATTCATGAGCAGCATCCTTCACAATGGATGTCATGAGGGTAGTGAACTGGTCCACACCCTGTGTATGCAAAAGGGGTTGAGGAGGGGGGATGTCAGAAATGGGTTGGTCAGTGGGTTGAGAAGACAAGGTAGGGGTAGGCTCTGATAATGTAGGAGGTTCAAGAACTTCAGGTTGGAAGACCTGAGTGGTGGGTGAGGGTAAAACTGGAGCAGAGGTTGGAGGAAAGGGGTCTATTGGAAGAGGGACTGATACAAAGGGAAAAAGCAACGTGGGTGGAGGTGTGGGTAATGGGACAGGTAAGGTAGGTAAAGGGATGGATGAGGGTATCTCAGTAGGAAGATCTGCTGCCATGGTTGTGGGCACCTCCTCGGCCTCCTCTATCTCAACTGGCTTACTCTTCTTAAACAATGTTAGGCTAGTGGACCATTCCCTTTTCCCATATACTTTTGTGGTCAACTTCTCCATTGGCTCATTCCTTTTGACTACATATTTTCCAACCTTGAACAAGCATGTAATGAGCCTGCTGAAAGGCAGCCCACCTCCTTTAGTAAATGTTTGTCTGTTAAGCACTTTGTCATTAATATCCACCATTGTCTCAAAAATCAACTGAGGTGCATTCAAAAATTGTCCTTTTGAGCAGTAGTATAAGGCATCTACCATTGGGGGCCTTCTCTCCTGTAGGTGCCTAGTGACATAAACATTTTTCCTCAAAATAGCATCAATGAAGCTAAGACTGGGTTGGAGGTCTCTTCTCATCAAAGATTCACTAGAGCCCACAATTCCATTTGTGAGCTCCTTAGCCATTTCTTTGAATGTTACCCATTTGGGTGCTGCCTGAGACCTAGTGGAGTCAAATTTGTGTGGAACTCCCAAAGCCATCCCAATATCCTTGCAATCCATGTTGATTTGCTAATCATCAATCAAAATTTCCAGCACAACCTCTTTCCCAGGCACCACCTTCTTTTGCAAATTTTGATACCACAATTTAACCAGCCTAGGGTACACATTCTCCTTCAGGGGTGTAAGTAGGGGTAAAAGCCCCTCCTTTAGATACAGTAGTGTCCCCTGACACTCCTCTATGTTGGCAAAGTATGCTAGATAAAATTCAGTCTCAGGGATAAGGCTCAACTTATTCAAAAACTCATTACTAGTGGTTAACGCAGCTGGAAGCTCTACCACAGATTGTATGGCAGCGGTGGGCAAGGGCGCTTCCCTAGTTGGGGCAACTCTCTCCATGGGTATATCTGCAGTAGGTTCCTAAATTGGTACAGACTTGGCTTTTTTAGCTTTAGGAGCCTTCTTGGGTGTCCCCTCAGGGAGTTTCCTTTTGGTAGGTGGTTTGGAGGGAGGCTTTGCTTTCTTGGAGGATTTGGGGGTGGAAACAGTTGGTTGCCGACATAGGTTAGCTAGGATTTCTTCAGAATCGGCCATTTTGCTTTCAAAAATGGATTTCATAGAGCTCACTCACCAATTTGTAGGGAAAATCTGAAGAAGAAAACTAAGGAAGTCACAGAGGGAAACCAGGAGAACAACTTACTCCAAAACTATTAGGGTTTTGTAGAAACCGTGATGCACAACTCAATTCCACAACAATCAGGTGCAAAATGCTCCTTAGTGTGAGCTGAGTGATCTTGAAGAATGGCAGATCGAATGAGAAACATTCCTAAGAGTATTCAACGGAAAAAGGGCGGCGACAGATGAGGAAGAGAGAAGTAGGGAGAGCTAGGGTTTCTTCAGAATGTGTGATATGGGCGAAAGTGACCTTCCGATAGGTATATAAAGAGGAAAATTTTATTTCAATAGGATTAATTGAATGGTTTCGATAGGTCAAGGTGTCCTGTCGAACGCTATAGAAGTACAGTGTGTAGATGGAATACTTCGATAGGTCAATCCTTCTTATCGATAGGTTCATGTAGCGTATGATTTATCCTTTCGATAGGTTCCCGATAAGTACCCAGGACCTATCGAAAGCTTCTTTCTGACCTTTAAAACTTATCAAAAAGTTGTTTTCACCTATCGACCAATCTCAGTGCCTATCAAAATCCTCCAGAAACCTATCGAAATCGTCAAAAGACCTATCAGAAGGTCTTATATGCCCATAAAAATAGTATCTTCGTGCAGTGCTCAGCCTCAGCACTCAGCAAACTCTTTTGTTGTGCTTTCATTTAAATTGTTTTTCATTATTTACACACTCCCATGGTCCCTGAACTATTTTCCAGATCGACATGATGACCTATTCTTAATGACTTTATTGAACACAATAGAACAAAACTGAGCAAAATCAAATTATGGTACATATGATACAAACGGAAATCATGTATAACTTGGAGGGTCCTGAAGATCAATGGTCTCCTCAAGTGCATAATTTTTTCCAACACAAATTTTTAACCTTTGGCCATTGACTTTGATGACTCTACTATCTTTAGGGTCCTTGATTTCTACAGCTCCAGATGGGGACACATGTAAGACTGTGTAAGGCCCATCCCATCTGGTGTGAAATTTGCCTGGAAAGAGTTTTAATCTTGAATTCAATAACCATACCTTGGCACATTTTTTGAATTCTTTCCGCAGCAGGTGCTTGTCATGAAAGGCCTTCGTTTTGTCTTTGTGGATTCTTTCATTTGAATAGGCATCCATCCTTAACTTTTCAAGCGCAGATATTGGCAATCTCCTGTTCACACTAGCAGTGGTTAAGTTAGCATTTAGTGTTTTAATGGAGAAACAGTCCTCACTCTCTAAGTGGGGCTGATGAACTGCATGGTACACATTCAGCTTGACTTTCATATTCCCAAAAGTTACTTTCATGATCCCTGCTCTATATTGTATGCAAGCATTTGCAATAGGCAAAAAGGGCCTGCCTAAGATCACAGGGATAGAAGTAGCACTCCTACTTGGCTCCATATCTAGCACCAGAAAATCAGTAGGATAAAAAAATTTGTCAATCCCAACCAAGACATCTTCGATGATCCCCACAGGCTTCCTTTCAGATCTATCAGCTAGTTGCAAGACAACATGAGTGGGCTTCAACTCTCCTAAGCCCAGCTTCTCATATACTGAATATGGAAGAAAATTTACACTAGCTCCCAGATCTAACAAGGTCTTTTCAATGGTATGATCCCCAATGATGCAGGGGATAGTAGGGACACCAGGGTCTTAGAGTTTGGTTTGGGTGGCAATAGTCAATATTTGTTTCACTTTTTCTGTTGAAAAGACTTTCTTGGATAATGTATCCTTGATTGTCTTTTGTGGGTGCACAGGTCTTTTAAAACTTGGCATGGGATGGAACCTGCTTGATTGCATCAAGGAGAGGCAGGTTAATATTCACTTGCTTAAAGGTTTCCATCATTTCCTCTATTTTTGCATGCCCTTTATCAAAAGGGGAAGGTGCTTGCATTGCCCTAGGAAATGGCATATGTGGGATTGCGCCCTCATTTGTAGCCTTTTCCAACTCATCATCTCTTTATTTTATTTTATTTTTTTCTTTAGGATCATCACTATCCTTTTTATTCATCATGGGTTGTTCCTATTGCACTTTCTCTTTAACCACCTCTTTCTCTTTTTCTGCATTTCTCAAAGGCCCACAGCCTACTTGATTATCTACCAACCTTCCACTTCTCAATGTGGTGACAGATTTGGCCTCCTCATGGGTAGATGAAACTTTTCCTACCACATATTGTTTCCTTGGGTTATCCATGGGTTGGCTAGGCAGCTTCCCTTCCTCTCTCTAGGCTAAAGCATTAGATAGCTGACCAAGATGGTCTTCTATCTTTTTAATGCTTTGGCTATGAGAGTGCACAGTTTGAGACAAGGGTCCTAAGTTCTGTAATGAAGCCAGAACTTGTTCCTCAAAAGAAAGGGATCTAGCAGCTTGAGGGGGTGGAGATTGCTACACAGGCTGAGCCACAGGTTGTTGGTATTGAGGCCTTGGGATGTAATTCTGGTGGTATGGCTAAGCATTCTTGTAAGGCATAGGCTGCAGTGGCTGCTGCTGCTGGTTTTGGAAATCATCTTGTCTCCACCTCAAGTTGGGGTGGTTTCTCCATTGGTAACCAGCAATAGGTTGTTGCCTATAAGATTGAGTGGTAGCCACATGCTCCATCACAAGGTCTGGAAATTGAACAGCTAAGGGGCATTCCTCAAGGGAGTGAGTGGGGGACTGGCATATAACACATGCCTCCTCCACTTTAGCAGTCATGGGTGATTGCCTTGCTCCCATGAGCTTGTCAAATTTCTGGGTCAAACTGTCCACTTTCCTTTCAAATCATTGTGTCCACTTACCTCATACAATTTTCCTCTTGTGGTATTTTCTTTCACCAGTCTAGGAGTGTCCCAATCACTGGACAATGTCTCTCTGCATGGAGTTCTCACTGATAATGTCAAACAACTCCCAAGCCTCCTCAGCAGTTTTATAGAGGTAAGTACCACCACAAGAGGCATCGACCATATCCCTGCTTTTGGAGTCAATCCCTTGATAGAAAATTTGGACAAGTTGCCATTCAGGGATTTGATGGTGGGGACATTTCTTCAGGAGTTCTTTGAATCTCTCCCAAGGTTGGTGAAAGTCCTCAGTTGGGTCTTGAGCAAATGAGATAATGACCTTCCTCAACTAGCTTGTCTTGGACATGGGAAAAACTTCGATAAAAATTGACATTGAAGGTCACTCCATGACTGAATACTGTTGGTTGGGAGCATTGACAACCAAGTCCTGGCCCTATCCTTTAGTGAAAAAGGAAAGAGTCTCATCCTGGTTGCTTCCTACCCCAAACCTATGATATTAAATGTAGTGCACAGTCCTACAAATTCATCAATGTGCTTATATGGGTCTTCTTTGGTCAGGCCATAGAATGAGGGTAGCATTTGGATTATGGATGACTTGATCTCATAGTTCCCTTGAGCAGCATGGAATTGAATGGAGAAGGGAGAGTTGTAAATCCCTTGCACATTGAATTCCTTCAAGGTTCTAGGTTGTTGTTGCTCACCCATTTAAGCAAATCCAGGTGCAGCAGATGTGAGTGAAATTTGTTTATTCCTAAGGATTCTTTCAACCTCTGGATTTAATGGAACGATCTGAGGGTTGAGTGTTCTCCTTCCAAACATACACCACTCACAATCTTAATGCACACACAATGCAAAGCCAAATTATCACAACAAACAGGAATCAACACAATACAAATCTATATATCAGAAAAATAAAAGGAGTAGAGGAATGCAAACTTTAGCACAGCCTCTAGCACAATGATCCTCTTGTAAACACAG
Source organism: Chloranthus sessilifolius (assembly GCA_021018995.1). Lineage (NCBI taxonomy): Eukaryota > Viridiplantae > Streptophyta > Magnoliopsida > Chloranthales > Chloranthaceae > Chloranthus > Chloranthus sessilifolius. The sequence goes on from CM037586.1 coordinate 41,286,339, forward strand.
CTTCCAATCTATTAAAAATAATAAAACTACTATAAAACAACAAAAATTTCAACAGCAGTTAGTGGAAAACTAAACAATCTATTACAGATCTACAATCTATGCTAAAATAAACTTAGATGTACCAATTTCAAGCATACATTTCACCGACAGTGGCACCAAAAACATGTTGGGAATCTGCTTTGCGTTTAAAAAGGAGTTTAAATTAGATAATTAAAGAGTCTATGGATAGCACACACCAAGGCAGGCTCACACATAGTCCTGCAAGTATTCAGGGCCTGTTGTAGCAAGTTTTTTTTTAAAAAGGGAATGTCCACAGGAAAATATGAGTTAAAATTAGGTAAATCTCCAGATCTGCGGTAGATCTAGCACCCTCCCTAATGCTCAAACAGTAAAAGAAAGAGGAGAGGTTTAAGGGGTTCACTTCTAAATTAAACTAAAAACAAGATTGTAGAGCTGGATGGTAGGATCTGATCCAGAGTATAGATCTGGCAGTGAGAGAGAATTAAACACAGAAAGTGGGGAGAAGCAGCTTGGAGTTTGGTCTTGCTGCAATTAGGCTGAGCTTCTAGGGTTACAGAGAGTTTAGAGTACACCAATCCCTCATCTGGCCATAGGCACAGCTGCAGGATAGAAGAATCTACTCTACACAAAAGGCTTGAACTGATCTTAAGGGTATGATTTGTCCACTTTAATGGTCACAGATCATCCTATAGATTTCCTCCAAATCAAAGGATTAAGGTAGAAGAATCCAATTTAGACCAGAGGTTTGAATTGATCTTAAGGCTATGATCTGTCCACTTCAGTGGTCGCAGATCATCCTAGGGATTTCCTCCAACCCACAGGGTTCAATTAGAGCATTAAAATCACTACGAATGCTTCAATTACCAGGCCACTGACACAGGCAATTGCAGGAGCATCAGATCCAGGGAGATCAAATGGTATCCAAGAGGTCTATCAGTTAAATGGGTGAGTTATTCTCCTCTACACAAAGCCGATCGAGCACCAAATGAAACCAGAGGAACTATAGATCTAATTACAACAATTAAACCAATATTACATTGAATTAAACTGACCATACAATGAAATGTCCCCAGATTTGCAGTCTGTGCATCATCTAACCCTCAACAACACTCTCAGCTCTCCCTAATTATAGATTCGACCTCTCTCTTTGCTGCTCTCAAGAAATTAGCCAACCATAGTTGAACTAAAGGAAATAATTAAGGAATTTCGTGCCAGCTTTGGTTTCCAGAATTGAACTCCCACTCATTTCTTACGGCTTCCTTCCTTCTTATAGCTTTCTCCTTCAACCTTAAATCTATTTTTCTTGCCAATTGCAGCTTCTAGAATGATTCTGTTATTCCCTCTTTTATTCCCCTTCTAGAAGGCTCTTTTAGTTCGTTAGAGCTGGGGGAGAGCACGTGGGTTGGTTAGGGTTTCCCAGGGCATTTCTAGAATCCTCGCGTCAGTCACCAAGGTGCCTCAATTTGCGTGCAATAGGTCACCAACTCACGGCGTGTGCCCAATAACTTTTATGGGAACTGTTTAGATCGATTTTGATAGGTTGAAGAAGCTTTCGATAGGTTGAGATCCAATACTTTAGTCCTTTCACTAGGATTCAGGATCCTATCGAAAGGTTCCTATAGGTTGCATCCTGCAGTTAGAGCTTCAGCATCTGCAGCCTTCATTTGATGTTTTCGATAGGTTGATCGATCCTTTCTACAGTTTGAGCTCTTGCATAATTGCTTTTGATAGGTTCTCTTCTGGCTCCTATTAATAGGTTGAAGAAGCTTTCGATAAGTTCACCCACTAGTCTGTAGCAACCAATCGATAGGTGGCATTTTCACGATAGGTTCCACGATCCTATTGATAGGATCACTTTAAGTTCTAAGGGACCTTTCGATAGGATGCTTCCTGCTTGCTTTCAACTGCCCGATAGGTTCCAGATCCTATCGAAATACTCTGATCTCCATGACTTCTTCCTTTTCAGCCTTCAAATCTTATCGATAGGTTGAAGTAACCTATCAACAGGTTGTTCCCAGCCTTATTTTTCTTTTTCAACGCTGCTTTGTTGTTGCTGCATGTCCCAAGTGGTCATTGGTGTGGTGCCCTTTTGTGTGCCATAGCTGGGTCAGAGCTGTGGTGAGAGATGGACCTTCTTATAGAGCACTTTAGGGTGGATTTCTGTACTATGACTGCTTATTACTGCTATCTACAAAACATGCTCAACAAGCACTTATTAGTCATCTCATAGGTTTATCAAAGCTCATGTTAAGGGTGAAAAGTGGTACTTTTCACTGATTAACACCAGTTCTTGTACGAACCTCCTCACAAGGCTCTAGAAGCTCATCTACAGGGGTGAAGAATCCTTCTCAAACATGTGAATGGACACAACCTTAGGGCTATACTCTGTCCACTTTAATGATCACAAGGTATCCCATTGGTCAGTCCATCCCATAGAGGCCTGAGAAAGAACATGAAAATTGTTGCAACCTGCATGGTCCACAGGCCTCTGAGCTCCCTGGATCTCATTACAGATTCAACATTGCTTTCCATGGGGCTATCAAACCAAGGTAAATCTGATGGTAAGCAATAGATCTACTAGAAACTGAATGGGCTACTCCCAAATACATGGATCATATAGACATCTAAAGAAACCATAAGATCTTTAGATTCAATTAAGCATTAAAATGACAATCCATTAATGAACAGAAAACTTACAATGAACTGTCTCCAGGCTGTAGCCTGTACACAAGTGCCCATCCGAATCCTAATGTATACCAAAAACCTTTTACAAACTGAAATAAAACTAAATCTAGCTGCTTACAAGGGGATTATCCAGTAAGTGTTGGGCTAAGAGAGAAGAAAAATAAGAAAAAGAGATGATCAAACCCTAACCCTAGTCTGCTAGAGTTCTCAGCTGACAAAGGATGAAGGAAAGATGATAATAATAAACTCTAAGTAAAACTTATATACTCTGTCAAAATGGCCTTAGCTCTAAAGAGATTAACCCTAACTTTTCTAGAATACGTGGCACTGTTTCAACGCTTGGATGCTTTGAGATATGTGCCTCAAAATCAGTGCCTCGAGAAGTGTACCCTAGCCTTGGGAAATTTTAAAAAACCCTTCAATTAAAACTAAGAAGTGGAGAGCCTGTGCTTTGTGGAGTTGGTATCTGCTTTTAGCTCATTCGCGCTGCTGCTTTGCCTCCGCAGAGTTGCCTTTAGCTAGTGGAAAGTGCTTACTCGCGTGTTAAATCTTCATTTGATCATGTAGTTTGTTGGCACTGCAATGCTATCGTGGAGATGATCTAGAGCACCAGGATTTCTCGCTCAGTTGAGCTTCAAAAGCTCTCTCTTGCTAAGTACTCACATAGTTATGCTCTTGCGCTCATGTAGTCAATGGTAAGGCTTCAGAGTGCGCGAGATCGGCGCGAAGAGAATTCTTGGCGTCTCTCACTTCTAGGGCTATGCGAGAATTCCGTGAGGTGACATTTTGTTCAATGTACATATGGACTAACTGTGTTCTTCACGTGGCTGCTTTGAGGCTTGATCTCCGCGAGAACTTTGCGACCATAGATTTTGGGGACTTTAACCTGTGAGACCTTCATGAGGTCATTTCAGATGTCCTTCTGATTGTGCAGTGTATCTGCGCGAGGGCCTCTTCCACTATATCTTTAGCTTCGTGCGGAAGCTCCTCAACTCTACGAGGTCTATCTTTTGCTGCTCTAGTGCATTACACTTGCTACTGTCGCAGTCTCCTCCCTTCTCAGCTAACTTCATTCATCTACTAGACTTTAGTCAATGGTGATCAGCAACAACGAGTCACCATGATGAGCACTACCAAGGTTTTCCATTAGGCTTTGTCTCAACTGTCATCTTTGAGTGTCTTCTCTCTCTCTTTTGGGCCAAAAAGCAAGCAGTTTGTATTAAGCAGCACATTTTATTGCTAACTACAAAATACACTTAACAAATTGTTATTAGTCTGTTTCAAGGTCTAGCAAAGGCTATGTTAAGAGGTAAAAAATGGTACTTTTCAATGAATAACACACCCCCAAACCTAATCTATGCTAGTCCCTAAGCAAAGTAAAAATTAAAACAACTACTCTAAGAATTGAAATGCCACTTTCATAGGGAGCACGGATACATTTAGCATATGTACCAAGCCTTTTAAACCCCTAGGTGATCCCTAGTGGAGGAGTGAAGTCTCCTGAGGGTTTTCAGTGAAGATACCCACAAACTTCTCAATTAAACAATTGTTAAGACCTGAAAAGTACCACTTTTCATCCCTTAACTTAACCTCTGTTAGACCCTTAGCCATTTAATAAATCTGTGTTAAGACTATTTTGTAGGTAATAAGCAGCAGCAATAGATATGGCCCTAACCCTGCTAAGAAGCCTACTTTTTCCCCAGAAGTCCCTCAGAAGGAAGGAAGTTGAATCTATACAGAACTTGGCTGCAGCATAGGTAAAGCACAAAAGCAATAAGTCAAGAAATGAGCCTCACGCAGATGTCGTTAGGTTCAATTGATTCAGAGAAGAATGCTTCGCGAAGTTGTCGTGGGTTTCGCAAGGCAGCACACCAACTGCTCGCGCTGTTCTCGTGCAGATTAATGATAGAAGGGCTCAAAAAAGTAAACTTCATGCAGTCCTCACGAGACTCAATTGTAAGTGCTAGTACAATCTCGCGTAGCTCAAGAGAGGAGGATTTAATCCTCGCACAATTCGCTGAGGGGAGAGAGCACCAGGCACACCTGCGCGTAGCTGTCGTGTAGTAGCCATGGGACGCAGATCTTCAGGGGACTGCTTACACAATCTAGAGGATGATGCAATTGCTTCTTTGCGAGGATCCCCGTGAGATTCACCAAGAAATGAACTGCGTGCGCGATTCTAGTGCCACTCAAATGAAAAGCGCAATCCCGCGACGACCAGAGCATTCCCGCGATGACCAAACGATCTATCCCGCGACTGTAAGAGCTCTAAGTTAATGCAATCCCATGATGACTACCCTATCACATGATAAGAACTGGAAACCGTTGCTACATCGCGAGGCTCGGGATCTTAACTTCACCCCACTTCTACAGGGGCAGTCTGGGAACTTACAACAACTAGGGCACCCACTTCTGCAGGGGCAGTCGGGATCTTAACTTCACACACCCCGAGGCATCCAATGAGTAGAAATGAGCCACATTTGCACTACTAAAATTAGGGTTTTGCTAACCCTAATGCTCCCACAGCCGACTGCTATATAAGCTAGGAGGAGGTGGTTGCTGAGGAGGATCATCTCCGGTCCTATCTTCTTAAATCAGCTGTAGAGTTCCAGTATAGCAAGGTTAGGGTTTAAGCAGTTTCTTTTTCCTTTTTCTTCTTTCCATAGCCCAGCACTTGCTGGCTATGCCTTTGTATGTTCATTTGGAATAGTTTTAATGGAGTTTTATAATAGGATTTTATACATGTATGGGATTCGTGTTTGAGGGTTGTTCTGTACAAGGTTGTTGCCTTGAGATCCTCCATTGCTAAGTTATATTGTAAGCTATAGAGGTTTGTTTTTAAGGGTTTACTCAGATTCAAGTGACCTGTGTGTTCAGGCTAGTGCACATATACAGGCCTATGCCCTACCACAGGATCCACTAAATTTGAATCCTCATGGGAGCCTGAGCTGATAGCCTTGTGAACATGGTGGTGGCAGCAATCTACTTGATCTGTCTCAGACCTCTGTGAGGAGGATAGCCTCTGTGGATAGTCTGTGACCATTCAAGTGTACAGGTTATAGCCCGAGGGTGAGGCCAATCCACATATCTGAGACAAATTCTTCTTCTTTGCACTTGTGCTTGTAGCCCTGTGAGAGATTGTGCAGAGACAAACTCCCCTGTATTTGTATAGACCCACCATCAGATGGCATATCTGATCTGGCGGTAGAGATTGTAGGCTTGTGAGTGGATCACTGCTGTATCTCTAAAGCAGTGAAGAACTAGATCTAAAGCTAGTACTCAAACTCTTGCTGGTCCTGTGTGTCCAGGCTAGTGCACATATGCAGGCCTATGCCCCACACACAGAACTTTAGAGGTTGAGGTTCCTATGGATTCTTGAGCTGATAGCCTGGATGAAATAGTGCCTATAATGATAAACTTGTTCTGACTCATCTATGGACTGTGGTTCTCCTATTGGATAGTTTATGACCATTTGAGTGGACAGGTTATAGCCATAAGGGATTGGATCATGGCACAGAGATGAGTTGGATCTTTTCTCCTCTTTGGTGATAATGTAGCCATTGGACAAGACTTCTATAACAGCATATCTGAGTCTGAGTTATAAAACCCGTCAGATCTGTACCCAATAGCTTACTTCTCATACTTTTTATATTATTTTCTCACACTCCATCATTCTTCTCAATCATTTCTGTAGTTTAGGCATTAGGTTACCATAGGATTTAAACAATAGTGACCTTGAATCCCCTTTCATTTAGGATTGCCAGATCTGTAGTCAGATCTGGAGGACCTACTAAAGATGGCTCCCTTGGAGCCTTAGACCATTTTCCCTGTGGGACAAACTCTTACTTATCAAAACTTGCTACAAAGGACCCTGTATCTTACAAGTCTAAGCTATTTTAGTTGTGCAGAATCCACTCTCTATTTTATTTTGATTTTATTTGGCTTTTACCATTACACAATAATCAGCACACTAGGATAAACAACAAGTTTTTGGCGCCGCTGTCGGGGACTTTGATCTATTAGTAGACCGTAGATTTTTGTATTTTTTTTAATCTTTGGTAGCTGTGCTTGTGAATAACTGATACTGCTTATTTACATTTGGAATTTTTCCTTGCAGATCTGGACAGTAGCAGAGAAGGAAAGTTGAACCGCATTAGGAGTCTAGCTACCTCTGTTTGCAATTCTCTAACCCTCAAAACTCAGTCTATTTTCCTTTGCAAATTCCATAGCAGTTGATTAGGATAGTTGTAATTTTGTTTAGATAATTCTTTGCGTTAATTGCAATGTGTCTGCAAGTAGTCTTCCCTACTGTTAGTGAGTGTGCATGTTAGGAAGGAGATCTCTCAGTCCAACATTAGAGCCTCCTAACCCTGAGATGGAAAAGGCCAGAAGACCAGGAAGGCCCAGACACACCACAGTTGAGCCCCTTACTGAAACTGAAACAGCAGTCATGGGTTAAGAACAACCAAGAACATTGAAGGGATTGAATGCTCCTGATGACTATAATTCTCCATTCAACATTCAATTCCCAGATGTTCAGGGAAACTATGAGATTAAAACCTCAATCATCCAAATGCTTCCCTCTTTCCATGGGCTCAGCAAGGAAGACCCCTACAAACACATTGACCAATTATTGGCCCTGTGCACAACATTTTCCATTATTGGTTTGGGACCAGAAGCCACTAGATTAAGGCTTTTTCCTTTCTCCCTAAAGGACAGGGCCAGCACCTGGTTAGCTACTCTCCCAAACAATCGCATCACTTCTTGGAAAGACCTCCAAACCAAATTTTTGACCAAATTCTTCCCAGAGACAAAAACTAGCTAGTTGAGGAAAAGAATACTTGCTTTTGCCCAATCCCCAATTGAAGATTTTAATTAAGCATGAGACATATTCAAGGAGATGCTCAAATAATGTCCCCACCACAAGATCCCTGACTGGTAGCTTGTCCAGAGCTTCTATAATGGGATTGATGAGGAAAGCAGAGACATGGTAGATGCCTCTTGTGGTGGAACTTACATGCACAAACCAACTGATGAGGCATGGGATTTGTTTGAGGTCATCAGTGAAAATGCTTTCCAAAAGATATCCTTATCAAGAACTGTCCCTGAGCCTTCTTCTAAAATGGGACTAGCTGCAACTTCCAAAGGAAAGATGTTTGAAGTAACTGGGAATAATGACCTACAAATGTAAATGGCTAATCTTTCTGGTAGGCTTAATAAACTATTGACTGTGGTGCAACCCAAATGGGTTGCACAAGTGATGGAGGCATGTCTGATATGCCAATCTCCATAACACACTATAGAAGAGTGCCCATCTGTAGGGCAATATCTTGAGTATGCAATGGAACAAGTTGCTGCTCCCTAATCATTCAGCCAGCAACAATTTGCTAGCTACAACAAGTAGCCATTTGGATACTAGCACCAAAATGCTGGTTACCAGTGGAGGGATCACCCAAATTTGAGGTGGAGACAAGATAATTACATGCAACAATTTAACCAGGGATATGCCCCAATGTCAAATTTCCAGCCTCAGTAGCTGCCCCAGCAGCAAAATTAGTTGGTAGTTCTCCCACCTCAGCCCCGAAATGCTTCTTTTGAGGATCAGGTTTTGACCTCATTGCAAAACCTTGGAACCTTGACTCAGACAGTGAACTCTCACAGTCAAAGCATAAAGAAAATGGAAGAGCAGCTAGGCCAAATATGCAATGCCTTGGCCAAAAGAGAGGAGGACAAGTTGCCAAGCCAGCCAATGGCCAACCCTAAGGGCCAATACTTGATTGGAGAAGGTTCCTCAAATTTTGACGGAGCTAATGCCATCACAACCCTAACGTCTGGCAGGCTGTTGGACAACCAGGTTGGAAGGGAACAAGGAGAGGTCATTTCCAAAGAGTTTTCAAATGAGTGTGAAAAAGAATATGTTACAGCACAGAGCCAAGAGTTGCCTGCTACCCTTCAACAAGAGAAAAATAATGAGGCTGTAGTTGAGCCTCAGCAGGAAAGAAAAGATGAAAAAAGAAAAAAACAAAAGTTTAACCATAGGCTTGCACCTGAGGAACCAGCAGTACCTCAGTTGTCATTTCCTAAAGCTTTGAGTGGCCCTGCCCCTTTTGATAAGGAGAATGCATAGATAGAAGAAATGATGGAGACCTTTAAGCAGGTAAAAATCAATTTGTCCCTGCTTGATGCAATTAGACAAGTCCCAGCCTATGCCAAACTTCTGAAAGACCTTTGTACCCAGAAAAGAAAAGCTAGAGGTCATTTGTCCAAAAAGGTCTTTGCAACTGATCCAGTTAATTCTATATTAAACATAACAATACCGGAGAAGTTACAAGACCCAGGACTACCCACTATTCCCTGCATAATTGGAGACCACATAATTGGAAGGGCCCTTCTAGACCTTGGAGCAAGTGTAAACCTGCTACCATACAGTGTGTATCAGCAGCTAGGTTTGGGGGGGGGAGCTAAAACCCACCCCCATTGTGTTGTTAATGGCTGATAGGTCTAAAACGAGACCTATGGGAGTGGTTGAGGATGTCTTAGTAGGAGTGGACAAGTTCTTTTACCCTCCAGACTTCTTGATTTTGGACATTGGCTGCAACAAGAGTACAACCCCTATACCTATTTTTTTTGGCAGGCCATTCTTGGCCATTGACAATGCATGCATTCAATGCAGGTCAGGGATTATGGAGGTAACTTTCAGACACATGAAGGTTGAACTGAATGTGTACAACACTGCAAAGTACCCTCAGCTGGACAATGAAGAAAGCTTTACAGTGGATGTACTAGAGGAAGTTGCTGAAGATGAATTGCCCTCTCTGCTGGATTGGGGCAACATTGTCAAAAGTTTAGTCAAAGTTTGGGACATGGTAGAGGAAGATAGCCCAGCTGTTATGACAGAAGACATGACCACATAGAAGTCTTCTGTGGGCTTAGTGCAACATTCCATTTGGAAACCTACATTGCTGCCTCTTCCTCAAACCAACAAAGCATCAATCTTGCCATCCATCCAACAAGCCCCTGATCTGGATCTCAAGAAACTTCCAAAAATATTGAAATATGCCTTCCTTGAGAAAGGTGAAAAACTTCCTGTAATTATCTCCTCCTCTCTTACCAATGAGCAGGAGGAAGAATTACTAATAGTCTTGAGGAAGCACAAAAAGGCAATTGGTTGGACCATTGCTGATCTCAGAGGGATAGATGCATCAATATGCATGTACAAGATCCATTTAGATGAGGGCTCAGTACCCTCCAGGGAAATGAAGAGGAAATTAAATCCTCACATGCAGGAAGTGGTCCTCAAAGAGATCATTAAATTACTAGATGCTGGAGTAATTTACCCCATTTTTGATTCTGAATGGGTGGCACTTATCCAAGTGGTGCCCAAGAAATCTGGCATCACAGTCATTACAACTGAGTCTGAAGAGCTGAGACCAGCCAGGGAGACCACTGGCTGGAGGGTTTGCATAGATTATCGGAAGCTCGACTTTAAAACCAGAAAAGACCACTTCCCTCTCCCCTTCATAGATCAAATTTTGGATAAGTTGGCTGGAAAAGTTTTTTATTGCTTTCTTGATGGGTACTCAGGGTAAAACCAGATCCCTGTGCACCCTCACGACCAAGAGAAAACTATATTTACTTTCCCTTTTGGTACCTTTGCTTACTGAAGGATGCCTTTTGGGCTGTGTAATGCACCAGCCACCTTTCATAGGTCTATATATGTCATATTCTCTGATGTGATTGACAAGTCTTGGAAATTTTTATGGATGATTTTCTGTATATGGGGACAGTTTTGGCCAATGTCTGTAAAACCTCCACCTGATCATGCAAAGATGTGAGGAGACCAATCTAGTCTTAAGTTGGGAAAAGAGCCACTTCATGGTAACACAAGGTATTGTGTTGGGCCATATAGTCTCTAAAGAAGGGATTGAGGTAGATAAGGCCAATGTTGACCTCATTACAAATTTGCCCCCTTCAAGAACAATCAAACAAATTAGATCTTTCCTTGGACATGCAGGATTCTACAGGAGGTTCATTAAAGACTTCAGCAAAATTGCTAAACCATTATGCCACCTGCTTTGCCAGGATGTGCCCTTTGATTTTTCTGCTGAATGTCTTGAGGCTTTTAAAACCTTGAAAATATGCCTCGCCACTGCCCCTGTACTTCAAACACCTAACTATGCACTACCCTTTGAGCTGATGTGTGATGCATCCGATTTGGCAATAAGTGTTGTTTTGGGCCAAAGGAAAGACAAGCTACCAGTAGTCATTGCCTATGTCAGCAAATTAGTTGCTGAAGCTCAGCTGAATTACACCACAACTGAGAAAGAGCTTCTGGTAGTGGTTTTTACTGTTGACAAATTTAGACCTTACCTACTTGAGTCTAAAATTGTAATCTTTACAGATCACTCAGCTTTGAAATACCTATTGTCCAAGAAAGATGCTAAGCCCAGGCTGATTAGATGGATACTCCTGTTGCAGGAGTTTGACATTGAAATCGAGGATAAAAAGGGTGTGGAAAATGTGGTGGCTGACCGCATATATAAAATTGTGTGGGAAAAATGTGTTGTTGACCCTGTAAATGATGTTTTCCCAGATGAGCGATTGTTTGCCATCCAATCCTTGGTTCCTTGGTATGCACGCATTATAAATTATTTAGTTATAGGCAAGATTCCTGCACATTGGACCAAAATGGACAAAGACTTGTTATTCTCATAGGTCAAATTCTTTTTTTGAGAGGAACCTTGCTTATACAAATACTGTGCAGACCAAATCATCCAAAAATGTATTCCAGAAAGTGATGTACCTAGTATTCTATCCATGTGCCATGAAAATGCCTGTGGGGGCCACTTTAGTGGAAGAAAAATAGCTGATAAGATATTGCAGTGTGGATTCTATTGGCCTTCTTTATTCAGAGATGCCAATACACACTACAGAACATGTGAGAGATGTCAAAAATTAGGAGGGCTGTCCAAAAGAAACTCAATGCCTTTGCAGCCCATCCTTGTTGTAGAATTGTTTAATGTCTGGGGTATTGACTTTATGAGCCCCTTTCCTCCTTCAAATGGTTATCATTTCATTTTAGTGGCAGTGGATTATGTTTCTAAATGGTAAAAGCTATTGCCACAAGAACCAATGATCATCAAGTTATCCTCAAATTTGTAAATATCTTTTCAAGATTTGGCACCCCTAGAGCCATTATCAGTGATGGGGGTAGCCATTTCTGTAATAGAAATTTTGAGAGCTTGCTTAAGAAATATTCTCACCCATAGGATTGCTACTCCCTACCACACCCATAAACCAGTGGGCAAGTTGAAATTTCCAATAGGGAGATCAAGCACATCCTTGAGAAGACAGTGAGGACTGACAGAAAAGACTGGGCTGATAAGCTACATGATGCATTATGGGCTTATAGGACTGCTTATAAGACTCCCATTGGGATGTCCCCATTCAGACTGGTTTAAGGCAAGGCTTGCCATCTCCCAGTAGAGTTAGAGCACAGGGCGTATTGGGTCATAAAAAGGTTAAATCTAAACCTAACGTCTGTTGGTCATCACAGGTCATTGCAGCTGTCAGAACTGGATGAGTTGAGGATGGATGCATATGCCAATGCCCAGATATAAAAGGAATGGTCTAAGGCTTTCTTCGACAAGGGTTTGTTGAGAAAGAGCTTCATGGCTAGTGATAAGGTTTGGTTGTTTAACTCCAAACTTAAACTTTTTCCTGACAAACTGAAATTCAGATGGGAAGGCCCCTATATTGTCATGAATGTTTCCCCATCTGGTACTTTGGAGATCTTGGAACCAAAGTCAGGGAGGATTACGAAAGTAAATGGGCAGAGGCTCAAGATTTGTGTAGAACAACCAGTGGAGCTCCATCAGCCCATTCACCTACATGAACCTCCCACTGATTAGTGATCTACAACCTTGTAATATATGTGCCATATCTGTTCTGTGTGCTTGTTTATTTTTAAATGTTGTATAGGTTTTAGTCTTAATATTGTTCATATCTGTCAGTAACATGGGAGATGAATATTGAGTAAAGTACTAGCACTACAGCTATTTAGATTCTGTATGCATCAAAGTGATCATTTGGAATTTTTGCTATGCATGTACTAGTATTAGGGAGGCTATTCTCATTTGAAAAAGGAATACATGTGAAGGGTAGCTGTTGATGGCAACTGAGTGGGTGCATGATTCTTCTGCGTGCTTTTCTTTCTCATAAATGTACAGTTGTACTGTGCGAGAATATTGGTCCGCGAATACCAGTATGAAGCTGCGCGATACACGCGATTACATTAATTACCAAGGCTAAAATTAGACCATCATTTAGTGTGAGCCCTCTTTTCCCATACCCAGTTGTGCGATTTATCATTCCCAGAACAATCACAATTTATTGCCATGCTTGGAAAGAGACAAAAAGTTAATATGGCCATCCATATGCCACCGTCCAAGTACCTTAAATATAGGGATAGTTCACCCTCTTCCCATCCTTTCTCCTCTTGAATTGGTGATTTTTGATTGAATGCACACTATTTGGATAATGATTTTTGTTACCTCTACTTGAATGTTTGATGCTCTAAGTAGGAGGTCATTTTAAAGTGTCTGGGGGTGCCCCTGGTGGTGAGTTATACCTAGGATCCAGCTACAGCACAAATGGAAGTGGTAGAATGAAGAGAGCGTGTTCTCTGTTCAATACTTTACTGTCTCGGGGCCCAGCTTGAGGCATGGGAGACTCTTGTGCAATCCAACTGAATACTTCACTGGTTGTCGCGAGCTCCAAAATGAACCCTGGGAGACTCTCGCGCAAGCCAAAGTCTCCAATTACCCCGTCACCAGTTTCATTTCCTATCCCGCAACATGATATTTCCAAAGTGCGCCAAGCCAAGTGATAAGCACTCCAAACCCGTGATTGTCTCCTGTGTCAGTACTCTCTCTCTGCTCCATCCAGTAAAACCCTAGGTTCCGTCTCTCTTATCCCTCTCTCCTCCAGCGTCCATTCTACAACCCATTATTCACAACAGGATCTTAGGGATTGGTTCCCATCGTCATCCCCATCAGTTGCCCTCTGCTCAAAGATCTCGAGGTTCATTGTGCGTCAGATCGATCCAAACCCTATGATTTTAGGGTAAGCAATCAGATCTGTCTCCTTTGTCATTTTCAAACGTACTATCTCAGAAAGGAGATTTTTTATTTTTCATGGCCCCTAAGAGTGCACCAAAGAAAAGGGCCAGGGATAAGGCCCCTGTTGAGCCCGCTCCTAAGAAGATCAAGGCTTCTAAGGCATAAAAAAAAGGGAAGGAGGTGGAGGAGCCAAGCCCTGAGTTTTCTACACCCTCTGAGCTCATGGCTTGAATCCCTTTAGAGCCTGAAACAACTTTCTACCTGCCCTTCTTCGAGACTGAGCCTCTCTATGCCTCTGCCATTGAATTTATGAGCAAGGATGGTCTGACACCCTTGATGAAAGGAACTCCAGCACTAGCCTACCCTAGGCTAGTGCAACTCTTTTATCAACACATTAGGGTCATTAAGGACCAAGATGGACAACCAGGCTTCCTTGTGTTGATTGATGATTTCGAGATGTTAGCCCCAAGCTGATTGCGGAAGTATTGGGCATCCCAGCTGCATTTGACACTGTGTGGATATGGTCGTCCCCTTTATGCCTCAATTGATACCATCGCGAGGGCTCTTACTAGAGGATTAAAGGCCTCAGGGGATTCCATCAGAAGAAGAGAGTTGGAGCCAAGACTCCTTTTAATTGACCAAGTCCTGAGAAAGAACATCTACTGCTCAGGCCATCTGCAGGAGAGGAGAAATCCTATTGCGAATGCTGTCTACTCTTTCTCTCAAGGCCATGGCTTCCATGTAGCCTGGTTAATTTTTGAAGCAATGAGAGACTTGGTGGAGAAATTAGGGCAAAAAAGGAAGCCACACACACTCCCCTATGCCAGAGTCATCACGAAATTACTTTTGAAGGAGGGGTACAAGATACCAAAAGGAGAGGAGACTACCACCCTCACCCCTACCACTTTTGCCAAGAGGTAATGGGGAATCAGCAGAAGCTTGATGGAAACTCAGAAGAAGAAGGTTGAGGCTGAAGCCCCTCCTGAACAAACCGAAGAGTCAGCTGTTACAAGGCCCACACCTGCTACCAAAGAGGTGGTTCAAGATCCTGTTCCTACCACTGCTGCAGCAGCCCCCACATCCATCCCACCTTTGCCTTCATTGTCCATACCAACACCCCATTTTCCTGTGATTGGTACCGGGGAGGATACCACCCCCCATGTCAGCCCCTCACCTTCCCCTACACTACCCCAATACATAGCCCCGATACTCCCATCATCCTCCTAAAACCCTTACAGCCCTCCACTGATATCATACAAGAAAAAGAAAACCACTGCCACAATCCCTACCCCAATACCCCCACCATATCCCTAACCCCACCCACAATCCCCTATGATCCTTCCTGAACCCAAGTCCAAAAAAATTAGGGTGAGGGCACCAAAAGTTCCAACCATTAAGAAACCACCAGCCCAACCAAAGAAACCAAGGCAGCCAAAGAAAAAGAGTCTAACTGGGGAGCAAACAAGGAAGAAAAAGACCAAAGCTCCCACCGACAGAACCAAGTCCAAGCTCAGTGCTAAGAACAGGGCTGAACTTAGGAAACATGCACAACAGATGGGCAGGGACTGGTTCATAGACTCAGATTCCTCCTCCTCCTATACAAATTAGATTGTAGTTAGGATTTTCTTCCCTTTGCACTTCTTTTCTTGTACTTGTAATTACAATTGTACATTTCTTTCTAAGATAATAGAATGTTTTTTTATTGTATATTGCTTTGTGTATATTGCTTCTCTGTGTTTATTCCTTTTTCCTGACTATTACCTTGCACTTTCTGACCTTTGAACCAGTGAGGACATTGCTCCTCATGGTTTGGGGATGTGACAGGGTAGGTTTGCCAATAGAATAGTTAACTTTAGTGCAGTAGTGGTGGTGTAATTGGGATGAATAAAGTCAATTTCCACCTAACTTGCTGCAATGAGGAAATTTGTGAAAAAATTATAATATTTTTGCAGACATTTTGAAACTGGAAATTTTAAAATCTTGGCACCACCATGAAGCTAACATAAGAAATTGTAAATTAGTACCTAGTAAACCTAAGAGGAGAGAAAAAGGTGAAAATACACTCCATGAGTTAAAAAGAAGACCATATCTAGTGAGATTTGGGCCCATCAATTTCTATTGAAGAGTGTTTTTGGTATTCTTCTGCTCTAAGTTTTGATTGACTCAGCACTTTTTACTAGAAGTCAGGCACCTCCAAATCAAAACTGGTTGACAATACTCATGACACTAAGGAAATGAATCTAAGCCTTCATTTGGACAGTTTGAGCCTAAAAATACCAAGCCATTGAAATTGCCCTTTTGCTTTGAGCCTTCAAATCAATTTTTCTTCAAGATACACCAGAGTACTTGCACCTCAACCTATAGACCTGATTCAACCTTAGCCTCACTCTGAGAATTCAGAAGGTAAAGTAGAAGGAGATGAAAGTGGGCAAGCTGAGTGCAACATTTGGTGAATGGAAAAGAGAAGCAATATATGAACAGATGTCTAGCAGTGGTTCAGTTGTGGCATTTTATAAAAAAAAAAAACAAAAAACAAAAAAAAAAGAAGAAAAGAGAAGTCAAGAGAATACCTTCATCTAAAAATTGAAAAGAAGAGGAGAAATTGGCCACTTTGATTCTGAAATATATCAAGCAAGATGAAGTTGTGCTTAAATGAAGGTAGTGAAGTCATGAGTCACTCCTTACCTTGCTGATTTCTCAATTTTTATTTCCTTTTTACCCCTTCATTCTTTATATCCATCACCCATAAGTCACATTACAACCCATTCAAAAAGACCTTGAAGATCCAAAAGTGAAATGAGCTGTTAGGTGGAGATGAGAGAATGTCTAATCTATGGTGAAAAGTCTTGAGGATGTCAGAAATTAGAAGCTTTACCTATGTTCATGCTTGCAGACCCATTTGGGGTCTGTAACTGCTCTTGAGCTTATTTAAATGTGAACACCCCTACATATTCATTGTTGAGAGACAGTCCTAGTGACAATTGGGTTCGACTTGTAACTTCATTGGGGTTGTATCCAACCTGATTTTCTAATTAAGGCAAGCTTGGTACTGATATGTGCACATTGAACTTCTAATGTAAAATGATTGGTGGAAATACAAACACATGCTAAAAATTTTGAGTTTTAAATGGCTTGCATTACTGGTGCAATTTCCTCTGAATTCTAAAAGAGAAGTGGATTCATGCTTTATTGATTAAAATTTGTTTTGTCATTGACTGCACCACTTTTAACTATTTTTATTATGAAGTTTGTGGGTATCTTCACTGAAAACCCTCAGGAGACTTCACTCCTCCACTAGGGAGCACCTAGGGGTTTAAAAGGCTTCGTACATAGGCTAAATGTACCTGTGATCCCTACGAAAGTGGCATTTAATTAATATGTAGTTGTTTAGTTAATGCTTTACTAAGGGACTAGAAAAGATTAGGTTTGGGGGCCTGAAAAGTACCACTTTTCATCCCTTAACTTAACCTTTGTTAGACCCTTAGCCATTTAATAAATCTGTGTTAAGACTATTTTGTAGGTAATAAGCAGTAGCTACAGATAAGGCCCTAACCCTGCTAAGAAGCCTACATTTCCCCCAGAAGTCCCTCAAAAGGAAGGAAGTTGAATCCAGACAGAACTTGGCTGCAGCATAGGCAAAGCACAGCAGCAACAAGTCAAGAAATGAGCCTTGCATAGATGTTGCTAGGTTCAATTGATTCAGAGAAGAATGCTTCGCGCAGTTGTCGCGGGTTTTGCAAGGTAGCATACACACTGCTCGCGTTGCTCTCGCACAAATTAATGGCAGAAGGGCTCAAAAAAGCAGACTTCGCATAGTCCTCGCGAGACTCAGTTGTAAGTGCTTGCGCAGTCTCGCGCAGCTCAAGAGAGGAGGATTTAATCCTCACGCGATTCGCTGAGGAGAGAGAGCTCCAGGCACTCACAGCGTGATGGCAGAGGCCAGAGATCTTGAGGACAATTGCTTCTTCACGAGATTCACCAAGAAATGAATTGCACGCGCGATTCCCGCGCCACTCAAATGAAAAGTGCAATCCTGCGACGGCTAGAGCATTCTAGCGATGACCAAACAATCTATCCCGCAACTATAAGAGCTTCAAGTCAATGCAATCCCGCGATGATTACCCTATCACGTGATAAGAACTGGAAATCGTTGCTACCTCATGAGGCTCGGGAGCTTAACTTCACCCCACTTCTGCAAGGGCAGTATGGGAACTTCCAATAACTAGGGCATGCACTCCAATGCTCCAATCTCTGTTCACACGCCCTGAGGCATCCAATGAACATAAATGAGCCAAATTTACACTACTAAAATTAGGGTTTTCCTAACCCCAATGCTCCCACAGCCGACTGCTATATAAGCAAGGAGGAGGTGAATGCTGAGGAGGATCATCTCTTGTCCTATCTTCTTGAATCAGCTGTAGAGTTCCAGTAGGGCAAGGTTAGGATTTAGGCAGTTTCTTTTTCCTTTTTCTTCTTTCCATAGCCCAGCACTTGCTAGCTATGCCTTTGTATATTCATTTGGAACAATTTTAATGGAGTTTTATAATAGGATTTTATACATGTATGGGATTGGTGTTTAAGGGTTGTTCTGTACAAGGCTGCTGCCTTGAGATCCTCCATTGCTAAGTTGTATTGTAAGCACTGGAGGATTGTTGTTAAGGGTTTACTCAGATACAAGTGACCTATGTGTCCAGGCTAGTGCATATATACAGGCCTATGCCCCACCACAGGATCCACTAAATCTGAATCCCCATGGGAGCCTGAGCTGGTAGCCTTATGAACATGGTTGTGGCAGCAATCTACTTGTTCTGTCTCAGACCTCTGTGAGGAGGATAGCTTCTGTGGATAGTCTGTGACCATTCAAGTGGACAGGTTATAGCACTAGGGTTAGGCCAATCCACAGATCTGAGACAGATTCTTCTTCTCTGCACTTGTGCTTATAGCCCTATGAGAGATTGTGTAGAGATAGACTCCCCTGTATTTGTATAGACCCACCATCAGATGGCAGATCTGATCTGGCTATAGAGATTGTAGGCTTGTGACTGAATCACTGCTGTCTCTCTAAAGCAGTGAACAACTAGATCTAACGCTAGTACTCAAACTCTTGCTGGTCCTATGTGTTCAGGCTAGTGCACATATGCAGGCCTATGCCCCACACACAAAACTTTAGAGGTTGAGGTTCCTATAGATTCTTGAGCTTGTAGCCTGGATGAAGTAGTGCCTACAATGATAAACTTGTTCTGACTCATCTATGGACTGTGGTTCCCCTATTGGATAGTCTATGACCATTTAAGTGGACAGGTTATAGCCATAAGGGATTGGATCATGGCACAGAGATGAATTGGATCCTTTCTCCTCTTTGGTGATAATGTAGCCATTGGACAAGACTTCTATAGCAGCAGATCTGAGTCTGAGTTATAAAACCCATCAGATCTGTACCCAATAGATTACTTCTCACCCTTTTTTATATTTATTTTCTCACACTCCATCATTCTTCTCAACCATTTCTATAGTTTAAGCATTAGTTTACCATAGGATTTAAACAATAGTGACCTTAATTCCCCTTCCATTTTAGATTGCCAGATCTGTAGTCAGATCTGGAGGACCTATTAAAGATGGCTCTCTTGGAGCTTTAGACCATTTTCCCTGTGGGACAAACTCTTACTTATCAAAACTTGCTACAAAGGACTCGGTATCTTGCAGGTCTAGGCTATTTTAGTTGTGCTGAATCCACCCTCTATTTTATTTTGATTTTATTTGGCTTTTACCATTACACAATAATCAGCACACTAGGATAAACAACAACAGTTAATAAAGGTGCCACATTATCAAGTCAGCTGTCAAGAAATAGAGCGTCAGTTCACCTTTGATTTAATAAAAATGTGAAGAATTTGGACATGAAAAGCACATACATTTAATCATCACAACCTCTACCATTGTGCACAACATTTCCAATTAGCTCACAACAAGGGGGACAACCCATGTATATCAGCACTGAGCTCATCATTAATTCGAAAATCAGGTTATAGGCCATGCCTAATACATTCAACATCAGACCCAATGCTCACAGGGCATACTCTCATAAGGTACCTTGAGGGTTTCATTCTCTCTCAAGCTTAAGAGCAGTTACAGCCCCCAAATGGGTCTATAAGCATTAGCATAGGCAGAGCACCTAAGTCCTGGCATCATTGGCATATCCTCTCCATAGATTGGACAACTCTTTGTGTCTTCATGGCATCACATTCAACTTTGGATCACAAGGTCATCAACTGGGTTGTAATGTGGCTTATAAAGTGAGTTATAAAGAATGTAAGGTTGAAAAGGGATTCAAAGTTGTGAAATCAGTAAGTGAAGGAGGTGATTCATGACTTCACCCATATTTAGTTTAGTACCTTTTCATTTTCTTTCAAATTTTTCAGACTTGAAGTGGCCAGCTTCTCTTCATTTTGATATTTCAAATGAACTTTTCATCTTGACTCCTCTCTCACTCCTCTTCATTATTATTTTTCTTTCTTTTCTTTCATTTTTCTTTCTGTTTTTTTTTTTTTTTTTTTTTTTTTTGTGACTTGCCACATCTTTCCTCAGCTGCTACATTGCTCAACTTTAAGTATCTCTTCTCCATTCACCCAATGTTGATCCTATCTTGTCCATCTTTATCTCCTTCTCCTTTACCTTCTAAATTCGCAAAGCGAGGGTAGGTTTGAGGTAGGTCCATAGGTTCAGGTGCAAGTACTTGGGCGTATTTTGAAGAAAATTAGATATTAAGGCTCAATAGGTGTGTGCACAAGGGTAGTTGATTAGGATTTGTTCTCCTTAAGCTCAAACTATCCAAGAGAGGGCCTTGATCCTTTCCTAGGTTTCATGAGTGTTGTCAGCTGTTTCAACTTGGAGCTGCCTATCTTCTAGTGAAGGCATTGCCTCAGCCAATCCTTAGAGCTAGAAGAATTGCCTCAGTCACTCCTCGAAGGAAGGAAAAAAAAATTTAGTAGGCCCAACTCTCACTGATTATGGTCTTCCATTAAACTTTTAAGTATGTCCTTACCTTTTTCTCTCTTTAATGATTCACTCAGTACTAATACAAGTGAGTTTACTTGGTGTTCACATCATAGAAAAGTTAAAATTGAAAAGCCTGTAATGCCTAAAGGTCAACAAAAGTTTAAATTTCTCATTTTTCTAATGATTCTTATGTGAACATGGTTCGATTTCTGTCTTACTCACTTGACTCTGCTACACTTGGGTCAACTACTTCATTGGCAGAACCTGCCACACCTCCAACCCTATGAGGAGCAATGTCCTCACAGATTCAAAGTGAGATGTGCAGCAGATATTAAACACAGAATCGGACTACTAAAAACTACAAGAGGGAAAAGCAGAACACAAAGCAAATAAAAAAGAACAAACACACATAAAAACAAAAAGTGATAGATTGTCGGAAAAGACATTTTATTATAGATATGAAAGGAAATAGATTACAAAAAAAATAAAAAATTATAAACCTAAGAACAATTTAAGCAGAAAATCCTGTCAAACAAAACGGTTCTTCCTCCTAGCTCTGGGATATCCTCAACCTGCTGTGGAAGAGGAACTGTAAGCCAGGAGGAGGGGGAAAATGAGGATCATGGAGATGGGTGTTGAGAAGGTGGTGGGGGGTTTGAAGACGATGGTGGGGGAGATGCAGGTGTTTCAGTTTTTTATTTCTTCTTCTTTCTCTTCTCCTTTTTCTTCTCCTCCTTGGCCAGGATTCTCTGCACCTCCTCGTACTCATCCCAGAGGAATTATAGTGGGTCAGGCTCCTTAGGCGGTGGAGGGTCCAACCACATTGGGTAGAATTTGTTTGACAGATTGGTGAGTTTGTCATCCGCCATAGTTAAGAGTAGGGAGGGACTTCTGAGTGTAGAGGGGAATGGATAGGATGAAGATAAACTATCCTTGTATTTAAAGTACTTGGGCGGAGGAATATGAATAGGCATATTAAATCTCGCCTCCTTCCAAGCTCAAATGCTATAAAGAAATTAAAGGAAGATATTTGGCAATGAATTGTGATTATTATCGGGAATAGTAAGTCGAACAAATCTTTTTAGGGAATGAATTTGCACAATAAACATTGGTCTATTTTTGACAATTGGATTTAAGGCAATCTCGTGTTTCGTGCAGTCTCCCACAGGTGTTCGTGGAGTAGATTTCTTGCACAGAACACATGTATATGAATAAGAAGGAAAATCGCGCAGAAGAACATACCTCCACGAGTACAGAATCAGAACTATGTATGCCTCGCGAATTTACTACGCAAAGTAGACGTTGCAACCAAGCACGCGAAGCAGTTTCTCATTTCTCGCGTGGACTAACTAGTGATCTTGACAAAGAAGAACAAATTTTGAGTTTCAGAGGTCGCGCGCCATAGAATATGTTGAATGTTGCTTTTCGTGCCTTCATGACTTCGCGAGAAAGCTTTGAAATGGCTTGCGATTAAGAAAATAAGGCTATTTAATCGGGAGAGATCAACACTCAACCTCTTTGCGCCATTTGTGCTCAGGATTATGCATGCACAATGTCGTGCACCCAATCAGTAGCCAACAACATTAACCCTTCACATGTATCCCTTTTCCAAATGATAATAGCCTCCCTAATACTAGCACATGCATAGCAAAAAATTCAAATGATAAAGCACCTTGATGAAAACAAATTCTAAACAATTGCAGTGTTAGTACTTCACTCACACAGCAGTAACAATCATACATCTCTCATGTTAATGATAGGAATGAACGAAGACTGAAAGTAGAGTAAACAAAGCATATGAAAACAAACAAATTTCCCTAATAAAAAATAGTAAATGACAGGTTCCTAATCAAGTAAAACCATACAACAATATTTAAAATAGATATGGCACATATAATACAAAGCTGTGGATCACTGAGCAGTTGGAGGGTCATGTAGGTGAATGGTCTGAGGAAGCTCCACTGGTTGTTCTACACAAATCATGAGCCTCTGACCATTTACTTTCATGATCTACCCTGACTTTGGATCCAAGATGTCCACAGCACCAGATGGGGAGGCTTTGATGATAGTGTAAGGTCCATCCCATCTGGATTTCAGCTTCCCTGGAAAGAATTTACGTCTGGAGTTAAATGGCCAAACATTGGTGGCAGCAATGAAGTACTTCCCTAACAGCTTCTTGTCAAAGAATATTTTTTTATCTCCCCTTGTACATTTTGGCATTTGCATTGGCTTCTAACCTCATTTCATCAAGTTCTGCCATTTGCAATTTCCTATGACAACCAGCAGAAGTTAGATCTAAATTCATTGCTTTGATAGCCCAATAGGCTCTATGCTCTAACTCCACAGGTAGGTGGCAGGCCTTGCCATACACCAGTGTTGAGAACTAGAAAATACCATTTTCCACCCTTTAATCTGGGCCTTGATAGACCCTTGAGAGAACTAAATAAGTGTTTTAAGTACATGTGTTACAGCTAATAATAAAGACAGGCTTAACCATGAAAGCAACCTAAAAGTGCCAAAAAGATGATAATCCATGTTGATCCAAAGGAAGAAAGAGAAGGGACAACCTCACTAGCTATCAAAATGCCTGAACTGAAGAGGCAAAGACCTGGTCTCAATCCAGAAAGAAATATGGAGCAATTCAAACAGAAGAATGCACTACAGAGTGCTTTTCGAAAAGAATCTGAACATTGCGAAAAGAACCTGAACTTTGCGAAAAGAACTAAAAGCTCCAGACTTAGTTTTCGAAGAGCACCTAAACTCTTTGAAAGGATGTTTGACCTATTCGAAAAGAAGAGAACTCCTTGCGAACAGAACCTAAACTTTGTGAAAAGAGCTTCAGAAGTCACAGTACCTTGCAAAATGTTCCCTAAACTATGTGAAATGGTATTCTGGAGATTCCTAGCTTCTGCAAGGGTAATTCAATAATCTTTTGCACATGCCCCAATGCATTTAAAAATCCAGAGACATTCCAGAAGATTCTAAGCATGAAGCAAAGGCATATTCCACCCCATGTGAGCGCCCGAAGATGAAATCAATTGGCGGGAACTTCTAGAAGTTCTAATAGATTTTTGAATTACATAACAGAATTGATGCCTCTGTCATCTGATTGGCTGAAACAAAAGAAGCAATTCTGATTGGCCAAAACAGATCTGGATCCTCGTGCTCGACTACCATTGGTTGATACAGATCTAAGCACTTCTGATTGGTCGATACACATCTGAGCTAGACCTGGGGTAAACTATAAATAGATGAACCATTTGCCCAATTTGGGTATACAGATTTTGAGTTTCATTCCTATTCCCCCATTTCCAAATCAGCTAGCCTGTCTGAAACCCTTGTAATAGCCTAACTTTTACTTGCAATTGAGAGTTGTGAGATACCTCTGTACTTCACGTGAGAATTGTATTCAAGACTACAAATCTGAGAGTTGTTTAAGCTGCGCTCTGTAATTGTAATGGTGAATTTGAAAAGGTTGCTGTAAATCGTACGTTCTCAATTGGATTCGTGTTAAGGGTTCCCTCTAATCTCCTTATTGCACTAGACTCCTTTAGATTTACTGTTTTTCATGCAATTTCCCTTGATTCATTAAACCTGTGGGAATTAGTGTTTGTAACCTAATCTCTCACAGCATTTGTAGTGATATTTCTTATTCTGAATTAAGGGTTTAGATTAAAGACTATTGGATGGTCTGTGGCCATTGAAGTAGATAAACCATAGCCATAAGCCTAAATCTAATCCTTGAGTTAGATTTATTTCTCTTACATCTGTGCTTGTAGCCAGATGAAGATTGGATCATCTCTCATTTGATCTGCAGTCATTCTCATTGTGTTTCAAGGACCAAATCAAAGTTAGATATTATTTCTCCATTTTTATAAGTTAACATCAAAATCCCCCCAACTCAGATCTGGATCATTTAGTTTAACTTTTACTTTTATCATTTAGTTAATGTGACAAATTCAATCTCCCATCTTATGTGCTTTGTAGATAGGATAAGAGGCCAGATCAGGTAGCCCAGATCTGGAGGTTTATCTTGCATTTTAAAATCAATTCCCTTTGGACGATCTTTTACTCACTTATATTTTAAAACATGCTACAATTGGCCCTGATCTTGCAGGCTAATTGAGGTCTCTCTGTGCTGATATTTTCGTATTCTTTTAGTAAATTCATCCTCTGTAAGTCTGTTTTCAAAACACAAATAAATCATGCACACTAGTGTCAACAACAACCAGCCTAAATGGGGACATACCAATAGGAGTCTTATAAGCAGTCCTATAAGCTGACAAAGAATCATTCAACTTTAGTGCCCAATCCTTCCTATCAGTCCTCACAGTTTTCTCCAGAATATGCTTAATCTCGCTATTGGAAATTTCAACTTGCCCACTGGTCTGTGGGTGGTAGGGAGTTGCAATTCTATGTGTAACAGAATACTTTTTGAGAAGGTTCTCAAAAGGTTTGTTACAGAAGTGGCTCCCCCACCACCGATAATAGTTCTGGGGATACCAAATCGTGAGAAGATATTGTCCTTCAAGAATTTAAGGCCAATTGTGTGCTCATTGGTCTTTGTGGCAATGGTTTCTACCCATTTGGACACATAGTCCACTGTCACAAGTATGAAATTCAATCCCATAGATGAAGGAAAGGAGCCCATAAAATCAATGTCCCAGATGTTAAAAAGTTTTACAACTAAGATGGGCTGTAATGGCATGGAGTCTCTCTTTGAAATACCTCCCATCATTTGACATCTCTCACAGGCCTTGCAATGTAAGTTTGCATCTCTGAACAAAGAAGGCCAATGCAAACCACATTGGAGCAATTTTGTTGCAGTCATTTTGTCACTGAAATGACCACCATAGGCTTGCTCATGGCCCATTGAAAGAATGTCATGGAAGTCATTTTCAGGCACACATCTCCTAATGACCGGGTCTGCACAATGCTTGTAAAGGTATGGATCCTCCCACATAAATTATCTAACCTGAGAGAATAATAGGTCTTTGTCCACTTTAGAACAGTGTGGAGGGATCTTACTAGTAGCAGGAAAATTGACAATATGTGCAAACCAGGGCACACTAGACAGCACAACAAAAAGTTGGTCATCGGGGAACAACTCATTAACAGGTGTTGCCGCACATTCTTCCATGGTAATCCTAGAGAGGTGGCCAGCCACCACATTCTCAACTCCCTTCTTGTCTTTGATCTTAAGATTAAACTCTTCTAAGAGGAGAATCCATTTGATCAACCTAGGCTTTGCATCCTTCTTAGACAATTGGTATTTCAGGGTTGAGCGATCTGTAAAAACTACAATCTTAGACCCAACAAGTAGGGTCTAAACATATCCACAACAAACACTACAGCAAGTAGTTCCTTCTCAGTTGTAGTATAGTTCAGCTGAGCTTCAGCTAGTGTTCTGCTAGCATAATAGATCACTACAGGCAGCTTATCTTTTCTCTATCCTAAAACAACACCTATGGCTAAGTCTGATGCATCACATATCAGCTCAAAAGAGAGCGAGTAATTTGGGGCCTAGATAATAGTGGCAGTCGTGAGGCACTTTTTCAAAGCCTCAAAGGCTTCAAGGCATTCAGCAGAAAAATAAAAATGGCACATCTTGGCAAAGCAGGTGGCACAATGGTTTGGCAATCTTGCTGAAGTCCTTGATGAACCACCTGCAAAATCTAGGATGTCCGAGAAGTGATCTAATTTGCTTGACAGTCCTGGGTGGGGGTAGATGTGAAATCAAATTTACTTTAGCTTTATCCACCTCAATTCCTTTGTGAGAGACCACATGGCCTAATACGATACCTTGGGTCTCCATGAAGTGGCTCTTTTCCCAGCTTAGGACCTAGTGGGTCTCCTCACATCTTTTAAAAAAATTTTCAAGGTGGACTAGACACTGGCTAAAGCTATCCCCAAACACAGAGAAATAATCCATGAATATTTCCAAGAATTTGTCAATCATATCAGAAAAAATTACATACATGCACCTCTGAAAAGTGGCTAGGGCATTGCACAGTCCAAAAGGCATCCTTTTGTAAGCAAAGGTGCCAAAGGGACATGTGAAAGTAGTTTTCTCCTGGTCTTGAGGATCCACAAGGATTTGGTTATACCCTAAGTATCCATCAAGAAAACAATAGTATGCCTTCCCATCCAACTTGTCTTGGATTTGGTCACTAACAGGGGGAGGGAAGTGGTCATTTCTTGTTTTGGAGTTGAGTTTCCTATAATCAATGCACACCCTCCAGCCAATGGTCTCTCTGGCTGGAATCAACTCCCCAGAATTAGAAGTAACAACTGTGACGCCTGACTTTTTAGATACCACCTGGATAGGTGACACCCATTCAGAATATGAAATGGGGTAAATCACCCCTGCATCCAACAGTTTTACTATTTCCTTAAGGACAACCTCCTGCATGTGAGGGTTTAGCTCCTCTGCATCTCACTTGAGGGCTTTGCACCCTCATCCAGGTGAATCTTGTGCATGCACACTGAGGAATCAATGCCTCCAAGGTTAGCTATTGTCCACCCAATTGCTTTCTTATGCTTCTTAAGGACATTTAGTAATTCCTCCTCCTGCTCACTAGTGAGGGAGGAGGAGATAGTCACGGGAAGCTTGTTATCTTGCCTCAAGAAGGCATATTTTAATGTGGCCGAGAGCTGCTTCAGCTCCAGCTCAGGGGGACATTCAATTGAAGTCAACAGAGGTGCCTTAGTGGCATGAGGAAGGGGCAGCAATATGTGTTGCACTAGGCCCATAGAAGACTCAGTTTTGTACTATCTTCTGTCATGGGAATTTAGACCTCCCTCTCAAACAGACTCCAAACAATTTCCAAGCTTTTAGTCAGGTTATCCCAATCCAGCATATTGGATAATTCTTCTTCTATCAGGCCATCTAGTACATCTACTACACAGCAGTCCTCAATGTCAATCTGAGGCACTGTAACAGTATGGTACATATTTAAATGGGCCATCATGTTCGCAAAGGTAACCTCCATTATCCCTGACCTACATTGTATGCAAGCATTTGCAGTAGCCAAGAATGGTCTGCCAAGGATAACAGGAATTGGGATTTTGTTTTTACAAGGGTCCATGTCAAAAGCAAGAAAACCAGCTGGATAATAGAATTTGTCCACCCCAACTAAGACATCCTCTACCACACCCATAGGTCTCCTCTCATACCTGTCAGCCAGTTGGAGCACAACTGATGTAGTTTTAAGCTCCCCCAAACCTAGCTCCTCATACACTGAATAAGGGAGTAAGTTTATACTGGCCCCTAAATCCAAGAGGGCTTTTCCAATGGTGTGGTTTTTAATTATATAGGGAATAGTAGGTACCCTGGGTCTTGTAATATCTCAGGTGTGGCGATGGGCAGAATTGACATAACATACTCAACAATAAAAACTCTTTTAGACAATTATACCCTAGCTTTCCTCTTTTGAGTGCAAAGGTTCTTTAAAAATTTATCATAGGCAGGGACTTGCTTTATGGTATCAAGCAGGGGTAAGTTGATCCGAATCTGCTTGAAAGTCTCCAGCATTTCCTCCATCTGAGCTTTCCCTTTATCAAGAGGGGATGGGCTAGCTAGAGCTTGAGGAAATGGCAGCTGTGGCACTCCTGGTGCCACTACTACATGCCTACTATCATCATGGTTATATTTTATTTTTTCTTTTATCTTCATTTATTTCTTTATGTTGGGGCTCAGCATAATAATGCCCTAGCAGATCTACAGCAGGGGACTGTTGAGAACTGAAAAATACCATTTTTTACCCCTGAACTTGAGTCTTGATAGACCTTTGAGAGAACTAAATAAGTGTTTTAAGTGCTTGTGTTGCAGCTAACAATAAAGACATGCTTAACCATAAAAGCAGCTTAAAAGTGCCAAAAAGATGACAATCCATGTCAATCCAAAGGAAGAAAGAGAAGAAACAACCTCACTAGCTGTTGAAAGGTCTGAATTGAAGAGGCAAAGACTTGGTCTCAACCCAGAAAAGAAGTGTGGAGGAATTCGAACAGAAAAATGCACTACAGAGTACTTTTCGCAAAGAACCTGAACTGTTCGCACAGAACATGAAACTCTGTGAAAAGAACAAAAACTCCAGGCTTAGCTTTCGAAGAGCATCTGAACTCTTCGAAGAGATGATTGACCTTTTCGAAAAGAAGAAAACTCAATTCGAATAGAACCAGAACATTGCGAAAAGAGCTTCAGGAGTTACAACACCTTGCGAAAAGCCCCCTAAGCTTTGCGAAAAGGTATTCTGGAGGTTCCCAGCTTTTGCAAGGGCAATTCAGTAATCTGTTTCACACGGCCAAATGCATTTAAAAACCTAGGGACATTCCAGAGGATTCTAAGCATGAAGCGAAGGCATATTCCACCCCACGTGAGCACCCAGAGATGAAATAACTTGGCGGGAACTTCTAGAAACTCTAACAGACTTTCAAAATGCGTAACAGAATCGATGCCTTTTTCACCTGATTGGCTGAACCAGATCAAGGAATTCTGATTGGCCAGAACAGATATGGATCCTCGTGCTCGACTACCATTGGTCAATACAGATCTGAGCACTTCTGATTGGTTGATACACATCTGAGCTGGACTTAGGGAAAACTATAAATAGACGAACCATTTGCCCAATTTGGGCATCCAGATTTTGAGTTTCATTCCTAATCCCCTATTTCCAAATCAGATAGTTTGTCTGAAATCCCTGTAATAGCCTCGCTTTTTACTTGCAATTGAGAGTTGTGAGATACTTCTGTAATTCAAAGGAGAGTTATATTCAAGACTACAAATCAGAGGCATTTAAGGTCATATGTCAGAATTGTAATGGTGAAGTTGAAAAAGGTTGTCAGAAACCGTGCATTCTCCATTGGACTCATGTTAAGGGTTCCCTCTGATCTCCTTATTGCATTAGACTCCTTTAGATTCACTATTTTTCATGCAATTTCCCTTGATTCATTAATCCTGTGAGAGTTAGTGTTTGTAACCTAGTCTCTCACGGCATTTGTAGTGATGTTTCTTGTTCTAGATTAAGGATTTGGATTCAAGACTATTGGATGGTTTGTGGCCATTAAAGTGGACAGACCATAGCCATAAGCTTAAACCTAATCCTTGAATTAGATTTATTTCTCTTACATCTGCGCTTGTAGCCAGATGAAGATTGGATCATCTCTCAGTTGAGCTGCAGTCATTCTCATTAGATTTCAAGGACCAAATCAAAGTTAGATATTACTTCTTAATTTTTTATAAGTTTACCTCAAACGTTCCCCCAACTCGGATCTGGATCATTTAGTTTAACTTTTACTTTTTATCATTTAGTTAATGTGACAAATTCAACCTCCCCATCTTATGTGCTTTCTAGATAGGATAAGAGGCCAGATCTGGTAGCTCAGATCTGGAGGTTTATCTTGTATTTTAGACAAATTCTCTGTGGACGATCTTTCACTCACTTACATTTAAAACTTGCTACAATTGGCCCTGATCTTGTAGGCTAATTCACTTCTATCTGTGCTGATATTTCTTTACTCTTTTCAATATTTTAAATTCATTATAACTTAGCAGTTGAAAACCTGTTTTCAAAATACAAATAAATCAAGCACACAAAGAAGCAACAACAGGGACACATGCCTCGGCTCCTTGACACTAACAATCCTTTCATTTTCAGTGACCTCCTCCTCTTCACTGCCCAATAAATTGTCAACCACCCTGCCACTCCTAAGGATAGTTATGGCATCAACAACCTCATGGGTAAAGGGTGTTTCTCCAAGCAAGAGCTGCCCTTTTGAATTGGCTAGGAGCTGATTAGGCAATTTTCCTTCCTCCCTCATGTTCAGAGCATTACAAATCTGTCCCATCTTGTCCTCAATCTTCTTTATGCTCTGTCTATGAGAATTGACAGTTTACACCAAGCTCCCCAAGTTCTGTATTGAAGCCAGCATCTCCGCTTCAAATGAAGAGGATCTGGGTTGTTGTGGGGGCAGGATCAATTGGTTAGACTATGGGGTAGGTAATAGGAAATTTTGCCATGGTGGATAACCTTGATTAACCTGATACTGGGGTTTGTAGGGAGCTACGATTTTTTGCTGCTAGGGCTGAGGATATGAGTCTTGTCTCCACCTCAGATTTGGGTGGTTCCTCTAAGAATACCCAGCAGGTTGCTGCCCAAAAGTTTGAGCAGCATTTGTATGCTCCAAAATAAAATTTGAAAACTGGATGGCAGATGGACAATCATGAAAAGAATGTGTGGGAGATTGGCATAGGAGGCATGCTTCCTCCACCTGTGCAACCATCCGAGGTTGCATCCCATTCATTAATTTATCAAACTTTAAGCTCAGGTTGTCCACCTTCCTCTGTAGATCACCTTGCACCTTCACTTCATATATTCCACCTCTAGGGGTGGCCTCTTTTATCATTTTAACTAAAATCTGACTGTCATTGCGTGACAGAGACTCATGCTGCATAGAATTTTCCCCTATTATGTCAAACAGCTCCCATGCTTCCTCAGTTGTCTTGTGGAGGTAGCTACCACCACAGGAAGCATCCACTATATCCCTACTTTGGGCATTAATCCCTTGATAAAACACTTGGACGAGCTACCACATTGGGATTTGGTGGTGGGGGTACTGTTTTAACATTTCCTCAGGCCCCAAGCCATCAATATTGAAGGTAGTGCAAAGTGTTAAAAATTGGTCGATATGCTTGTAGGAATCTTCTTTACTCATCCCATGAAATGAAGGCAGCATACACATGGTGGAGGATATAATTTCATAGTCCCCCTCAACAGAGGGAAACTCAATGCAGAACGGAGAGGTGTACTCCCCAGGTGCATTATATTCCTTCAATGTCCTAGCCTTTCAGCCATAGTAGCTGGTTTACTCTCAATAGCAGGGCCTTGTGTGGTGTGCCTAGGTCTAAGGATCCTTTCAACCACTAGATTTGGAGGTTCCAACTCAGGATTTAAGGACCTTCGACCATGCATAAACTCACACCCATAGTAAGTACAGAGAATACTCACAAGCACACACAAAGAATCTCAAGTAAAAATTAACAACTATGCAGTTTACACTAAACAAATAACAGGGACTTTAACATAAATGGACTAAGATTTAGGGGGACGAAAGTGCAAACAGAGCTAGCTACACTCCAACTGCAACTTTAACTTTTCCCTTTCTCTGTTATCCATTTCTGCAAAATTCTACAAAGAATCGGTAGTACTTTTTGCTCTAAATTTGGCACAGCTACAAGGAATTGATTAGTCTAAATTATAATGCAACTCAGGTCTACTAAAAAGATCAATATCCCCGGCAGTGGCGCCCAAAACTTGTTGGTCAATTTTTCAAGACTCTTGCTGCTATTTTATAAAGAATAGTGGAGAGAATAAATCAAGAGTGGGAAATTCCATATGGGTTAGCACAGCAAGTCTGAAATAAATACAGTCCTGCAAGATATAGGGTCCATTGTAGCAAGTTTTGATAAGTAAGTATTTGTTTCACAGAGAAATTGATCTAGAACCCAAAATGGGTGATAATAGTAGGCCTCCAGATCTGACATCCTAAAGAAAAGGAGTTGGGTGTCACGACTACACTAAATTAATCCTAAAAGTAGAAAAATAAAATGCAGCCCTATCCTAAAGAAAGGGTTAAGAGGAAGATGGTGGCAGTGTGCGCCAAAATAAAATACAAAAATTATGAGAAGTAAGCAGGTTAAGCTAGAGTTAAAGAAGTAATGTAACTCAGCTTTAGTCTGTCTCTGTAGTGTTCTTTGCTGAGACGCTATTAAAAGCCTCAACAAGGTAAAAATATCCAGTTTATATTTGGCGCGCTCTTGGGGCTAAATTCTTTCCACTTGAATGGTCACAGGGTATTCGATAGTTTGTCAAATCCCATTGATTAAAACAGTCATTGCCAATCTAAGCCAGGGGAGTGGACTGATCATTCCCCCAGCCACTGGGCCAGATCAAGCCATGAATACTATTACAGCACTATGTAATGCCAATGTTACAAGCTGCCCAAATCTGCGCACAGACCTAGCTGATATTCATAAGTATTCCAACCCATAAGATCCTAAGTGCTTTGCTAAGGCTAACTGCTCACTAGTGCCCATAAAAAGGACCATGCAATAGGTTGAATAAGGCTTTAGATTCAGCTGGTCATCGCTACAAACGACCTGCAATGATTCAAACTCAAGCTGCATTTACTATAAAGAGATCAGATCTAACAGCTAATGTCGGCTAGCTAAAACAGAGGAGAGCCAGTTCATATACGAACCTCCTCACAAGGCTCTAGAAGCTCATGTGCAGGGGAGAAAAATCCTTCTCAAACATGTGAATGGACACAACCTTAGGGCTATACTCTGTCCACTTGAATGGTCATAGGGTATCCTATTGGTTTGTCCATCACACAGAGGCCTGAGAAAGATTATGAAAACTACTACAACCACCATGGTTCACAGGCCTCCGAGCTCCCTGGATCTCACTATAGATCTAACATTGCTTTCCATGGGGCTATCAAACCAAGGGAAATTAGATGGTAAGCAATGGATCTACTAGAAACTGAATAGACTAATCCCAAATACATGGATCCTATAGATATCTAAAGAAACCATAAGATCTTCAGATTCAAATAAGTAATAAAACGACAATCCATTGATGAACACAAAACTTGTAATGAACTGTCTCAAGGCTGCAGCCTGTACACAACTGCTCATCCAAATCCTAATGTATACCAAAAACCTATTATAAACTGAAATAAAACTAAACCTAGCTGCCTACAAGGGGGTTAGCCAGCAAGTGTTGGGATAAGAGAAGAAAAATAAGAAAAAGAGATGATCAAACCCTAACCCTAGCCTGCTGGAGTTCTTAGCCAACAGAGGATTATGGAAAGGTGATAATAATATACTCTAAGTACAACTTATATACTCTATTAAAATGGTCTTGGATCTAAAGAGATTAACCCTAATTTTTCTAACAGACGTGGCACTATTTCAAACCTTGGAAGCCTGGAGATATGCACTTCAAAATTTGCACCTCGAGGAGTGTGCCCTAGCCTTGGGAAATTCTAAAATAGTCCTTCAATTAAAACTGAGAAGTGGAGAGCTCATGCTTCACGAGGCAAGTATCTGCTTTTAGCTCATTTGCGTAGTTGTTTTGTTTTCATGGAGTTGCCTTTCGCTGGTGGGAAATGCTTGCTCGAGCATTAGATCTTCATTTGATCACACAGTTTGCTGGCGCTGCAATGCTGTTGTAGAGATGATCTGGAGCACCAGGATTTCTCACTCAGTGGATCTTCAGAAGCTCTCTCTCGCTAAGTACTCATGCGGTTATGCTCCTACACTCGCGTAGTCAATGGTAAGGCTTTAGAGTGCGCAAGATCTGTGTGAAGAGAATTCTGGGCGTCTCTCTCTTCCAGGGCTACGTGAGAACTCCGCGACGTGACATTTTGTTCAGTGTACATATGGACTCGCTGTGTTCTTTGCGTGGCTACTTTGAGGCTTGATCTCCGTGAGAACTACACGACCACACATCTGGGGACTTTACCCAGCGAGATCTTCGTGAGGTCATTTCAGCTGTCCTTCTGACTACATGGCATATCTACACGAGGGCCTCTTCTACTACATCTTTAGCTTCGCGAGGAAGCTCCTCAACTCTAAGAGGTCTATCTTTTGCTGCCCTAGTGCATTGCACTTGTTGCTGTCGTAGTCTCCTCCCTTCTTAGCTAACTTCATTCATCTGCTAGACTTTTGTCAATGGTGTTCAGCAACAATGAGTCACCATGGTTAGCACTACCAAGGTGTTCCATTAGGCTTTGCCTCAGTTGTCATCTTTGAGTGTATTCTCTCTCTTTTGGGCTAAAAAGCAAGGAGTTTGTATTAAGCTATACATTTTATTACTAACTACAAAACACACTTAACAAATGGTTATTAGTCTTCTTCAAGGTTCAGCAAAGGCTAAGTTAAGAGGTGAAAAGTGGTACTTTTCGGTGAATAACACACCCCCAAACCTAATCTTTGCTAGTTCCTGAGCAAAGGAAAAATTAAAAATTATTCTAAGAATTGAAATGCCACTTTCGTAGGGAGCACGGATATATTTAGCATATGCACCAAGCCTTTTAAACCCTTAAGTGATGCCTGTGGAGGAGTGAAGTCTCTTGAGGGTTTTCAATGAAGATACCCACAAACTTCTCAATGAAATAGTTAACAAAGGTGCAACATTATCAAGTCAGCTGTCTAGAAAAAAGCGCAGTTCACCTTTGATTCAATAAAAGTGTGAGGAATTTGGACATGAAAAGCACAAACATTTAATCATCATAACCTCTACCAGAGTGCACGACATTTCCAATTAGCTCACAACGAGGGTGACAACACATGTATATTCGCACTGAGCTCATCATTAATTCAAAAATCAGGTTATAGGCCATGCCTAATACATTCAACATCAGACCCAATGCTCACCAGGGCTTACTCTCACAAGGGACCTTGAGGGTTTCATTTTCTCTCAAGCGCAAGAGCAGTTACAGCCCCCAAATGGGTCTGTAAGCATTAGCATAGGCAAAGCACCTAAGTCCTGGCATCATTGGCATATCCTCTCCATAGATTAGACAACTCCTTGTCTGTTCATGACAGTACATTAAACTTTGGATCACAAGGTCTTTAACTGGGTTGTAATGTGGCTTATGAAGTGGGTTATAAAAAATGTAAGGTTGAAAAGGGATTCAAAGTTGAGAAATCAGTAAGTGAATGAAGTGATTCATGACATCAACCATTTATTTTCATTTTCTTTCAAATTTTTTTGACTTGAAGTGGCCAGCTTCTCTTCATTTTGATTTTTCCAATGAACTTTTCCTCTTGACTCCTCTCTCACTCCTCTTCATTATTGTTTTTCTTTCTTTTCTTGCATTTTTCTTTATATTTTATATTTTTACTTTTTATTTTTTATTTTTTTTTATGACTTGCCACCTCTTTCCTCAGCTGCTACATTGCTCAACTTTAAGTATCTCTTCTCCATTCACCCAATGTTGATCTTATCTTGTCCATCTTCATCTCCTTCTCCTTTACCCTCTGAATTCTAAGAGTGAGGGTAGGTTTGAGGTAGGTCCGTAGGTTCAGGTGGAAGTACTCGGGTGTATTTTGAAGAAAATTGGATATTAAGGCTCAACAGGTTTGTGCACAAGGGTAGTTGATTAGGATTTGTTCTGTTTAAGCTCAAACTATCCAAGAGAAAGCCTTGATCCTTTCCTAGGTTTCATGAGTGTTGTCAGCTGTTTCAACTTGGAGCTGCCTAACTTCTAGTGAGGGCATTGCGTCAGCCAATCCTTAGAGCTAGAAGAATTGCCTCAGTCACTCCTCGAAGGAAGAAAAACAAAATTTAATAGGCCCAACTCTCACTGATTATGGTCTTCCATTAAACTTTTAAGTATGTCCTTACCTTTTTCTCTCTTTAATGATTCACCCAGTACTGATACAAGTGAGTTTACTTGGTGTTCACATCATCAAAAAGTTAAAATTTAAAAGTTTGTAATGCCTAAAGGTTTGCAAAATTTTAAATTTCTCATTTTCCTAATGATTCTTACGTGAACATGGTTCTGTTTCTGTCTTACTCACTTGACTTTGCTGCACTTGGGTTCACTACTTCATTGGCAGAACCTGCCACACCCCCAAACCTATGAGGAGCAGTTTCCTCACTGATTCCAAGTGAGATGTGCAGCAAGTATTAAACACAGAAACGAACTACCAAAAACTACAAGAGAGAAAAGCAGAACACATAAGAAATAAAAAAGAACAAACACACATAAAAACAAAAAGTGACGGATTGTCGGGAAAAGGCATTTTATTATAGATACAAAAGGAAACAGATTACAAAAAAAAAAAAAAATTATAAACCTAAGAACAATCTAAGCAGAAAATCCTGTCAAACAAAATGGTTCTTCCTCCTGGCTCAGGGATATCCTCAACCTACTGTGCAAGAGGAACTGTAAGCCAGGAGGAGGGGAAAGATGGGAATCATGGAGATGGGTGTTGAGCAGTGGTGGGGGGTTTGAAGAAGATGGTGGGGGAGATGCAGGTGTTTTGGTTTTTTGGTTCTTCTTTTTCCTCTTCTCCTTTTCCTTCTCCTCCTTGGCCAGGATTCTCTGCACCTCATCGTACTCATCCTAGAGGAATTGTAGTGGGTCAGGCTCTTTAGGCGGTGACGGGTCCAACCACATTGGATAGAATTTGTTTGGCAGATTGGTGGGTTTGTCATCCACCATAGTTAATAGTAGGGAGGGACTTCTGAGTGTAGAGGGGAATGAATGGGATGAAGACAAACTACACTTATATTTAAAGTACTTGAGTGGTGGAATATGAATAGGCATATTAAATCTCACCTCCTTCCAAGCTCAAATGCCATAAAGAAATTAAAGGAAGGTAGTTGGCAATGAATTGTGATTATTATCGAGAATAGTAAGT
Organism: Chloranthus sessilifolius; assembly: GCA_021018995.1. Taxonomy (NCBI): domain Eukaryota; kingdom Viridiplantae; phylum Streptophyta; class Magnoliopsida; order Chloranthales; family Chloranthaceae; genus Chloranthus; species Chloranthus sessilifolius. The sequence continues at coordinate 41,323,596 of CM037586.1, forward strand.
CACACAAATCTTTATGGGAAATGAATTTGCACAATAAATGTTGGTCCATTTTTGGTAATTGGATTTAAGGCAATCTCAAGTTTCGCGCAGTCTCCCACAGGTGTTCGTGGAATAGAGTTCTCGCGCAGAACACATGTATTTGGATTAGAAGGAAAATCGCGCAGAAGAACATAGCTCTGCGAGTACAGAATTAGAACTGTGTATGCCTCACGAAGTTACTTCGCAGAGTAGACATTGGGACCAAGCTCGTGAAATGGTTTCTCATTTCTCATGCGGCCTAACTGGTGATCTCCGCGAAGAAGAACAAATTTGGAGTTTCAGAGGTCGCGCACCATAGAATATCTTGAATGCTTCTTTTTTCGCCTTCATGACTCTGCGAGAAAGCTTTGAAATGACTCGCGATTAAGAAAATAAGGATATTTAATCGGGAGAGACCAACACTCAACCTCTTTGCACCATTTGTGTGCAGGTCTGTGCATGCACAATGTCGTGCAACCAATCAGTAGCCATCATCATCAACCCTTCACATGTATCCCTTTTCCAATTGATAATAACTTCCCTAATACTAGCACATGCATAGCAAAAATTCCAAATGATAAAGCACCTTGATGAAAATAGATTCTAAACAATTGCAGTGCTAGTACTTCACTGACACAGCAATAACAATCATACATCTCCCATGTTAATGACAGGAATGAACGAAGACTCAAAGTAGAATAAATAAAGCATACGAAAACAAATAAATTTCCCTAATGAAAAATAATAAATGATAGGTTCCTAATCAAGCAAAAACATACAGCAATGTTTAAACAGATATGGCACATATAATACAAAGCTATGGATCACTGAGGAGTGGGAGGTTCATGCAGGTGAATGGTCTAAGGAAGCTCCACTGGTTGTTCTACATAAATCTTAAGCCTCTGACCATTTACTTTCATGATCTACCCTAACTTTGGATCCAAGATCTCCACAGCACCAGATGCGGAGGCTTTGATGACAGTGCAAGGTCCATCCCATCTGGATTTCAGCTTCCCTGGAAAGAATTTAAGTATGGAGTTAAAAAGGCAAACCTTGGTGCCAGCAATGAAGTCCTTCCTTTACAACTTCTTGTCATGGAATGCTTTTGCTCTCTCCTTATACATTTTTGCATTTGCATAGGCTTCTAGCCTCATTTCATCAAGTTCTGCCATTTGCAACTTCCTGTGACAACCAGCATAAGTTAGATCTACATTCATTGCTTTGATAGCCCAATAGGCTCTGTGCTCTAACTCCACAGGTAGGTGGCAGGCCTTGCCATACACCAGCCTAAATGGGGACATGCCAATAGGAGTCTTATAGGCAGTCTTATAAGCCCACAAAGCATCATTCAGCTTTAGTGCCTAATCCTTCCTATCAGTCCTCATAATTTTCTCCAGAATATGCTTAATCTTCCTATTGAAAATTTTAACTTGCCCACTGCTCTGTGCGTGGTAGGGAGTTGCAATAATTTGTGTAATAGAATACCTTTTGAGAAGGTTCTCAAAAGGTTTGTTACAGAAGTGACTTCCCCCATCACTGATAATAGCTCTGAGGATACCAAATCGTGAGAAGATATTGTCCTTTAAGAATTTAAGGACAACTGTGTGGTCATTGGTCTTTGTGGCAATGGCTTCTACCCATTTGGACACATAGTCCATAGTCACAAGTATGAAATTCAATCCCATAGATGAAGGAAAGGGGCACATAAAATCAATGCCCCAGATGCAAAAACGTTCTACAACTAAGATGGGCTGCAATGGCATGGAGTCTCTCTTCGAAATACCTCCCATCATTTGACATCTCTCACAGGCCATGCAATGTAAGTTTGCATCTCTGAACAAAGAAGGCCAATGCAAACCACATTGGAGCAATTTTGTTGCAGTCTTTTTGTCACTGAAATGGCCACCATAGGCTTGCTCATGGCCCATTGAAAGAATTTCATGGAAGTCATTTTCATGCACACATCTCCTAATGACCGGGTCTGCACAATGCTTGTAAAGGTGTGGATCCTCCCACATAAATTATCTAACCTGAGAGAATAATAGGTCTTTGTCCACTTTAGACCAGTGTGGAGGGATCTTACTAGTAGGAGGAAAATTGACAATATGTGCAAACCAGGGCACACTAGACAGCACAGCAAAAAGTTGGTCATCGAGGAACAACTCATTAACAGGTGTTGCTGCACATTCTTTCAAGATAATCCTGGAGAGGTGGTCAGCCACCACATTCTCAACTCCCTTCTTATCTTTGATCTCAAGATTAAACTCTTGTAAGAGGAGAATCCATCTAATCAACCTAGGCTTTTCATCCTTCTTAGCCAATAGGTATTTCAGGGCTGAGTGATCTGTAAAAACTATAATCTTAGACCCCAACAAATAGGGTCTAAACTTGCCCACAGCAAACACTACTAGAAGTAGCTCTTCCTCAATTATAGTGTAGTTCAGCTGAGCTTCAGTTAGTGTTCTGCTGGTTTAATAGATCACTACAGGCAGCATATCTTTCCTCCGTCTTAAGACAGCACCTATGGCTAAGTTTGATACATCACACATCAACTCAAAGGGAAGCGAATAATCTGGGGCCTGGAGTACAAGGGCAGTCGTGAGGCACTTTTTCAAAGCCTCAATGGCTTCAAGGCATTAAGTAGAAAATAAAAATGGCACATCCTGGCAAAGCAGGTGGCACAATGGTTTGGCAATCTTGCTGAAGTCCTTGATGAACCTCCTGTAAAATCCAACATGTCTAACAAATAATCTAATTTGCTTGATAGTCCTGGGTGGGAGTAGATATGAAATCAAATCTACTTTAGTCTTGTGCACCTCAATTCCTTTGTGAGAGACCACATGGCCTAATACAATACCTTAGGTCAGCATGAAGTGACTCTTTTCCCATCTTAGGACAAAATGGGTCTCCTCACATCTTTGCAAAACTTTTTTAAGGTGGACTAGACACTGGCTAAAGCTATCCCCAAATAAAGAGAAATCATTCATGAAAACTTTTAGGAATTTGTCCATCATATAAGAAAAAATTGCATACATTCACCTCTGAAAAGTAGTTGGGACATTACACAGTCCAAAAGACATCCTTCTGTAAACAAAGGTGCCAAAGGGACATGTGAAAGTAGTTTTCTCCTGGTCTTGAGGAATCATAGGGATTTGGTTATACCCTGAGTATCCATCAAGAAAATAATAGTATGCCTTCCCAACCAACTTGTCTAGGATTTGGTCAATAACAGAGAGAGGGAAGTGGTCCTTTCTGGTTTTGGAGTTGAGTTTCCTATAATCAATGCACACTCTCCAGCTAGTGGTCTCTTTGGCTGGAATCAACTCCCCTGAATCAAAAGTAACAACTGTGATGCCAGACTTTTTAGTTACCACCTGGATAGGTGACACCCATTCAGAATTTGAAATGGGGTAAATCACCCCTGCATCCAACAGTTTTATTATTTCCTTAAGGACAACCTCCTGCATGTGAGGGTTTAGCTTCCTCTGCATCTCCCTTGAGGGTTTTGGACCCTCATGTAGGTGAATCCTGTGCATGCACACTGAGGCATCAATGCCTCCAAGGTCAACTATTGTAGTAATTCCTCCTCCTGCTCACTAGTGAGAGAGGAGGAGATAATCCCAGGAAGCTTGTTATATTACCCCAAGAAGAGATTGTGGCTGGGAGCTGCTTCAGCTCCAACTCAGGGAGACATTCAATTGAAGGCAAAAGAGGTGCCTTAGCGGCCTGAGAAAGGGGCAGTAATATGTGCTGCACTAGGCCCACACGAGACTGAGTGTTTGTGTAATCTTCTGTCATGGGAATTTGGGCCTCCCTCTCAAACAAACTCCAAACACTTTTCAAGCTTTCAGTCAGGTTATCCCAATCCAGTAGATTAGATAATTCTTCTTCTACCAGGCCATCTAGTACATCTACTATACAACAATCCTCATTGTCAATCTGAGGCACTGTAGCAGCATGGTACACATTTAAATGGGCCTTCTTCATGTTCCCAAAAGTAACCTCCAACCCCTAACCTGTATTTTATTCAAGCATTTGTAGTAGCCAAGAATGATTGCTGAGAACTAGAAAATACCATTTTCAACCCCTTAACTTGGGTCTTGATAGACCTTTGAGAGAACTAAATAAGTGTTTTAAGTGTTTGTTTCACAACTAACAATAAAGGCAGGCTTAACCCTGAAAGCTGCTTAAAAGTGCCAAAAAGATGATGATCCGGATAAAGAAGGAGAAGGGACAACCTCACTAGCTATCAAAATGCCTAAACTAAAGAGGACAAAGGCCTGGTTTCAACCTGGAAAGAGGTGTAGAGCCATTCGAACAGAAGAATGCATTACAGATTGCTTTTCGAAAAGAATTTAAACTTTTCGAAAAGAATCTAAACTTTGCGAAAAGAACCGAAAGCTCTAGGCTTAGCTTTCGAAGAGCACCTGAACTCTTCGAAAGGATTTCTAACCTATTCAAAAAGAAGAGAACTCCTTACGAACAGCACTAGAACTGTGCGAAAAGAGCTTCATAAGTCACAATACCTTATGAAAAGTTCTCCAAACTGTGCGAAATGGTATTCTGAAGATTCCCAGCATCTGCAAGGGTAATTCAGTAATCTCTACACATGCCCCAATGCATTTAAAAACCCAAGGACATTCTGGAAGATTCTGTGCATGAACCAAAGGCATATTCCACCCCATGTGAACACCCGAAGATGAAATCACTTGGCGGGAACTTCTAGAAGCTCTAACAAATTTTTGAATTACATAACAGAATTGATGCTTCTGTCATCTGATTGGCTGAACCAAATCAAGCAGTTCTGATTGGCCAAAACAGATCTGGATCCTTGTGCTCAACTCCTATTAGTTGATACAGATCTAACCAATTCTGATTGGTTGATACACATCTGAGCTAGACTTGGGGAAAACTATAAATAGATGAACCTTTTGCCCAATTTTAGTATCCAGATTTCGAGTTTCATTTCTATTGCCTCATTTCCAATTTCGATAACTTGTCTGAAACTCCTGTAATAGCCTAGCTTTTATTTGTAATTGAGAGCTGTGAGATACTTCTATAATTCAAAAGAGAATTGTATTTAAGACTACAAATCCGAGAGCTGTTTAAGCTGTGCTCTATAATTGTAATGGTGAATTTGAAAAGGTTGCTGTGAATTGTACGTTCTCAATTGGATTCGTGTTGAGGGTTCCCTGTGATCTCCTTATTGCACTAGACTCCTTTAGATTTATTATTTTTTTATACAATTTCCCTTAATTCATTATCCCTGTGAAAATTTGTGTTTGTAACCTAATCTCTCATAGCATTTGTAGTGGTGTTTCTCGTTCTGAATTAAGGGTTCAGATTAAAGACTGTTGGATGGTCTGTGGCCATTGAAGTGGACAGACCATAACCATAAGTTTAACTCTAACCCTTGAGTTAGATTACTTTCTCTTGCATCTGTGCTTGTAGCCAGATGAAGATTGGATCATATCTCATTTGATCTACATTTATTCTCATTTTGTATCAAGGACCAAATCAAAGTTAGATATTATTTCTCCATTCTTATTAATTTACATCAAAATCTCCCCAACTCAGATCTGGATCATTTAGTTTAATTTTTACTTTTCTCATTTAGTTAATGTGACAAATTCAACCTCCCATCTTATGTGCTTTGTAGATAGGATCAAAGGTCAGATCTGGTAGTTTAGATATGGAGGTTTATCTTACATTTTAAATCAATTCCCTGTGGACGATCTTTTACTCACTTATATTTAAAACTTGCTACAATTGACCCTGATCTTGCAGGCTAATTAACTTCTCTCTGTGCTGATATTTCTTTATTCTTTTTAGTTTTCCAAATTCAGAATAATTCATCATTTGCAAATCTGTTTTCAAAACACAAATAAATCATGAACAGTCAGAGTCAACAACAATGATCTGCTAAGGATAACAGGAATTAGGATTTTGCTTTTGCAAGGGTCCATGTCTAAAATAAGAAAATCAGCTGATAATAGAATTTGTCCACCCCAACTAAGACATCCTCTACCACACCCATAGGTCTCCTCTCAGACCTGTCAGCTAGTTGGAGCGCAACGATGTAGGTTTAAGCTCCCCCAAACTTAACTCCCCATACATTAAATAAGGGAGTATGTTTACACTAGCCCCTAAATCCAAGAGGGCTTTTCCAATGGTGTGGTTTCCGATTATACAGGGGATAATAGGTACCCCTGGGTCTTGTAATTTCTCAGGTGTGGCGATGGACAGAACTGATAGAACATGCTCAATGGCAAAAACTCTTTTAGACAATTGCACCCTAGCTTTCCTCTTTTGAGTGCAGAGGTCCTTTAAAAATTTAGCTTATGCAGGGACTTGCTTTATGGCATGAAGCAGGGACAAGTTGATCTAAACCTGCTTGAAAGTCTCCAACATTTTCTCCATCTGAGCATTCCCTTTATCAAGAGGGGATGGGCCAACTAGAGCTTGAGGAAATGGCAGCTGTGGCACTGCTGGTACCACTGCTACATGCCTACTGCCATCATGGTTATATATTTTCTTTTTCTTTTATCTTCATTTATTTCTTTATGTTGGAGCTCAGCATCAACCCCAATATTTTGCCCTAGCTGATCCACAGAAGGGGACAAAAGCCTCGGCTCCTTGACACTAACAACCCTTTCATTTTCAGTTTCATTTTTTGTGACCTCCTCCTGTTCATTGCCCACTAAATTGTTAACTACCCTGCCACACCTAAGGGTAGTTATGGCATCAACATCCTCATGGGTAAAGGGTATTTCTCCAAGCAAGAGCTGCCCTTTTGTACTGGCTAGGGGTTGATTAGGCAATTTTCCTTCCACCCTCATGTTCAGAGCATTACAAATCTGTCCCATCTAGTCCCTAATCTTCTTGATGCTCTATCCCTAAGAATTAACAGTTTGCAGCAAGCTCCCCAGGTTTTGCATTAAAGCCAGCATCTACTTTTTAAATGAAGAGGATGTGGGCTGTTGTGGGGGCAGGACCAATTGGTTAGACTGTGGGGCAGGTAACAGGAAATTTTGCCTTGGTGGGTAACCTTGATTAACCTGGTGCTGGGGTCTGTAGGGAGCTATCATTTGCTGCGGCTGGGGTTGAGGATATGAGTCTTGTCTCTACCTTAGATTTGGGTGGTTCCTCCAAGAATACCTAGCAGGCTGCTGCCCAAAATTTTGAGCAGCATTGGCATGCTCCAAAAAAAAATTCAAAAACTAGTTGGCAGATGGACATTCATGAATAGAATGTGTGGGGGATTTGCATAACAGATATACTTCCTCTACCTATTCAACCATTCGAGGTTGCATCACATTCATCAATTTATCAAACTTCAAGCTCAGGCTATCCACCGTCCTCTCTAGATCACCTTGCTCCTTTACTTCATATATTCCACCTCTAAGGGTGGCCTCTTTCACCATTTTCGCTGGAATCTGACTATCATTGCGTGACAGAGACTCCTGCTGCATAGAATTTTCCCCTATTATGTCAAATAGCTCCCATGCTTCCTCAGCTGTCTTGTGGAGGTAGCTACCACCACAGGAAGCATCCACCATATCCCTGCTCTTGGCATTAATCCCTTGATAAAACACTTGGATGAGCTGCCACATTGGGATTTTGTGGTGGGGGCATTGTTTTAACATTTCTTGGAATCTTTTCGAAGCTTCATTAAAACTCCCAGTTGATGACTGAGTGAATGACAAAATATTTGTCCTCATCTAACTTGTTTTGTTCATGGGGAAAATTTTTGCTAGAAACTTGGTTTGAAGATCACTCCATGACTGTATGCTGTTGGCTGGGAGCATTGATAGCCATGTGTTGCTTTGTCCTTGAATGAGAAAGGAAAAAGCCTCAATTTAGTGGCCTCAAGCCCCAAGCCAACAATGTTGAAGGTAGTGCAAAGTGCTAAAAACTGGTCGATATGCTTGTAGGGATCTTCTTTACTCAGCCCATAAAATGAAGGCAGCATATTGATGGTGGAGGATTTAATTTCATAGTTCCCCTCAACAGAGGAAAACTGAATGTAGAAGGGAGAGGTGTACTCCCCAGGTGCATTGTATTCCTTCAATGTCCTCTGCCTCTCAACCATAGTAGCTAGTTTAGTCTCAATAGCAGGGCCCTGTGTGGTGTGCCTAGGTCTAAGGATCCTTTCAACCTCTAGATTTGAAGGTTCTAACTTAGGATTTAAGGACCTTCGACCATGCATAAACTCACACCCAGAGTAAGTACAAAAAATAGTCATAAGCAGATACAAAGAATCTCAAGTAAAAATTAACAACTATACAGTTTACACTAAAAAAATAGTAGACTTTAGCATAAATGGATTGAGATTTAGGGGGAAGGAAGTGCAAACAGAGCTAGCTACACTGCAGCTACAACTTTAGCTTTTCCCTTCTTCTGCTATCCATTTCTACAAAATTCCACAAAGAATCAGTAGTACTTTTTATTCTAAATTAGGCACAGCTACAAAGAATTGGTTAATCTAAATTATAATACAACTCGGGTCTACTAAAAAGATCAATATCCCCGACAGTGGCGCCAAAAACTTGTTGGTCGATTTTTCGAGACTCTTGCTGCTATTTTATTAAGAACAGTGGAGAGAATAAATCAAGTGTGGGGAATTCGAGATGGGTCATCACAGCAAGTCTGAAATAAATATAGTCCTGTAAGATATAGGGTCCATTGTAGCAAGTTTTGATAAGTAAGAGTTTGTCCCACAGAGAAATTGATCTAGAATCCAAAATGGGCTATAATAGTAGGCCGCCAGATCTTGCTACAGATCTAACAATCCTAAAGAAAGGGAGTTGGGTGTCACGACTATACTAAATTAATCCTAAACGGAGAGAAATAAAATATAGCCCTATCCTAAAGAAAGGGTTAAGAGGAAGATGGTGGTAGTGTGTGCCAAAATAAAATTAAAAAATTATGAGAAGTAAGCAGGTTAAACTAGAGTTAAAATAGTAATGTAACTCAGATTTAGTTTGTCTCTGCAGTGTTTCTTGCTGAGACGCTATTAAAAGCCTCAATAAGATAAAAATATCGGGTTTAACCCATGCCATTTGGGGCGCACTTAGGGCTATACTCTATCCACTTGAATAGTCACAGGGTATCCGATAGAGTCTGCCAAATCCCATTGGTTAAAGCAGACATTACCATTCTAACCCAAGGGAGTGGAGTGATCATTCTCCCAGCCACTGGGGCAGATCAAGCCATGAATACTATTGCAGCACTATGTAATGCCAGTGCTACAAGCTCCCCAGATTTGCTCACAGACCTAGCTGACATCCATAGAAATTCCAACCTATAAGATCCTAAGTGCTTTGCTAAGGCTAATTGCTCACTAGTGCCCACAAAAAGGACCATGCAACAGGTTGATTAAGGCGTTAGATTTAGCTGGTCATTACTTCAAACGGCCTACAATGACTCAGCCTCAAGCTGCAATTACTACAAAGAGATCAGATCTAACATCTGATGTCGGCTAGGTAAAACAGAGGGGAGCCAATTTCTGTACGAACCTCCTCACATGGCTCTGGAAGCTCATGTGTAAAGGAGAAGAATCCTTCTCAAATATGTAAATGGACACAACCTTAGGGCTATACTCTGTCCACTTGAATGGTCATAGGGTATCCCATTGGTCAGTCCTTCCCACAGAGGCCTGAGAAAGAACATGAAAACTGCTACAACCACCATGGTCCACAAGCCTCCGAGCTCTCTAGATCTCACTACAGATCCAACATTACTTTCCATGGGCCTATCAAACCAAGAGAAATCAGATGATAAGTAATAGATCTACTAAAAATTGAATGGGCTAGTCCCAAATACATGGATCCTATAGACATCTAAAGAAACCATAAGATCTTTAGATTAAATTAAGCATTAAAATGACAATCCATTAATAAACATAAAACTTACAATAAACTGTCTCCAGGCTGTAGCCTATACACAACTGCTCATCCAAATCCCAATGTAGACCAAAAACCTATTACAAACTGAAATAAAACTAAACCTAGCTGCTTACAAGGGAGTTAGCCAACAAGTGCTAGGCTTGGAGAGAAGAAAAATAAGAAAAAGATATGATCAAGTCCTAATCTTTGCCTGTTGGAGTTCTCAGCCGACAGAGGATGAAGGAAAGATGATAATAATCAACTTTAAGTGCAGCTTATATACTCTGTCAAAATGGCCTTGGCTCTAAAGAGATTAACCCTAATTTTTCTAGCAGATGTGGCACTGTTTCAACCCTTAGATGCCTGGAGATATGTGCCTCAAAATCCACACCTCGAGAAGTGTGACCTAGCCTTGGGAAATTCTTAAAAAGTCCTTCAGTTAAAACTAAGAAGTAGAGAGTCTGTGCTTCGCGAGGCTAGTATATGCTTTTAGATCATTCGCACAACTGCTTTGCCTTCATAGAGTTGCCTTTGGCTGGTGGGAAGTGCTTGTTGATGTGTTAAATCTTCTTTTGATTATGCAGTTTGCTAGTGCTGCAATGTTGTCGCAGAGATGATCTAGAGCGCCAGGATTTCTCACTCAGTTAAGCTTCAAAAGCTCTCTGTCGCTAAGTACTCATGCAGTTATGCTCCTCCACTCGAGTAGTCAATGGTAAGGCTTCAGAGTGCGCGAATCTGTGTGAAGAGAATTCTGGGCATCTCTCTCTTCCAGGACTATGCGAGAACTCCGCGAGGTGACATTTTGTTTAGTGTTCATATGGACTCGCTGTCTTCTTCGCGTGGCTAGTTTGAGGCTTGATCTCTGCGATAGCTTTACGACCACAGATTCTGGGGACTCTAACTTGCGATATCTTCGCGAGGTCATTTCAGCTGTCCTTCTGACTATGCAGCGTATCTGTGGGAGGGCCTCTTACACTGCATCTTTAGCTTCGCGAGGAAGCTCCTCAACTCTACAAGGTCTATCTTTTACTGCTCTAGTGCATTGCACTTGCTGCTGTCGCAGTCTCCTCCCTTCTCAGCTAACTTCATTCATCTGCTAGACTTTGGTCAATGGTGATCAGCAATAATGAGTCACCATGGTGAGCACTACCAAGGTGTTCCATTAGGCTTTATCTCAGCTATCATCTTTGAGTTTATTCTCTCTTTTGGGCCAAAAAGAAAGGAGTTTATATTAAGGTGCACATTTTATTGCTAACTACAAAACTCACTTAAGAAATGGTTATTAGTCTGCTTCAAGGTCTAGTAAAGGCTAAGTTAAGAGGTGAAAAGTGATACTTTTTAAGTGAATAACACCCAGCAAATTGTATTACATCTTGGAGTGATTTGCAAGGCCAATTCTTAGTGAAATTCTTTCCAATGAGTAGGACTAATCAGCTGAGAAAGAGCATTATTTCTTTTGCTCAATTCCCAACTGAGGATTTTCATGATACATGGGAAAGATTCAAGGAACTGCTGAGACAATTTTTGCACCACCAAATACCTAGATGGCAGGTTGTTCAAAGCTTCTATCAGGGTATAGACTCTAAGAGTAGATACATGGTGGATGCATCATGTGGTGGTACAAATCTCAGCAAAACTGATTAGGAGGCTTGGGATTTATTTGATGTGATCAATGAAAACTCTACACAGCAGGAGGCTCTGTCAAGAAATGATATTGAGCCAGCTACTAGAGTTACAAGAGAACTCACTGCATCAGGAAAATTGTATGAAGTAAATGTATACAATAACCTAGAAAAGAAAGTGGACAACTTGTCATAATAGTTTGATAAATTACTGAGTGTGAGGCAGCCCCCATCAACTGCACAAGTGTAGGAGGCATGTCTGATATGCCAATCCCCCACACACTCTCATCAAGATTGTCCTTTTGCTGGTCAGTACCCTGAGCTTGTCATGGAGCATGCCAATGTTGCTCAGTCTTATGAGCAACAACAGCTTGCTGGGTATGCTTGGAGGAACAACCCCAATTTAAGGTGGAGAAAAGAGAATTTTCAATCCCAGCAGTAATAGGCAATGCCCTATAGACCCACTCAGCAATACCAGTAAAATTATTTCCCAAGCCATTTGTTGTTCCAACAGCCCATGGAACAACCAATGGCATAACCAAGTCACCAAAGTGCACCACCACCACAAGCTATAGCACCCTCCTTTGAGGAGAAGGTTTTGTCATCATTACAAAATCTCAGCTCCTTATCACAAACTGTGAATTCTCACAGCCAAAGTATAAAAAGGATAGAGGATCACCTTGGTCAACTCTCCATTACTCTGACTAGGAGGGAAGAGGGCAGGCTTTTGAGCCAGCCAATGAATAACCCCAAGGGACAGTACATGGTGGGTGAAGCTTCTTCAACTCATGAGGAAGCTAAGGCCATCTCTACCTTGAGGAGTGGTAGAATGGTGGACAACCAAGTTATTTTTTAGACTAAAAGGAGTGCAGGAGAAGAGAATTCAGTCCATGTCAGTGAGCAATTGAGGCAGGATGAGTAAAATAAAGGGCTGCTGTTGAGCCCCTACAAAAATAAAAAAGTAAAAATAAAGAAAAAATTGATGAAAATACTAAGGCAGCAGATGAGATCCTAGCAGTACCTCATCTGCAATTTCCAAAAGCTCTTCACGATCCTTCTCCTTTTGACAAGGGGAGTGCTATGATGCAGGAAATGATGGACACTTTTCAACAGGTAAATATTAATTTTCCTTTCCTTGATGTCATACAGCAAGTCCCAGTCTATGCAAAAATTTTGAAGGATTTGTGCACCCAGAAAAGGAAGTCTAGAATCCATTTATCCAAGAAAGTATTTTCTACTGAAAAAGTAAAATAGATTCTGTCCATTGCAACCCTAGGTAAACTCCAAGAGCCTAGAGTTCCCACAATTTCCTGCATTATTAAAGAACACACGATAGGGAAATGCTCTCCTAGATTTGAGAGTCAGTGTAAACCTACTTCCATATTCTGTGTATGAGAAGTTAGGTTTGGGGGAGTTGAAACCCACACCTATTTTCTTACAACTGGCTGATAAATCTGAGAGGAGACCTGTGGGTATCATTGAGGATGTGCCAGTAGGGGTAGATAAAAATTTCTACCTAGCAGATTTCTTGGTTTTGGATATGGAGCCTACTAAGTGCACCACCCTTATCCCTGTGATATTGGGCAGACCATTTTTGGCCACTGCCAATGCATGTATTCAATTCAAGTCTGGGATAATGGAGGTAACTTTTGAAAATATGAAAGTGAGGGTCAATGTGTAAAATGTAGCTAATCAACCTCACTTTGAGAGTGAATACTGTCTTATGGTTGATGTTGTTGATGAGCTTGTTGAGGAGAACTTGCCCAAACTGCTGAATTGGAATGAGGTGTTTGATGAATTTAAGGACATTTACACTGAGATAGTTGAAAGGGAGGCCCCTACTCATTTTACTAAAGAGGTGAAAACTTGGACTCTTTAGTGGGGCAAATAGAACATTCTCTTTGAAAACCTACTGTGTTGCCCCTCCCTTTACCTTCTAAGGCACTTTTGTTGCCTTCACTTGACAGTCCACCTGATTTGTAGCTGAAATAGCTCCCAAAATCTCTCAAATATTCATTCTTGGGGTAGGATCATAAATTGCCTGTAATTATCTCTTCTTCCCTCACTGAGGAGCAAGAGAAAAAATTACTTTGTGTACTCAGGATGCATATGAAAGCAATCGGATGGACCATTACTGATCTAGGAGGAATTAACCCATCTATGTGCATGCACAAGATTCACCTAAAAGAGGGTTCCAAATCCTCTAGGGAGATGCAGAGGAAATTCAATCCTCAAATGTAGGAAGTGGTTATGAAAGAGGTTGTCAAGCTACTTGATGCTGGATTGATCTATCATATCTCAGATTCTGAATGGGTGTCACCTACCCAGGTGGTTTCTAAGAAGTCTGGCATCAATATAGTCCTAAATGAGTCATAAGAATTAATCCCAACCAAAGAGGTCACTGGTTGGAGGGTCTGTATTGATTACAGAAAATTGAACTCCAAGACCAAGAAGGACCACTTCCCATTGTGCCTTTTATTGACCAGATTTTCGATAAGCTAGCAGGAAAGGCTTATTACTATTTTCTTGATGCATAATCCGGTTATAACCAGATACCAATGTACCCACAATATCAGGAGAAGACAACTTTTACTTGTCCATTTGCCACTTTTGCTTATAGAAGGATGCCATTTGGACTGTGCAATGCTCCTGCTACTTTCCAAGGATGCATGTATGCGATATTTTCTGGCATGATAGATAAGTTTTTCAAAATTTTTATGGATGATTTCTCAGTGTATGGTGATAATTTTGATCAATGTTTGCATCACCTCCCCCTTGTGCTTCAAAGATGTGAGGAAACCAATCTAGTTTTGAGCTGAGAAAAGAGTAATATCATGGTCACCCAAGGAATTGTTCTTGGTCATGTAATTTTACAGAAGGGGATATAGGTGGATAAAGCAAAAATTGATCTGATTTCATACTTACCTCCTCCAAAAACTATCAAGCAAGTTAGGTCATTTCTAGGACATGCTAGTTTCTATAAGAGGTTTTATAAAGGATTTCAGCATAATATCTAAACCATTGTGCCACGTGCTGTATCACGAGGTACCCATTGTGTTTAATGCTAAATGCTTGACTGCTTTTGAGGTATTAAAAAAGTGTTTGACTTCTGCTCCTGTGATACAAGCCCCAGATTATTCTCTTCCCTTTTAGCTAATGTGTGATGCCTCTGATTTTGTAATTGGTGCAGTCTTGGGGCAAAGAAGAGGGAAACTACCAAGTGTAGTTTACTATACCAATAAGACACTGACAAATGCTCAGTTGAATTACACCACCACTGAGAAAGTGCTTATGGTAGTAGTCTTTGCTTTGGACAAATTTAGACCGTATGTCTTAGGGTCTAAAATTATGATTTTTACTAATCACTCTACCTTGAAGTACCTGCTGTCCAAGAAAGAGGCAAAGCCCAGGTTGACCAGATGATCCTGCTGCTGTACGAGTTTGATCTTGAGATCAAGGACAAAAAGGGTGTGGAGAATGTGATAGCAGACCACTTATCTAGGATTTTGATTGCTGATTGTGTTGATATACCTGTGAATGATGTTTTCCCTGATGAGCAATTGTTTGCCATCAATGTGAGTGTTCCCTGGTTTGCTAACATTGTAATCTACCTTATTGTTGGTAGGATTCCCCCACATTGGTCCAAGATGGACAAGGACCTGTTCTTTTCTCAGATCAATATTTTCTATGGGAGGATCCTTACCTCTATAAGTGTTGTGCAGACTAGGTGGTTAGGAGATGTATTCCCGAGAGTAAGTTTCACAGTATTCTCATAATGTGTCATGAAGAAGCCTGTGGAGGTCTTTTTAAGGGAAAGAAAACTGCAGCCAAGGTGCTCTAATGTGGTTTTTATTGGCCATCCTTGTTCAAGGATGCAATGGAGCACTGCAAGGCCTATCAGACATGTCAAAAGATGGGGAGCATATTGAAAAGAGACTCAATGCCATTGCACCCCATCCTTGTGGTAGAACTCTTTGATGTATGGGGAATAGACTTCATGGGTCGATTTCCTCGTTCCTGTGCTCTCAATTTCATTCTTGATTATGTGTCCAAATGGGTAGAAGCCACTATCACAAGAACTAATGACCATACAACTGTCCTTAAATTTTTGAAGGATAATATTTTCTCCAAATTTGGCACCCCCAAAGCTATCATCAGTGATGGGGGGAGTCATTTCTGTAACAGACACTTTGAGAGCTTGCTCAAAGTGTATTTTGTTACACACAGAATAGCTACTCCATATCACCCACAGACTAGTGAGCAAGTGGAGATTTCTAACAAAGAAATCAAGAATATTTTGGAGAAAATTGTGAGGACTGACAAGAAAGACTAGTCCCTGAAGTTGCAGGATGCTCTATGGGCTTATAGGACTACCTATAAGACCCCAATTGGAATGTCCCCTTTCAGACTGGTGTATGGGAAGGCTTGTCATATGCCAGTAGAGTTAGAACATAGGGCCAACTGGGCCCTTAAAGCTTTAAATTTTGATCTAACTGCTATGGTCTAAATAGGAAATTACAGCTGCCTGAGTTGGAAGAACTGAGAATGGATGCCTATGCCAACTCAAGGATCTACAAGGAAAAAGCCAAGGCTTTCTATGACAAGAACCTTCTTAGGAAGGAATTTGTTGCTGGTGATAAGGTATGGCTTTTCAACTCCAAATTGAAGTTCTTTCTTGCTAAATTGAGATCTTGATGGGATGGACCTTATATTGTTTTGTATGTATCCCCACTTGAAGCTATCAAGATCATGGACCCTAAATCGTGGAGGGTCATGAAGGTAAATGGTCAGAGGCCTAAACCTTGTCTTGAAAATACTATGGAGCCCTCTGAGACCATCAACCTCCAAGAACCTCCCAGTTGCTGGTGATCTTGAACCTATACTATATTTATCATATCTGCCATTTAGTTTGAAAATTTCTACACTTTTTGCCTAGGTTTCATTTCGTTGTGGTGTCTAAAGAATGTTGTGTCAATGTTGTGTCCTTTGATGCTTGTTTTTGGTCAGAAATGTGTTAGCTTTTGCTGGTACTGAGTTGTAATCATGGCTGTTATTGAGCTGTGGACATTACAGAGTGAAGCATTGATCATATATGCAGGAGTGAGTGTTTGTCGAGAGTACTGAGTGCTTGTCGAGAGGTTCTAAGTGCTTGTCGAGAGGCTCTGCCACTGAAAGGCAACCTCTCGAGTCTTGTTTTTTGAAGAGTCATTACTTCTCGAGAGGATAAGGCAACCTCTTGAGCCATTTATTTTGAAAACCAACCAACCTTGAGAGGTTTTCATTGACAAAGTGATCTTTTAAGTACTGAAAATTACTTTTTTTTACCTCTTAACCTAGCCTTTACTACTCCTTGGAGCCATTAAATAATCCTCTTTTAAGTGTGTTATGTAGTTAGTAACAAAAAAATAGCTTAGTACAACAGTCCACTCATTTGGAGACGAAAGAAGAGAGTTTTAAAGCCAAACCTTGAAGCAGATTGCAAGAACAGAGGATACACCATGGTAGTATACACCTTGATGATCATTTTGGTAGCCCAAGTGTGCATTAGATGCCAAACAGATGAAAGAAGAGTGGACCCAGGCAGAGGAGACTGTTCCAATAATTTGTGCATAGCAGCAGCTATGCATAGAGGAAGTTTCATGCAGATGAAAGCAAACTTGCAAGGCTCTTGTGCAGTTCAATTTGGCCTAAGAAGCCCCCACGCGCAGCTCTCGCATAGCTCAAGGCCGCTGTAGTAAAAGAACTCGCGCATAACTCACATAGCTCAAGACGAGAGAGACACCCAAAAGGTTTTCTCGTGAAGAGCTCGCACAGATCTCACACACCTCCAAGACAGAGCCAGCCTCGCGAAAGGTGCAGCCTATCCTGGCGATCAATCTCACGCAGCTTAACCTCATCCTCATGGCATCTTGGAGAGACGCAATGCAGCCCAGCGAGAGCCTCATGACTTGAGCCATTTGGAGAACCATCTGTGCGAGCTATGTTGTTGAATGTAAAAGGCTCATGAAGCTTATTTAACTGTAAATCAACCATGCGACAGTTTCGCGAGAGGCCAAATTCTAGCACTCATTCACGAGAAAGCTCGAGTTCCCCACTTCTCAGTCCATATAGAGGGACACTTTGGGGATTTCCCCACTTCTAGGGCACACATCTTGAGGTTCTCATCAATTCCATAAATCCTGAGGCATCCAAGGGTCACCATTGGGCCACGTCTTTAAGTAGAAATTAGGATTTTCTCTTATGTCTTCTTATTGGCCAAGGCAATGAGAAACTTAGTTCATACGCCCCTGATTAGCTACCCTAATCACGATTCACTACCTCTCAAGATTCCAACACTAGCCACCCGCCATATGTAATTACCACGGGCTTAGCCGGACATGGCTCTGATACCAAACACAGAGAAAGGGGAAGACGTGGTTGCGGAAGAGGAAGAAGAACACGGGAAGAAAGCCTTATATCATAAATTAATACTAATAAAAAAAACTTACAATTAAAAACTCAAAACATAAGAAATCTAATTCCTATTCACACACTTACTATGCATGCATTAAACAAATATATACAAAGAGGAGAAGGATTACCGATATGTAGCATTTCTCCGATACAAAATGAAAACAAAAACAGACAGAATAAGAGAGCATAGGAAGAAGAGAAAGAGATATGCAATTTTTTGGTGGAATACTCGGTGT
Source organism: Chloranthus sessilifolius (assembly GCA_021018995.1). NCBI lineage: Eukaryota > Viridiplantae > Streptophyta > Magnoliopsida > Chloranthales > Chloranthaceae > Chloranthus > Chloranthus sessilifolius. Next base: position 41,341,812 of record CM037586.1, read on the forward strand.
CCTGGACAATCCCCAGGCTAACCCTTTTATAGATGATTGCGGACTTGTAACTAGTTGAAATCCGTCGCTGAGTGGGACACGTGTGCTATGTGGATTGGATGCAGTCGCTTTATCCCTTGATAATTGTGTTCTGACGTAAGGGCATGCGTCAGTGCTTCATTATTTGGAGGATGACTTCATGGCGTGCGTCATCGAGAGCTGGCAAGGCTATTGAGTAGCCAGGACTATTGGAGGGTGTGTCGGCCGATAATAATCTAAATGGTTGGGTCCATGATGATGCGAGAACAAATAGCTGTTTTAGTTGATTTGTCCTTTTACTGATTTGAAGTGACAGCTTCATTGGCTGATTGACAGTTGCTTGAAGTGATGGACAGCTGTATTGGCTGGTGGACAACTATATTGATGGTTGACGAATTATTTCTTGCTTTTGACCTGATTAATGATTGAGTCCCAATATTCATCGAGTGATTGATCCGGACTGTCTGGTTGCGATTCTCTTGCTAGAACATGGAAGGAATTATTGTTTTTAGACGAAGTGAGGGAATCTTCATCCGAATGGGATACTGAATTAAAGGTTTGAAGAAAATGGGCTTTCATGGAAACAAGACAACGATGATTAATTTGTGTTTCAGATAAATCGGGATGTTATTTTCGAATCATGGATTTGAATATTTCAAAAGAATTAGATTCTAAAGAAGATAAGGAAGCCTCAGGTTTTGCTGTTTTGGCATACTGAGAGATGATTGATGAAATTTCAAGTAGTTTTTTGTCAAAGTCGGGAATATTATCCCACCATCGGATCCAGTAAGTTCTTTGGAGTGTGGGAAGATGATCAATAGTGGTAATTTGAATATTTCACATCCAAATCCATGAAATACTGCATTCTGTGAAGAAAAAGAAATCAACTTCAGAGTAATGAGGATTTTTTCCTTTAAATTTTACTCCTTCATATTGATTATATAAAGGAATTAAGGATTTGGGTAAATTTTGGTGGTTGGACCGAAATGACTCCACCAAGTATAGAACCAATTAGGAATACCGATTTGAAGGATATCTGAACAAATCTTTAGAAACCAAGAATGTTTTTATTTGGGATTCATATAATAAAAGGCATTGGTGAAGGACTGGATATAATCCCAATAAATGAAAGAGTGGCCTGAACTGAGTTTTCAGGATTTATTTAGGTCAAAACCCCAAATGGATGGTTTAAGAATTTTATGAATAATGGCTTTACTATAAGTAATTGGGCTATCTGGCCGTTGGTTTTTCATATGATGGGTAAATGTAATGGATCCAGTAGCAGTCAAAATTACTTCTACAATTAAACAGGTTTTGCCAGCCAATGCAGGAAATCCTTGATTGTCAAGATATCTTCTCTTTAATTCCCAGGGATCAGATATCCATTGTTGATCTTTTGGTTCAATTACCAAAATGGTGGAAAATATTTCCTTTTGAATATAAGAAATTTCTTCTGTTTTATTCTTCTCTTTATTGAGAGAAATTTTCTCTTTATTGGGAACAGTTTTCTCTTTATTGAGAGAAATATTTTTTTGCACAGAGTCTTTAAATTGAAATCCTCCTTTTGTTCGATATCTATTGCTTTGGATAATTGTCCAAAGAGCATGATCATCTATGGATTCTTGAGTTGAAAATAAGGGGATATTGCCCCTTTCTTTGCCTTTTCCTCCTGAGGAGGATGCTGCCATTAAAGAATACCCTGCAAAAATTCTCTAGTTAGAAAATCAGAGAGAGAATTTGTTTCTCCTTGTATATATTCAATTTGAAAATCAAAAGAGGATAGTTCAGCTTGCCATCTAGCAAAGATTTGTCTTGATGCAAGATTTTTGACATCTTTTTGTAAAACGGATTTTGCTGAACTACAGTCTATTCTAAGTAGGAAGGACTGATTAAGAAATCATCCTGAAATTTTTGAATACATTTAACAATGGCGAGCACTTCTTTTTTGATAGTTGAATAATTAGTTTGCGCATCTTTCCAAACACCAGAAGTGTATCTAATTAATTCTTCTTTATGTTTTGAAGGATTGAGTTGTTTTAGAATTCCTCCATAGCCTAGTTGAGAGGCATCTGTCTCAACTATCTTATACCAAAGTGGGTTGGCTAAAGAAAGACAGAGAATTTGTTTGACTTTTAATTTTATTTGTCGAACAGCTTTGGTATGGTCATCAGTCCATGGGGATGGATTCTTTTGGATTGTAATATTTTTGCATCATATGCCAGATTAGGAATAAAATTTGCAACATAATTCAGATTGCCCAAAAATCTTTGTAATTAGGTTTTGTCTAGAATTACATCAAGAAATTTTGAGGCAAATTCAATACTACGGTCAATTGGAATAATTTGGCCTTGATGAATATTATGACCAAGAAATCAAATAGATGTTGGAAATAACTTGATTTTAGGAGCAGAAACGACTAATCCATTTTTGTGGATAATGTCTTTGAAAATTTTTAAATGTTTAAAATGCTGGTCAGTAGATTTTGAAAATATAAGTATGTCATCAATATAGACTATAGAAAATTCGGTATATGGAGTGAATATCTCATTCATAATATTCTGAAATTCAGAAGGAGCATTTTTAAGGCCAAATGGCATAACATTCCATTCAAAGTGTCCAAAAGAAACAGTAAAAGCGGTTTTATACCTGTCAGTCTCAGCCACCTGAATTTGCCAATACCCTGATTTGAGATCAATTTTGGAGAAAATAGTGGCTGAATGTAAGCGATCCAGCAAATCCTTTTTGTTAGGAATAGGATAATGAATCCATTGGCGGCAATCATTCAATGGTTTATAATTGATAACTAAGCGAGGAGTCCCTCATTCTCGTTCAGCATTTTTATTCGCATAAAAAGCTGTACAACTCCATGGGGAGTGACTAGGACGAATAAGTTGTTTGTGTAATAAACTGGCAATTTCAGTTTTGCATAGTTCTAAATAAGCAAGTTTCATTTGACTTGGTCTTGCTTTAGTTGGGATATGTCGTTCATTGAAATCAGGATTATAGGGAAGAGAAACAATATGTTTCTTGCGATCCCAAAAAGCATTTGGTATATCACTACAGATTTCATTGTGGTAAGATTTCAAAAGTTAAGAAATCTTGGTTTGTATTGAAGGGGATTCCAATTGTTTTTCTAAAGATAAAAACATGACTTCTTGTTGTAAGAAGTTAAGTTGCATTTCTTTGAAAAATAAATTAGATTCCACAAAATTGATAACATTTGTTTGTGGTGGAGTGACAAATTGAAATAGGAGATTATGTCCATTGTATTGGGCAAAAATACCATTTTCATCTACCTTGGTTAAGGGGAAAATTGAGGTGATAAAAAGAGTACCAAGAATAACTATTTGAGTTAAATCTTTGATAAGTATAAAATTGGCAGGAATACATACTCCATTATTGCAAATTGAGACATAATTTAATTTGTATTTAATTTGTATTTTGTAACCACTATCATTATTAAGGGTTTGAGTGGTTTTATCAAAATATTGAGTAGGAACCAATCCTTCCTGTATGCAATTTAAATCAGCTCCACTATCAATTAGGGCAACCACATTTTTGATAGTGAATTCTTGATTGATTACCAAAGTAACTTGAATATACCATTTTTGAGATGTTACTTGGCTCATGACTTTGACTTGATTATGTTGTTGAATTGGTGGTTGAGTAGCAAGAGATTTCTTTTGCTTACTAATCTCAATTTTTAATGAATTAATTTCATGTTTAAGGTCACTGATTGTAACCGGTCTAGGAATAGACTCATTATTTGAGTATGGAGTTTGAGAATTGGGTTAGTAGTTTTGTCTACTAATTCCAATAGAGTTGGTTGAATAATTGTAGGAACATTGGTTCTAAAATTTTGACAATTTGTTTTTGGGTGATCAGAAGATGGGGAAAATTCAGATTTTATCTGAATAAGTTTTGGGTCTTTGTCATAAATTTGGTTTAATTTTTTCTTGATCTTACACCGATTGGCACAATGACCAAACTTTGAATATTTATAACACTGAATGTGTTCTTGTAATTTTGATTTGGATTTAGATTACTTTGGTGAAGAGGACTCAAAACATTTTTTGAGTTTTCTGCTTATAAAAACTTGGAGGATAAGATTTGGATTTAGGATTTTCTGTTGTTTGAGTTAAAACATTGATTTGGAAATTTTCCTGTTTTATTTGTTTCTTATAAGATAATGATTTTAATCGGGATTTTAATTGATGAAGAAATTCTTGTTGGAGATTAGTATATTGTATTAAGAAAATATTTGTTTTTTCAACAGGTTTGATGGAAGCAGTGGCTTCCAAAGTTGCTGTTGAATTTTTAAGGGCTTGAACCGATTGAACGATTGAACCATCTAGTTTCTGCCATTCTTTTTGAAAATCTTCAAGGAGAAATATTCTCCTTTCTTCCTGATTTATTTTAAGATATTTTATTGCTTTAAACCAAGTAACAAATGGAATTACTTGATAAAAAGTTTCAATATATTGGTAAAATTGTTCTTTGAATTCTTGCAATTTTGATGTAGAAAATTTTTTAAAATACCATTCACAGAATGGTGCATATTTTTCTTGCTGAAATTCAGCATTGATTTCTTGTCTATTAATAACAAAGTTTTCTGGTTTTGTAAAATCCATAAAAACTTTATTAATGGATAGAGAAATTCATCTCGCTAGCAGTAGGAGATTCCCTCTGCTGGTGGGTATATATCCCATGAGGAATCTGTTGTTCAGAGACTTGGATTCCTTCAAGATTAGGTTGATTGTATTCAGAAGGAAGAGATGAGTTAGCTTCTGAATAAGATGGTCGAGCAGTCGAGGGTATAGAAATTCTATAAGGACCTCAAGACCTTAATTCAGAATAAGAACTCCTATAAGAAGTTCTGTGGGATGTAAATCTATCAAATTTTAAGGTTACATCTCCTTCGGTATTTTAAATAATTTGTTCAATTTCTTGATTTAAAATTTGTTTAGAAGAGACAGCTTTCGGTATACGCCAAGCATTAGGAAAAGTAATATTTTTCCATTCACATAATTTTTGTGTAGCAACATTAGTGGTTGCACTATTAGTCTCAATTAAGACTGTTCTTCCTGGTTTATTTTGATAATTAATTTTAGGAACCAGAGAAGTCATCTCCTTATAATGAAGGTGATAGATCAGAGTAATGGTCTCTGATCCAGGCATAAAGTTGTATCCCTCAGTTTGGAGATTAAGGGTACAAGCATGTAAAATGTTTTTATCTGTTAATGATAAAGTTAAATTTGGGAAAACATTGTAGTATATAGGACCAAGGCATAAGCTGGTCTCAATAGCGGTCATCAGAGAGGATTGCCAATCAAGGCATCTAGCATCTCTGAGAGTGCTAAGTATACTAGTATTTTCCAAACCCAATAAGGTCAAAGGTTTGAATGCAAATTGAGTGCATCCTAAATGAAGAAATTTGAAACGATGAAGGTCGTGCAATAAATCTTCATTTGAAAGTAATTGAAAACCTTCATTTTGACTTTCTTCATTTATACTGAGAGTTTCGTCAGTAGTTTTGATTGACATGTCGGTGGACCAATCTTTCCATCCATATTGATAGATTGTTTTAGGATTGATGGAAGGAATTGTCCATCGATTTAATTGATTTTGTTGGTCATCGATTTTAGACCATTTGTCTAATTAATTATTTTTAATTAATTTTTTTATTTGAAAATTGAAAAGAGACATTTAAAAATTATTATTATTATTATTTTTTTTAACAGTAAAAAAGAAAGGGTAAAAGAGTTTTTGGTAAAACCAATAAGACTGTAATTCATATGGGAATAGTAATGTTGGAATAGTTTTACTATAGTGAATAGTGATTTGAAATACTATTCATCAGTATAATAAATTACTATTTACCTTCTCCATAAATTTTTATGGACTTCTTACAGAAGTTCATTTAGATTTACTACTAGATTGCTATTGCAAAATTGCATCCGTCCACGATAATTTTTACGGGGAATCAACCGGCAACAACGCACTCACTGCTACAATGCCATCAGGTCATCCCAACGCGACTTCCCACACTACCACAGCATAGTAGTAAATCTAAACAGACCATTATAAGTCCTCCATAAAAACCGCTGACGAAGACGATGAACAGTAGTTCATACGCCTTTGATTAGCCACCCTAATCACGATTCACTACCTCTCAAGATTCCAACACTAGCCACCCGCCATAAGTAATTACCACGGGCTTAGTCGGACATGGCTCTGATACCAAACACAGAGTAAGGGGAAGACGTGGTTGCGGAAGAGGAAGAAGAATACGGGAAGAAAGCCTTATATCATAGATTAATACTAATAGCCTTACAACAGAGGGACACTTTGGAGATTTCCCCACTTCTAGGGCACACATCTCGAGGTTCTCATCAATTCCATAAATCTTGAGGCATCCAAGGGTCACCATTGGGCCACGTCTTCAAGCAGAAATTAGGCTATTGACCAAGGCAATGAGAAACTTAGTATATAAGCTATAATATTTTTATGAAAACCCATATTTCCTCAAGCTAATTTGGCTGAGAGCTTTGGTCAGATTAGAGTTAGGATTAGATCATCTTCTTCATTTTGCCTCCCTCCTTAGTTCAACATTTGTTGGCTAAGTTCTTTTTTGTAAACAACTAGGTGTAGTTATTTCAGTTTTGCAAGGGATTTTGTATAAATTTTGGGAGCTGTTCTAGTTTGCTCTATAGAAGCTATCTTGAGGGTACCATTGTAAGTTTCTTTTATGCAATGTAATGTCATTTTCATAGTTTGATTGAATCCTTATTTATCTGTGTTTCTGACATAAATCAATTTAGATTTGATGCTCCCATTGTTGTTTGAGCTTATAGCCTTGCAACAATGGTGACAGTAGCAGTTTACCTATTCTATCTCAACCATTTGTGATTTGGATCTCCCTGGGATAACCTGTGACCATTAAAGTGGACCGACTATAGCCCTAAGGTTATTTTAAACCACAGATCTGAGATAGATTTTTCTTCTCTGTACTTGAGTTTGTAGCCCTGTGAGAGATTATTGTTGAGACAAGCCACCCTCTGCTTTACATTTCCATCACCTAGCTCTTAGATCTGATCTTGTTTAGAGATTACAGACTTGTGAGCTGAGTCATTGTAGGCCTTTTGTTCCAATGGCCAGCTGATTCTAGATCCCCAAACAGCTTGTGAATGCAACTGTGGTTTCCACTGAATTTTCAAGAGTTGTTTGCTCTTATGAATGCATGTGCTTATAGTATTCCAAACATAGTGTCTGCAATGGTGTTCATATTCTGATTTGATCCATTTCACTGGAGGAAATCCCTTGGATAGTCTGTGACCATTTAAGTGGACAGGCTATAGCCTTAAGATCAATCCATTCTCTTGGATCAGGTTAGTTTTCTGATTTAATATTTGTGATTTGATCCTCCCCCTTGGATAGTCTGTGACCATTTAAGTGGACATATTAGCCTTAAGAGACCAGTTTAAATTAAAGGGGATGAGTGGGATTCCCTTACCTTACAGATGTGCTTGTAGCCATCTGAAGGATTACTATAAAGACAACTCCAGTTCTAACTTACATGACCGATGTGACCTTAGCTGCATACTTCTCACCATTTTATTTTTATTGTTTTATACATCACCACCACCCTTCTGTTAACCTTTCTATAGTATAGGACTGCATTTTATTTCTTAGTGTAGTTTTAGTTTTAGTTGTGACACCAACTCTTCCTTTCTTTAGAATTGCTAGATCTATAGTCAGACCTGGAGGCCTACTAACATAACCCATTTTGGATTCTAGATCATAATTCCATGTGGGACAAACTCTTACTTACTTTAAACTTGCTACAACCGGTCCTCTAGCTTGCAGGCTGTACTTTGTGCTGAAATACATTCCATTTTATTTTATTTTCTGTTGTATTTTAACCATCCATTTTGCAATAAATTCTACTAGAATAAAGTAGTCAACAAGTTTTTGGCACCGCTGCCGGGGACTAGTGATCTAATTAGTAGACCTTAGTGTATATTTTTTGTTTACTATATTCATTTATAGCAGTACCTATTTTTTGTTTTTGAATAAAAAGTACTATTGATTTTTGTGTTGGCATTTGCAGAACTGGACAGCAGAAAAGGGGAAAAGCTTACACTGCAGCTAGAGCTTAGCTACCTTTAATTTGTATTTCTTTCCCCTTAGATCTCAGTTCCATTTCTATTTTATTGACTTTCAGTAGCTCAGTATTACTGGTTAGCAGTTCTTGTTGTTTATAAATTCTTTAAGTGTGCTATCTGTGTGTTCTTTACATGCTACTACTGTGTGTGTGTATGCTGGGTAGGAAGTCCCTTCACCCTAACTTAGAACCTCTAAATCCTGAGATAAAGAGGGCCCACAGACCTAGAAACACCACACAAGCCCTTACTGTGGATACTGAGCCTGTAGTAGAGATGGGTGAGCAACAGAGAACATTAAAGGAATTCAATGCACTAGGGGTATATACCTCCCCATTCTGCATTACTTTCCCTACTATTCAAGGTAACTATAATATTAAATCATCCATCACTCAAATGCTACCATCATTCCATGGGCTTAGTAAAGAAGACCTATATAAGCACATTGATGAGTTCTTGGCTTTATGCACCACATTCAATATTGCTGGCTTGGGAGAGGAAGCCACCAAACTAAGGCTCTTTCCTTTTCATTAAAGGACAAAGCCAGAACTCAGTTGTCCATGCTCCCAGAAAATAGCATACAGTCATGGAATGATTTCCAAAGCTAATTTTTGATTAAATTTTTTCTAATGTTAAAAACTAGCCAGTTGAGGAAGAGCATAATTTCCTTTGTTCAATTCCCAACTGAGAACTTTCATCAAGCTTGGGAAAAGTTTAAGGAACTTTTGAAACAATGTCCCCAGCAGCAAATTCCTAAGTGGCAACTTGGGAATTAATCCCAAGAGCAGGGATATGGTGGATGTCTCATGAGGGCGTACTTACCTCCACAAGACTGCTGATGAGGCATGGGAGTTGTTTGATTTTATAAGTGAAAATTCCATACAGCAGGAGTCTCTGTCCCGTAATGACATTGAGATTCCTGCTAAAGTAGGGAAAGAAGCTATCTCTAAAGGAAGGATGTATAAAGTAAGTGTGCCCAGTGATTTGGAGAGGAAGGTGAACAGCTTGAGCCTCAAATTTGATAAATTGATTAGTGGATTGCAGCCTAGACTGGCTGCACATGTGGAAGAGGCATGTCTGATATGCCAGTCTCTCACACATTCACCTGAGGACTGTCCATTAGCCAGCTAATATCCTGAACTGGTCTTGGAACATGCTAATGATGCCAAGTCATATGGGCAGCAACCTTTTGGGTATCAAAGAAGAAACCACCCTAATTTGAGGTGGAGACAAGACACATATCAGCAACCCTAGTAGCAGCAATTGGCATTACCTTATAGACCACAATCATGGTTTCAGCAGGGCTATGCACCAAGACTGACCTTCCAGCAATTAGCCCCACAGCCTAACCAATTGGCACTGCCACCACAGTAGCCTACCCCCTCCCTTGAAGAGCGGGTTTTGTCATCACTGCAAAACCTGGGTTCTCTATCACAAACTGTGAATTCTCAAAGTCAAAGTATAAAAAAAATAGAGGACCAGTTGGGCCAAATTTCAAATGCATTGGCTAGAAGAGAGGGAAGTCTGCCTAGTCAACCCATAGTCAACTCTAAGGGTTATGATTCGTGAGGGCTCCTCAACTCATGAGGAGGCTAAGGCAGTCACTATCCTAAGGAGTGGTAGGGTGGTTGACAATCAGGTGGGTAGGGAGGCAAAGGAGAAAAATGAAAGTGAAAATGGAGAGAATGTGAGTGAAGAAAAAGAAATGAACTCATCCCCTGCTGTGGAGCAGCAGGAATAAAATAAGGGGGCTGAATTTAAGCCCCAACAAGAAGTAATAAATGAAGAAAAAAGAAAAAATTAAAAATTTGATCATGCAATAGCTAGGCATGCAGCTGAGGTATCAGCAATACCATAGCTGCCATTTTCTTATGCCCTTAAAGGCCCCTCTCCTTTTGATAAGGGGAATGCCCAAATGGAGGGAATGCTGGAGACCATCAAGCAGGTCAAGATTAATTTACCCCTGCTTGATGTCATCAAACAGGTCCCTGCCTATGCTAAGTTCTTAAAGGACCATTGTATACAAAAGAGGAAAGCAAGAGTTTAGTTTTCCAAGAAGGTCTTTGCTGCAGAACAAGTGGAATCTGTGCTGTCAATAGGCAAACCAATAAAACTGCAAGACCCAGGGGCACCTACCATCCCCTGTGTAATTGGAGACCACACTATAAGTGGAGCTCTCTTGGACTTGGGAGCCAGTGTCAACCTACTCCCATATTCAGTATATGAGGACCTAGGTTTGGGAGAGCTGAAACCAACTCCAATTGTACTCCAGCTGGCTAACAAGTCTAAGAGAAGGCCTTTGGGTGTGGTTGAGGATGTTTTAGTGGGGGTGGACAAGTTCTACTACCCTGCTGATTTTCTGGTTTTGGACATGGATCCTTGCAAAAGTAAAACCCTAATTCCTATCATCTTGGGCAGGCCATTCTTGGCCACTGAAAATGCTTCCATTCAATGCAGGTCTGGGGTGATGGAGGTAGCCTTTGGGAATATGAAGGCCCAGTTAAATGTGTACAATGCTACCAAGCATGGTACACATTTAACTAAACAGACCATTATCTTGGAAGAGGGTTCAAAACCCTCTAGGGAGATGCAGATGAAATTAAATTCTCACATGTAGGAGGTGGTCTTAAAAGAAATAGTGAAACTATTAGATGCAGGGGTAATCTACTCCATTTCAGATTCAGAATGGGTGTCACCTATTCAGGTGGTCCCCAAAAAGTCTGGCATAATAGTTATCACTTTTGATTCTAGGAGAGATGATGCCAACCAGGGAGACCACTGGTTGGAGAGTTTGCATTGATTATAGGAAGCTCAACTCTAAAATCAGAAAAGACCACTTCTCTCTCCCCTTCATTGACCAAATTCTAGAGAAATTGGCTGGGAAAGCATACTACTACTTTCTTGATGGATACTTAGGTTATAACCAAATAATTGTGTACCCTCAAGACCAAGAGAAAACCACATTCACCTGTCCATTTAACACTTTTGCATATAGAAGAATGTCATTTGGACTATGCAATGCCCCAGACATATTTCAGAGATGCATGCATGCTATTTTCTTAGACATGATTGACAAGTTTTTGGAAATCTTTATGGATGATTTTTCAGTTTTTGGAGATAATTTTAGTCAATGCTTAAATCACCTTAGCCTAGTGCTGCAAAGATGTGAAGAGACTAACCTGGTCTTAAGCTAGGAAAAGAGGCACTTCATAGAAAACAAGGAATTATGTTAGGCCACATGCTTTCCCATTGAGGCATTGAGGTTGATAGAGCCAAAGTTGACTTAATCTCCCAGTTTCCCCCACCAAAAACTATCAAACAGATTAGGTCTTTCCTTGGGCATGCAAGATTCTATAGGAGGTTCATCAAGGACTTCAGTAGAATTGCTAAACCTTTGTGCCACCTGCTCTTTCAAGATGTGCAATTTAATTTTTTTGTTGAGTGCCTTGAGGCACTTGAGGTCTTAAAGAAATGCCTAATCTCTGCCCCTATGATTCAAGCCTCAGACTACTCTCTCCCATTTGAGCTAATGTATAATGCATCAGACTTGGCTATCAGTTTTGTCCTAGGACAGAGAAAGGATAAGCTGCCATCTGTGGTATACTATGTCAACGAAACCCTGGCAGAAGCTTAACTCACTTACACCACAACTGAGAAGGAGCTTTTGATAGTTGTTTTTGTTATGGATAAATTCAAACCTTACCTACTTGGGTCTAAAATTGTTGTATTCACTGACCACTCATCCCTCAAGTACCTACTAGCCAAGAAGGATGCTAAGCCTAGATTGATAAGATTGATCCTCCTATTGCAGGAGTTTGATCTTGAGATCAAAGACAAAAAAAGAGTAGAAAATGTGGTGGCTAATCACCTGTCTAGGATTTTGGTGGTTGAATGTGCTGCTGTTACACCTGTTAGAGATATTTTCCCTCATGAGCAGCTATTTGTTATTCAATCTACTGTGCCTTGGTTTGCCAACAGTGTTAACTACTTGGCTGCTAGCAGGATCCCTCCCCATTAGTCCAAAAAGGACAAGGACTTTTTCTTCTTAGAAGTCAAGTACTTTTTCTGGGAGGATCCATGCCTATACAAGCACTGTGCATACTAGATTAAGGAAGTGTGTCCCTGAGAGTGACATCCCCAGTATTCTGAGCATGTGCCATGAAAATGCCTATGGGGGTCACCTCAGTGGGAAGAAGACAACAACTAACGTGCTACAGTATAGTTTTTACTAGCCTTCCTTATTCAAGGATGCCTTTGCACACTATAGAGCCTGTGTCAGATGTCAAAGGATGGATGACTTGTCAAGAAGAAATTAAATGCCACTGCAGCCCATCCTTGTTGTAGACTTGTTTGATATTTGGGGAATTGATTTTATTGGCCCCTTTCCTCCTTCAAATGGTTACAATTTTATCCTTGTGACTGCGGACTATATTTTAAAATGGGTTGAAGCAGCTGCCAGAAGGACCAATGACCACAAGGTTGTCTTAAAATTCATTAATGAAAATATCTTCTCCAGATTTGGCACCCTTAGAGCCATCATCAGTGATGGGGGCTGCTACTTCTACAACAGATACTTTGAGAGTTCGCTCAAGAAGCATGTTGTTACCTACAGGATTGCAACTCCCTACCACCCATAAACCAATGGGCAAGTTAAAATTTCAAATAGGGAGATTAAGCACATCTTGGAGAAGACAGTGAGGGCAGATAGAAAAGACTGGGCTGTGAAGCTAACTGATGAATTGTGGGCCTATAGGACTGCCTATAAGACCCCAATAGGAATGTCCCCTTTCAGACTAGTCTATGGCAAGACTTGTCATATGCCAGTAGAGTTGGAACACAAGGCCCATTTGGGCATTAAGAGTCTAAACATGGATCTAATATTTGTTGGTGTACACAGGAAGCTGCAACTGTCAGAGTTAGAGGAGTTGAGATTAGATGCTTATGCCAACTCCAGGATCTACAAGGAGAAAGCTAAGGCATTCTATGACAAGGGGCTGTTGAGGAAGGATTTCAAGGATGGTCCAAAGGTATGGTTATTCAACTCCAAACTAAAGTTTTTTCTAGGAAAGTTAAAATCCAGATGGGATGGACCTTTCACTGTCATCCATGCATCCCCATTTGGTGTTGTGGAGATCGTGGACCCCACTTCAGGGAAGATCATGAAAGTGAATGGTCAAAGGCTTAAAATTTGTATAGAAAACTCAGTAGAGCCTCCTGAGACCATCCACCCTCAAGAACCTCCCACTGAAAATTGATCTACAGCCTTGTAACTTGTGTACCATAGCTGTTTTGTTTTATGTGTCTTTAAAATTTTGTCATTTTCTATTTTTGGATAATTTTTTGTGTTGTTTTAGTTTCAGTGATTGTGTAAGTGTAGAAAATTTGAATCTAGGTTGAGTCTTCACCTGGGGATTGAGCAATCTGCATGAGTGATTTGATTATAAGGTGGATTGTGCAGTGTAGAGTTTAAATTGATTGACTGCTATGAACATGTGTGTGCATGAATTAGGCAATGTGCAAGAGTGTCACAACTATGAAATAGCTTAAATGTAACAGAAATATGGTGCTGGCGTGCGCGAGCAGTTGATAAGTTAAATTCAGCCTTCTCGCGTGGCTAATTAAACCTCGTGAGCTACAGTTCGGGCAGACATGAGGTGCTCACGAGATTCTGATGTGCAAATCTTATCTTTGCAAGAGCCTCGCGAGTATACTTCCTAAAGAATCAATAGTAATGAGTCTTGCGAGATCCCTTTTTCTCAGTAAATATTATAGCTTGCGAAGCTCATTTTCAACTGCGTGACAAGTGCTTCCCAAGCTTATTTCTACTCGCAAGGCTCAATTCCTTCAATCCCATCTTTGCAACAACCTTGCGAGAGCCTCACGAAGCACGGGTTTCATTGATTTAAACCCCGCGAGATGCTTCTTCTCCATTTCATCTCTCTGCCCTAACTTCCAGAGCGAACCAAAGACCTGCCATTCACATTCTTTCACCTTCACTGCCCATTCTGCCCCAGCACTTACACCTTGCTCTTGTTTCTTTGCTCCATGTCAGCTTTCGATCATTTCGCAATAGGCAGACGACAGATTGGTCCACTATGTAGTTGTCAAATTGAAACCCTCGGTTTTGGGGGTAAGTTCTCAATTTTTTTTAGCTAGTTGTTATTGATCCGTTGAATCTGTCTACTAGTTAGATTTTTGGGAGTATTTTGTGTGGTGAAACATCAATTTCTCTATAAGTAACTTAGGGTTGTGAATTTGAGAGGCAAACCCAAGATTACATGGCTGACAAAGCACCATTTGTGGAGAACCTTAAAGATTTATTGAGCCCTCCTAAGATTAGCCCTCCTGCACCCATAAGAAAGCTAGTGACGATTGCTGAGGCATCCACTGTGGAGGGGACTGATGCCCTAGTTCCCCAACTTGAGAATCCCAAAAAGAAGGATGCCCTATAGAAAAGGGAAAGAACTACCATTATGAGCCCTAAAATGTCCAAGAAACAGAAGGGTAAGGAGGTTGTCCTTGAATTCAATCCCCTGTCAACTCCCAGTGAGTTTATGGCTGCCATTAAGTTGGAGCCTAAGACTATTTTTGATAAGGCATATTTTGAGAAGCAGCCCTTGACTGCCCCATAAATAAAATCTGTCAAAGGCTTCTTTGTTACCTTTGCTCAGGCACCCATTGGAGTTAGCCTTTCCTAGGTTAGTCCAACTTTAGTATCATAACATAAGGGTGAAAGAGGATGAGAATGTTCACCCAATATTCCTAATACTGATTGATGAATGTGAGATGTTGGTGGGTCCCTCAGAAATTACCAAAGTCCTAGGCATACCAGCTGCCTACAACCCTGAGTGTACTTTGGGTGCTCCCCTGACTACCTTTATCACTAAGATTGCAAAGAGGATAACACAAGGGAAGAAGGCATCAAGAGCCTCCCTAAGGAGAAGAGATTTGGTGCCAAGCTTACTGTTCATGGATGGAGGGTTGAGGAAGAATGTATTTTGCTCTAGACACCAGCAGGAGAGGAGGGTCCCAAAAGCAGATGCAATTTATTCCTTCTCCCAGGGGCATTACTTTGAAGCTTCCCAGCTGATATTTGAGGGGATGAGGGACATTCATGAGAAGGTGAAAAAGAAGAAAAAATCTCATACCCTTCCTTACAATAGGCTGATCACTAACCTTCTAAAATAAGGGGATATCAGTTTAAGATGGGGGAACCAATAGAAACATTGCCCCTTATTCAATTTGGAAAGAAGCAGTGACAATGGTGAAGAAGAAGAAAGAGAAGGAGAAAGAGGCATCCCCTTTTAAGACCTAAAAAGTACCACTTTTCACCCCTTAACCTCTGTTAGACCCTTAGCCATTTAATAAATTTGTGTTAAGACTATTTTGTAGGTAATAAGCAGCAGCTACAGATAAGGCCCTAACCCTGCTAAGAAGCCTACTTTTACTCCAGAAGTTCCTCAGAAGGAAGGAAGTTGAATCCAGAGAGAACTTGGTTGCAGCATAGGCAAAGCACAGCAGCAACAAGTCAAAAAAATGAGCCTCGCACAGATGTCTCTTGGTTCAATTGATTTAGAGAAAAATGCTTCACGCAATTGTCGCAAGTTTCTCAAGGTAACACACCAACTGCTCGCGCTGTTCTCGCATAGATTAATGATAGAAGGGCTCAAAAAGCTGACTTCGCGTAGTTCTCACGAGGCTCAGTTGTAAGTGCTCTCGTAGTCTCGTGCAGCTCAAGAGAGGAGGATTTAATCCTCACACGATTTGCTGAAGAGAGAGAGCTCCAGGCACTCCTGTGCACAGCTGTCGCGCAGTGGCCGCGGGATGAAGATCTTCAGGGGCCTGCTCGCACAATCTAGAAGACGATGCAATTGTTTCTTCGCAAGGATCCCCACGAGATTCACCAAGGAATGAACTGCGCGCACGATTTTCACGCTAGTCAAATGGAAAGCGCAATCCCGCGACGACCAGAGCATTCCAGCGATGACCAAACGATCTATCCCGCGACTGTAAGAGATTCAAGTCAATTCAATCCCGCGACGACAACTCTATCACGCGATAAGAACTAGAAACCGTTGCTACCACGCGAGACTTGGGATCTTAACTTCCCGTCCCCCACTTTCACAGGGGCAGTCTCGGAACTTCCAGCAACTAGGGCACGCACTCTAATGCTCCAATCTCTGTACACACGCCTCGAGGCATCTAAGGTACAGAAATGGGCCACATTTGCACTGCTAAAATTAGGGTTTCCCTAACCCTAATTCTCCCATAGCCGACTGCTATATAAGCAAGGAGGAGGTCATTGCTGATCATCTATCATCTCTGATCCTATCTTCTTGAATCAGCTGTAGAGTTCTAGTAGGCTAAGGTTAGGGTTTAGGCAATTTCTTTTTCCTTTTTCTTCTTTCCATAGCCCAGCACTTGCTGGCTATGCCTTTCTTTATTTATTTGGAACAGTTTCAATGGAGTTTTATAATAATATTTTATGCATGTATGGGATTGGTGTTTGAGGGTTGTTCTGTACGAGGCTGCTGCCTTGAGATCCTCCATTGCTAAGTTGTATTGTAAGCAATAGAGGATTGTTTTTAAGGGTTTACCCATTTCAAGTGACCTGTGTGTCCAGGCTAGTGCACATATGTAGGCCTATGCCCTACCACAGGATCCACTAATTCTGAATCCCCATGGGAGCCTGAGCTGGGAGCCTTGTGAACATGGTGGTGGCAAAAATCTACTTGTTCTGTCTCAGACCTCTGTGAGGAGGATAGCCTCTATGGATAGTCTGTGACCATTCAAGTGGACAGGTTATATCCCTAGGGTGAGCCCAATCCACAGATCTGAGACAGATTCTTCTTCTCTGCACTTGTGCTTGTAGCCCAGTGAGAGATTGTGCAGAGACAGACTCCCTTGTATTTGTATAGACCCACCATCAGATGGCAGATCTGATCTGGCTGTAGATATTATAGGCTTGTGACTGGATCACCGCTGTCTCTCTAAAGCAGTGAACAACTAGATCTAAAGCTAGTACTCAAACTCTTGTTGGTCCTGTGTGTCCAGGCTAGTGCACATATGCAGGCCTATGCCCCACACACAGAACTTTAGAGGTTGAGGTTCCTATGGATTCTTGAGCTGGTAGCCTGGATGAAGTAGTGCCTACAATGATAAACTTGTTCTGACTCATCTATGGACTGTGGTTCCCCTATTGGATAGTCTATGACCATTTGAGTGGACAAGTTATAGCCATAAGGGATTGGATCATGGCACAGAGATGAGTTGGATCCTTTCTCCTCTTTGGTGATAATGTAGCCATTGGACAGGACTTCTATAGCAGCATATCTGAGTCTGAGTTATAAAACCCATCAGATCTGTACCCAATAGCTTACTTCTCACCCTTTTTATATTTATTTTCTCACACTCCATCATTCTTCTCAACCATTTCTGTCGTTTAGGCATTAGGTTACCATAGGATTTAAACAATAGTGACCTTAAATCTCCTTCCATTTAGGATTGTCAGATCTGTAGTCAGATCTGGAGGGCCTACTAAAGATGGCTCCCTTGGAGCTTTAGACCATTTTCCTTATGGGGCAAACTCTTACTTATCAAAACTCGCTACAAAGGACCCAGTATCTTGCATGTCTAGGCTATTTTAGTTGTGCTGAATCCACCCTCTATTTTATTTTGATTTGATTTGGCTTTTACCATTACACAATAAATCAACACACTAGGATAAACAATAAGTTTTTGGCGCTGCTACCGGGGATTTTGATCTATTAGTAGACCCTAAATTTTTATATTTTTTATTCTTTGGCAGTTGTGCTTGTGAATAACTGATATTGCTAATTTACATTTGGACTTTTCCTTTGCAGATCTAGATAGTAGCAGAGAAGGAAAGTTGAACTGCACTGGGAGTCTAGCTACCTCTGTTTGCATTTCTCTAACCCTCAAAACTCAGTCTATTTTCCTTTGCAAATTCCATAGCAGTTGATTAGGATAGTGGTAATTTTGTTTAGATAATTCTTTGAGTTAATTGCAATGTGTCTGCAAGTAGTCTTCCCTGCTGTTGGTGTGTGTGCATGTTAGGAAGGTGATCCCTCCGTCCAACATTAGAGCCTCCTAACCCTGAGATAGAAAAAGCCAGAAGACCAAGAAGGCTCAGACACACCACAGTTGAGCCCCATACTAAAATAGAGACAGCAGTCATGGGTGAAGAGCAACCCAGAATATTAAAGGAATTGAATGCTCCTGATGATTATAATTCCCCATTCAGCATTCAATTCCCAGATGTTCAGGGAAACTATGAAATTAAACCCTCAATCATCCAAATGCTTCCCTCTTTCCATGGGCTCAACAAGGAAGACCCCTACAAACACATTGACCAATTCTTAGCCTTCTGCACAACATTTTCTATTACTGGTTTGGGACCAGAAGCCACTCGATTAAGGCTCTTTCCTTTCTCCCTAAAGGACAGGGCCAGCACCTGGTTAGCTACTCTCCCAAACAACAGCATCACTTCTTGGAAAGACCTCCAGACCAAATTTTTGACCAAATTCTTCCCAGAGACAAAAACTAGCCAATTGAGGAAAGCAATATTTGCTTTTGCCCAATCCCCAACCGAAGATTTTAATCAAGCATGGGACAGATTCAAGGAGATGCTCAAACAATGTCCCCATCACAAGATCCCTGACTGGCAGCTTGTCCAGAGCTTCTATAATGGGATTGATGAGAAAAGCAGAGACATGGTAGATGTCTCTTGTGGTGGAACTTACATGCACAAAACAGTTGATGAGGTATGGCGTTTGTTCGAGGTAGCCAGCCAGTGGCTAACCCTAAGGGCCAATATTTGATTGGGGAAGGTTCTTCAAGTTTTGAGGGAGCTAATGCCATCACAACCCTAAGGTCTGGCAGGCTGGTGGACAACCAAGTTGGAAAGGAACAAGGAGAGGTCATTTCCAAAGAATTTTAAAATGAATGTGAAAAAGAATATGTTAGAGCAAAGAGCCAAGAGTTGCCTGCTACCCTGCAACAAGAGAAAAATAATGAGGCTGTAGTTGAGCCTCAGCAGGAATAAAAGATGAAAAAAAAAAAAAAAAGTTTAACCATAGGCTTGCAGCTGAGGAACCAGCAGTACCTCAGTTGCCATTTCCTCAAGCTTTGAGTGGTCTTACCCCTTTTGATAAGGGGAATGCACAGATAGAAGAAATGATGGAGGCCTTTAAGCAGGTAAAAATCAATTTGCCCCTGCTTGATGCAATTAGACAGGTCCCAACTTATGCCAAATTTCTGAAAGACCTTTGTACCCAGAAGAGAAAAGCTAGAGACCATTTCTCTAAAAAGGTCTTTGCAACTGATACAGTTAATTCTGTACTAAACATAACAATACCAGAGAAGTTGCAAGACCCAGGGATACCCACTATTCCCTGCATAATTGGAGACGACATAATTGAAAGGGCCCTTCTAGACCTTAGAGTCAAGAAACTCGCCATACGGTGTATGCCAGCTAGGTTTGGGGGAGCTAAAACCCACCCCCATTGTGCTGTTAATGACTGATAGGTCTGAAAGGAGGCCTATGGGAGTGGTTGAGGATGTCTTAGTAGGGGTGGACAAGTTCTTTTACCCTACAAACTTCCTGGTTTTGGACATGCGCTGCAACAAGAGTACAACCCCTATACCTGTTATTTTGGGCAGGCCATTCTTGGCCACTGCCAATGCATGCATTCAATGTAGGTCAGGGATTATGGAGGTAACTTTTGGACATATGAAGGTTGAACTGAATGTGTACAATAGTGCAAATTACCCTCAGCTAGACAATGAGGAAAGCTTTGTAGTGGATGTACTAGAGGAAGTTGCTGAAGAAGAATTGCCCAATCTACTGGATTAGGGCAACATTGTCAAAAGTTTAGTCAAAGTTTGGGGCATGGTAGAGGAAGATAGCCCAGCTGTTATGACCGAAGACATGACCACATTGAAGTCTTCTGTGGGCTTAGTGTAGCATTCCATTTGGAAACCTACATCGCTGCCTCTTCCTCAAACCAACAAAGAGGCAATCTTGCCATCCACCCAACAAACCCCTAATCTGGATCTCAAGAAGCTTCCAGAAACATTGAAATATGCCTTCCTTGAGAATGGTGAAAAACTTCCTATAATTATCCCCTCCTCTCTTTCCAATGAGCAGGAGAAAGAATTACTAACAATCTTGAGGAAGCATAAGAAGGCAATTGGCTAGACCATTGCGGATCTAGGAGGGATAGATGCATCAATATGTATGCATAGGATCCATTTAGAGGAGGGCTCAGTGCCCTCCAGGAAAATGTAGAGGAAATTGAATCCTCACATGCAGGAAGTGGTCCTCAAAGTGATCATTAAATTGCTAGATGCTGGGGTTATTAACCCTATTTCTGATTCTGAATTGGTGGCGCCTATCGAAGTGGTGCCCAAGAAATCAAGCATAACAGTCATTACAACTGAGTCTGGAGAGCTGAGACCAGCCAGGGAGACCACTGGCTGGAGGGTTTGCATAGATTATCGGAAGCTCAACTCTAAAACCAAAAAAGACCACTTCCCTCTCTCCTTCATAGATCAAATTCTAGATAAGTTGGCTGAAAAAGCTTTTTATTATTTTCTTGATGGGTACTCAGGGTACAACTAGATCCCTGTGCACCTCATGACTAAGAGAAAACTACATTTACTTACCCTTTTGGCACCTTTGCTTATCGAAGGATGCCTTTTGGGCTGTGTAATGCACCAGCCACCTTTCAGAGGTGTATGTATGCCATATTCTCTTATATGATTGATAAGTTCTTGGAAATCTTTATGGATGATTTCTCTGTATATGGGGACAGTTTTGGCCAATGTCTGCAACACCTCCACCTGGTCTTGCAAAGATGTGAAGAGATCAATTTGGTCTTAAGTTGGGAAAAGAGTCACTTTATGGTAACACAGGGTATTGTGTTGGGCCATGTAGTCTCTAAAGAAGGGATTGAAGTAGATAAGGCCAAAGTTGACCTCATTGCAAATTTGTCCCCTCCAAGAACAGTCAAAACAAATCAGATCTTTCCTTGGACATGCAGGATTCTACAGGAGGTTCATTAAAGACTTCAGCAAAATTGCTAAACTATTGTGCCACCTGCTTTGCCAGGATGCGCGCTTTGATTTTTTTACTGAATGTCTTGAGGCTTTTGAATCTTTGAAGATATGTCTCACCTTTGCCCCTGTGCTCCAAACACCTGATTATGCACTACCCTTTGAGCTGATGTGTGATGCATCCGACTTGGAAATAGGTGCTGTTTTCGGTCAAAGGAAAGATAAGCTGCCAGTGGTCATTGCCTATGTCAGCAAATCACTTGCTGAAGCTCAGCTGAATTACACCACAACTAAGAAAGAGCTTCTGGCAGTGGTATTTACTATTGACTAATTTAGACCTTACCTACTTGGGTCTAAAATTGTAATCTTCATAGACCACTCAACATTAAAATACCTATTGTCCAAGAAAGATGCTAAGCCCAGACTGATTAGATGGATACTCCTGTTGCAGGGGTTTGATATTGAAATCAAGGACAAAAAGGGTGTGGAAAATGTGGTGGCTGACCACTTGTCTAGAATTGTGTTGGAAAAATGTGATGATGACCCTGTAAATGATGTTTTCCCGAATGAGCAATTGTTTGTCATCCAATCCTTGGTTCCTTGGTACGCACACATTATAAATTATTTAGTTATCGGTAAGATTCCTGCCCATTGGACCAAAATGGACAAAGACCTGTTCTTCTCACAGGTAAAATTCTTTTTTTGGGAGGAACCTTGCTTATGCAAATACTGTGCAGACCAAATCATGCAAAAATGTGTTTCAGAAAGTGTTGTACCCAGTATTCTAGCCATGTGCCATGAAAATGCCTGTGGGGGCCACTTTAGTGAAAGAAAAATAGCTGACAAGATCTTACAGTGTGGGTTCTATTGACCTTCTTTATTCGAAGATGCCAATACACACTGCAGGACATGTAAGAGGTGTCAGAAATTTCGAGGGCTATCCAAAAGAAACTCAATGCCTTTGCAGCCCATCCTTATTGTGGAATTGTTTGATGCCTGGGGTATTGACTTTATGGGCCCCTTTCCTCCTTCAAATGGTTATTATTTCTTCTTAGTGGCAGTGGATTATGTTTCAAAATGGATAGAAGCTATTGCCATAAGAACCAATGATCATCAAGTTGTCCTCAAATTTGTAAAGTTGAATATCTTCTCAAGATTTGGCATCCCTAGAGCCATTATTAGTGATGGGGTAGTCATTTCTGCAATAGAAAATTTGAGAGCTTGCTGAAGAAATATTTTGTCACCCATAGGATTGCTACTCCCTACCACCGACAAACTAGTGGGCAAGTTGAAATTTCTAATAGGGAGATCAAGCACATCTTTGAGAAGATAGTGAGGACTGACAGAAAAGACTGGGCTGATAAGCTAAATGATGCATTATGGGCTTATAGGACTGCTTATAAGACCCCCATTGGGATGTCCCCATTCAAACTGGTTTATGGAAGGGCTTGCCATCTCCCAGTAGAGTTAGAACACAGGGCCTATTGGGCCATAAAAAAATTAAATCTGGGTCATCATGTGTCACCGCAAATTGCCGAAGCTGGATGAGCTGAAGATGAATGCATATGCCAATGCCCAGATATACAAGGAAAGGTCCAAGGCTTTCTTTGACAAGGATTTGTTAAGAAAGAACTTCATGGTTGGTGATAAGGTTTGGTTGTTTAACTCCAAACTTAGATTTTTTCCTGACAAACTGAAATCCAGATGGGAAGGCCTCTATATTGTCATGAATGTTTCCCCATCTGGTGCTGTGGAAATCAAGGATCTCAAGTCTGGGAAAACCTTGAAGGTGAATGGTCAGAGGCTTAAGCCTTGTTTAGAAAAACCTGCTGAACCTATGAACACCATTCACTTTCAAGGGGACCCTTCATTAAACTGATCCACAAATGTGCCAATGATTGTATTATATGTATTTTGGTTTTGTTAGGTTTGTACTACATCTTTTGTTCAAATTTTCTAGGAAATTTTAGTGCCCTCACTTGAGTCTGATTCTGTCTAGTCTGATTTCTTTTTATGCTTGGTTTGAATGATTACTTCTCTTGAATTCGTGATTTTTGATTGAATGCACGTTGTTTGGATAATGATTTTTGTTAACTATGCATGAATGTTTGATGCTATAAGTGGGAGGTCATTTTAATGTGTCTGGGGGTGCCCCTGGTGGTGAGTTATACATAGG
Source organism: Chloranthus sessilifolius (assembly GCA_021018995.1). Taxonomy (NCBI): domain Eukaryota; kingdom Viridiplantae; phylum Streptophyta; class Magnoliopsida; order Chloranthales; family Chloranthaceae; genus Chloranthus; species Chloranthus sessilifolius. The sequence continues at coordinate 41,365,245 of CM037586.1, forward strand.
ATCCAGCCATAGCACCAATATAAATGTTAGAATGAAGAGCGCGTGCTCTCTGTTTAATTTTCTGTCGCGGGGTCCAAAATGAGGCCTGGGAGACTCTCGCGCAATCCAAAGGAATACTTCATTTGCTGTCGCGGGGTGTAAAAGGAGGCCTCGGAGACTCTCGTGCAATCCAATGAAAACTTCACTAGTTGTCGCGAGCTCCAAAGTAAACCCTAGGAGCCTCTCGCGCAATCCAAGTGAAATTTACACCGTCACCAGTTTCATTTCCAATCCTGTGACCAGATATTTCTAAAGCACGCCAAGCCCAACGATAAGTATTCCAAACTCGCGATTGTCTCCTGTTTCAGTATTCTCTCTCTTCTCCAACCAGCGAAACCCTAGCTTCCGTCTCTCTTCCCCCTCTCTCCTCCAGCATCCATTCTACAACCCATTATTCACACCAGGATCTTAGGGATTTATTCCCAATGTCATCCCCATCAATTGCCCTTTGCTCAAAGATTTCGAGGTTCACTTTGCGTCAGAACGAACCCAACCCTATGATTTTAGGGTAAGCACTCAGATCTCAGTCGCCCTTTTTCATCTTCCAAAATACTATCTCAGAAAGGAGAGTTGATAAATGGCCCCTAAGAGTGCACCAAAGAAAAGGGCCAGGAATAAGGCCCCTATTAAGCCCACTCCTAAGAAGGTCAAGACTTCTAAGGCACCGAAAAAAGGGAAGGAAGTGGTTGAGGAGGTGGAGGAGCCAACCCTAAGTTTTCTACATCGTCTGAGCTCATGGCTTCAATCCCTTTGGAGCCTGAAACAACTTTCGACCTGCCCTTCTTCGAGACAGAGCCTCTCTCTGCCTCTACCATTGAATTTATGAGCAAGGCTGGTCTGACACCCTTGATGAGAGGAATTCCAGCACTAGCCTACCCTAGGCTAGTGCAACTCTTTTATCAGCACATCAGGGTTACCAAGGACCAAGATGGATAATCAGGCTTCCTTAGGTAATTGATGATTTTGAGATGTTAGTTAGCCCCAAGCTGATTGGAAAAGTATTAGGCATCCCAGCTGCATTTGACACTAGCTGTGGATATGGCCCTCCCCTGAGTGCCTCAATTGATACCATTGTGAGGGCTCTTACAAGAGGATTAAAAGCCTCAGGGGATTCCATCAAAAGAAGAGAGTTGGAGCCAAGACTCCTTTTCATTGACCAAGTCCTGAAAAAGAATATCTACTGCTCAGGCCATCAGCAGGAGAGGAGGACTCCTATTGCGGATGTTATCTACTCTTTCTCTCAGGGCCATGGCTTCCATGCAGCCTGGTTAATTTCTGAAGCAATGAAGGACTTGGTAGAGAAATTAGGGCAGAAAAAGAAGCCACACACTCTCCCCTATGCCAGAATCATCACCAAACTGCTTTTGACGGGGGGTACAAGATACCAAAAGGAGAGGAGACTACCACCCTCACCCCTACAACTTTTGTCAAAAGGCAATGGGGAATCAACAGAAGCTTGATTGAAACCCGAAAGAAGAAGAAGGCCGAGGCTCAGGCCCCACCCAAGCAAATCGAAGAGCCAGCTGTTAGAAGGCCCAAAGAGGTGGTTCAAGATCCTGTTCCTACCACTGCTACAACATCCCCCCCATCCACCCCTCCTCTGCCTTCATTGTCCATGCCAACACCCCCTTTTCCTGTGATTGGTACCTGGGAGGACACCACCCCCCATGTCAACCCCTCACCTTCCCTTACACTACCTCAATTCACAGCCCCAATACCCCCATCATCCTCCCAAAACCCTAACAGCCCTCCACTGATATCATACAAGAAAAAGAAGACCACTGACACAACCCCCACCCACAATCCCTTTTATCCCCACTGACACGCCTCACTTTAATCAAGACACCACTCCAGCCATGCCTACTACATCCCCACTCACAGACATAGACCTCAATCTTAACACAACCATAGGTTTCCAAGAATTTATGGCTAGTTTCCTTGACACCATGCCCACCCACTACTCCCCCCTCCCAAATTCTCCAAATACATCCCCACAGCACTGCCTAGAACCCCAATCTCCTCCTCCTTCCACTTTCCATCATGCACCTTCCTCCCCTTTTCAACCTATTTCATCTTTGACACCATCTCAACCCCCCAACCCAGACATACTAACACTTATCCTCTCCCTCAGTCAAGACATTCAATCCAAACTATCCACAACAACAAAAACACAAGACCAGATGCAAACAAAAATCACTACCATCAAATCCACACTTCAAACACTGACAAACCAACCCATCCCTCAACAATCCAATCAAACCCCACTAATCCCTTCCCCTTCTAGCCCTGACTCCCCAACCCAACCATTCCCTTTCATACCTTTCACCATTCCCTTTTTCCCTTCCCCCTACCACCTACCCCTACTGAGCCTACCTCATTTTCTTTCCCCCCCTTTCCTTCAATCCCACCTCTTATGCTACCCCCTCCAACATTCACTGACAAATCTACCCAAACAAACACAAAACTTTCTGCCCTCCTCCAATAACTAGACTTACCCAATGACAACACCACTCCACCCACCTAGAACCAATCACATTTTCCTCCCTCAGCTTCTTCTCTTCCTATAGCACCCAAACACTCCTTTTACATCCTTCCCTACCACACCATCCTCCATGCCATGAGAGACAATCCATACCTTAGGAGGGATATCCTGAGGGGAATGGCCCAACTTTAGTAATCCATAGAGACCCCTCTGCTATAGCAGATTGCTGAATTGGAGGATGCCAACAGAAAACAATTACTGGGTATTTCACTTGGGTTGACTAATATTTTGGAAGCCTATAAGAAGGAGAAATCTAAGGTTGGTTATAACCAAATGAATCTGGAGCTGGAAAAGACCAATACAAATGTGGAGAGGATGAAGGCCAGAATGTTCGAAAAAAGACTCAACAATGCCCAAGAAATCCTCCAAATCCATAAGGAAATCCACCAGAATGACCTCCAGCAAGCCCAAATCAAGATAGCATCTTTCGAAGCTGAATTGGCCGCTGCCAGAAGTGCAGCTCAGTAACCCACCCCATTCTCTATCCTCATTCCCGAACCTGAGCCTCAACCTACCCAAACCCCTGCTGACCCTCCTTCATCACCTCCTACTGAGCAAACTTATCCTAAACAGAGGAAAGTCACTGCTAAGAGGACTGCTTGCACAGCAACCTCTATAAAAATTGGTAAAGAGCCAGCTACCCAGTCTGAGGAGGCACAACTACATGGCCAGCAAGAAAAAGGGAAGTCCCCAACAGTCTCCCCTAAGCACGATAAAGGAAAATCCCCTATGATCCCTCCTGAACCCAAGACCAAAAAAATGAGGGTGAGGGCACCAAAAGCTCCAACCATGAAGAAACCACTAGCCCAACCAAAGAAATCAAGGCAACCAAAGAAAAAGAGTCCAGCTGGGAAGCAAGCAAAGCAGAAAAAGACCAAAGCTCTCATAGATAGAACCAACTCCAAGCTCAGTTCTGAGAACAAAGCTGAACTTAGGAAACATGCAAAACAGATGGGCTGGGACTGGTTCACAGACTCCCTCCTCATCCTCTTAAAATTAGACTGTAGTTAGGATTTTCTTTCCTTTGCACTTCTTTTCTTGTACTTGTAATTGCAATTGTACATTTCTTTCTAAGATAATAGAATCTTTTTTTTAAATATTACTTTGTGTATATTGCTTCTGTGTGTTTACTCTTTTTTCCTGACTATTAGCCTGCACTTTCTGACCTTTGAACCAGTGAGGACACTGCTCCTCATGGTTTGGGGGGGTGGCAGGGTAGGTCTGCCAATAGAATAGTTAACTTTAGTTCAATAGTCGTAGTGTAATTGGGATGAATAAAGTCAATTTCCACCTAACTTGCTACAATGAGAAAATTTGTGAAAAAATTAAAATATTTTTGCAGATATTTCGAAACTGAAAATTTTAAAATCTTAGCACCACCATGAAGCTAACATCATAAATTGTAAATTACTACCTAGTAAACCTAAGAGGAGAGAAAAAGGTGAAAATACACTCCATGAGTTAAAAAGAATACCATATCTAGTGAGATTTGGGCCCATCAATTTCTGTTGACTAGTGTTTTTAGCATTTTTTCTGCTCTAAGGTTTGATTGACTCAGCACTTTTTACTAGAAGTTAGGCACCTCCAAATCAAAACTGGTTGAAAATACTCATGACACTAAGGAAATGAATCAAGGCCTTCATTTGGACAGTTTGAGCCTAAAAATACCAAGCCATTGAAACTACCCTTCTGCATACACTCTTTGAGCCTTCAAATCAATTTTTCTTCAAGATACACCAGAGTTCCTGCACCTCAACTTATAGACCTGATTCAACCTTAGCCTCACTTTGAGAATTCAGAAGGTAAAGTAGAAGGAGCTGAAAGTGGACAAGCTGAGTGCAACATTTGGTGAATGGAAAAGAGAAGCAATATATGAACACAAGTCTAGCAGTGGTTCAGTTGTAGCATTTCATGATAATAATAAATAAATAAAATAAATAAATAAATAAAGAAGGAAAGAGAAGTCAAGAGAATACCTTCATCTGAAAATTGGAAAGAAGAAGAGAAGCTTGCCACTTTGAATCTGAAAAATATCAAGGAAGATGAAGTATGCTGAATTTAACGAAGGTAGTGAACTCATGAGTCACTCCTTACCTTGCTGATTTCTCAATTTTGATTTCCTTTTTACCCCTTCATTTTTTATATCCCTCACCCATAAGCCACATAACAACCCATTCAAAAAGACCTTGAAGATTCAAAGTGAAATGAGCTGTCAGGTGGAGATGAGGGAGTGCCTAATCTATGGTGAAAAGTCATGAGGATGTCAGAAATTAGAAGCTCTACCTATGCTCATGCTTGCAGGCCCATTTGGGGTCTGTAACTGCTCTTGAGCTAATTTAAATGTGAACACCCCTAGATATTCATTATTGAGAGATAGCCCTGGTGAGAATTGGGTTTGACTTGTAACTTCATTGGGGTTGTATCCAACCTGATTTTCAAATTTAAGGCAAGCTTGGTACTGATATGTGCACATTGAATTTCTAATAAAAAATGATTGGTGGAAATGCAAACACATGCTAAAAATTATTGAGTTTTAAATGGCCTGCATTACTGCTACAATTTCCTCTGAATTGTAAAAGATAAGTGGATTGATGCTTTATTCATTAAAATTTGTTTTGGCATTGACTGCACCACTTTTAACTATTTTTATTGTGAAGTTTGTGGGTATCTTCACTGAAAACCCTCAGGAGACTTCACTCCTCCACTAGGGATCACCTAGGGGTTTAAAAGGTTTGGTACATATGCTAAATGTACCCGTGATCCCTACGAAAGTGGCATTTAATTAAGATGTAGTTATTTAATTAATGTTTTGCTAAGGGACTAGCAAATATTAGGTTTGGGGGTGTATTAAGACCTGAAAAGTATCACTTTTCACCCCTTAACTTAACCTCTGTTAGACCCTTAGCCATTTAATAAATCTGTGTTAAGACTATTTTGTAGGTAATAAGCAGTAGTTGCAGATAAGGCCCTAACCCTGCTAAGAAGCCTACTTTTGCCCCAAAAGTTTTCAGAAGGCAGGAAGTTGAATACAGACAGAACATGGATGCAGCATAGGCAAAGCACAGCAGCAAGAAGTCAAGAAATGAGCCTCACACAGATGTCGCTAGGTTCAATTGATTCAGAGAAGAATGCTTCGTGCAGTTGTCACGAGTTTCTCAAGGCATCACACCAACTGCTCGCGCTGCTCTTGCACAGATTAATGATAGAAGGGCTCAAAAAGCAGACTTAATGCAGTTCTCGCAAGACTCAGTTGTAAGTGCTCGCACAGTCTGGCACACCTCAAGAGAGGGGGATTTAATCCTCGTGCGATTCGCTGAGGAGAGAGCTCCAGTCACTCCTGCGTGCAGCTGTCGCACAATGGCCGCGGGATGCAGATCTTTAGGGGACTGCTCGCACAATCTAGAGGAGGATGCAATTACTTCTTCACGAGGAACCCCACGAGATTCACCAAGGAATGAACTGTGCGCGCGATTCCTGCGCCACTCAAATGGAAAGTGCAATCCCGCGACGGCTAGAGCATTCTAGCGATGACCAAACGATCTATCCCACGACTGTAAGAGCTTCAAGTCAATTCAATCTTGCGACGGCAACCCTATCACATGATAAGAACTGGAAACTGTTGCTACCTCGCGAAGCTCGGGATCTTAACTCCTCCCCCACTTCCGCAGGGGCAGTCTGGGAACTTCCAGCAACTAGGGAACGCACTCCAATGCTCCAATCTCTGTGCACACGCCTCGAGGTATCTAAGGAACAGAAATGGGCCACATTTGCACTGCTAAAATTAGGGTTTTCCTAACCCCAATGCTCCCACAGTCGATTGCTATATAAGCAAGGAGGAGGTGATTGCTGATCATCTATCATCTCCGATCCTATCTTCTTTAATCAGCTGTAGAGTTTCAGTAGACTAAGGTTAGGGTTTAGGCAGTTTCTTTTTCCTTCTTCTTTCCACAACCCAGCACTTGCTGGCTATGCCTTTCTATGTTTATTTGGAACAGTTTTAATGGAGTTTTATAATAGAATTTTATACATGTATGGGATTAGCGTTAGAGGGTTGTTCTATACAAGGCTGCTGCCTTGAGATCCTCCATTTTTAAGTTGTATTGTAAGAAATGGAGGATTTTTTTTAAGGGTTTACTCAGATCCAAGTGACCTGTGTGTCCAGGCTAGTGCACATATGCAGGCCTATGCCCCACCACAGGATCCACTAAATCTGAATTCCCATGGGAGCCTGAGCTGGTAGCCTTGTGAACATGGTGGTGGCAATAATCTACTCGTTCTGTCTCAGACCTCTGTGAGGAGAATAGCCTTTGTAGATAGTCTCTGACCATTCATGTAGACAGGTTATAGCCCTAGGGTGAGGCCAATCCACAGATCTGAGATAGATTCTTCTTCTCTGCACTTGTGCTTGTAGCCCTGTGAGAGATTGTGCAGAGACAGACTCCCTTGTATTTGTATAGAGCCACCATTAGATGCAGATCTGATCTGGCTGTAGAGATTGTAGGCTTGTGACTGGATCACTGCTGTCTCTCTAAAGCAGTGAACAGCTTCATCTAAATCTAGTACTCAAACTTTTGTTGGTCCTATGTGTCCAGGCTAGTGCACATATGCAGGCCTATGCCCCACACACAGAACTTTCGAGGTTGAGGTTCCTATGGATTCTTGAGTTGGTAGCCTGGATGAAGTGGTGCCTACAATGATAAACTTGTTCTGACTCGTCTATGGACTGTGGTTCTCCTATTGGATAGTCTGTGACCATTTGAGTGGACAGGTTATAGCCATAAGGGATTGGATCATGGCACAGAGATGAGTTGGATCCTTTCTCCTCTTTGGTGATAATGTAGCCATTGGACAGGACTTCTATAGCAGCAGATCTGAGTCTGAGTTATAAAACCCATCAGATCTGTACCCAGTAGCTTACTTCTCACCCTTTTTATATTTATTTTCTCACACTCCATCATTCTTCTTAACCATTTATTTAGTTTAGGCATTAGGTTACTATAGGATTTAAACAATAGTGACCTTAAATTCCCTTCCATTTAGGATTGCAAGATCTGGAGGGCCTACTAAAGATGGGTCCCTTGGAGCTTTTGACCATTTTCCCCGTAGGACAAACTCTTACTTATCAAAACTTACTACAAAGGACCCTGTATCTTGCAGGTCTAGGCTATTTTAGTTGTGCTGAATCCACCCTTTATTTTATTTTGATTTTATTTGGCTTTTACCATTACACAATAAATCAGCACACTAGGATAAACAACAGCCCCCACAATTCAAGAAGCTACAACTGTTGTTGTTCTTACTATCGCTCCATCGCCACCTCAAGAACCACCTCAAAGAATCACTTGCACCAATCGCATCGTGGGACCTCCCTACCTGCCCCCCTCACTACACTCGCTCCACTATCACCCCACCTATTTCCTCCTCCACCTCCCAGTCAACCCATAATTCCCTTTCCTATATTTACCACAATCCCCATCCTAAGCCCCACCATTTCTATCTCAGCCACTACCACATTACTCACCCCTATCCCTGTGTTAGCCACTACTCAACCCATATTTTCTTTCACTTTACCCATTTCACCCATTACTAGGAAATATACCAAGAAGAAATCCTCTACACAACCCACAACAACCACTGAACCTCCCTGTGCGACCGTGGATCCTCTCGAACCCATCGCGGTGATGCGCTCGCCTTGGTTAAAATGTATAGTCGTCACCCGGAGCTTTTGGTGACCCGGGAAACCTTCAAATCGATATTTTGAGCACCGAAGTGCTAAATATGACTCTGATTTACTGGTCTTTGCCAAAGGCTCTAGGGTAGGGGCTTCGGTTATCGATCGGGAAGGGTTTAGGTACCCGATCAAGCAGCACGTAGCGGTCTCTATCTATGGCCAAAAATAAAAATAAAAAGGGCAGAGTTTCCCCTTGCCCGAAGGCAATACGGTCCTATCAAGCTTTGAGCCAAACCGAAATTTCGGCGGCGTAACGGCTTGAATCCTTGGACGGAGGAGACACCAAGAAGGTAGAGGAAGAGAGGGGTGAGCCGGAGCTCACGGGCCCTTGTTGCACCGTGGAAGATCTTCGCTTTGGCGTGCTTCCGATGGCTTAAATGGTGTGAAAATGGATTCTAATGCTAGGATTCACTAAAGTATGGGGTGTAGAGTGAGGCTAGAGGCTAGACTTTAGCAAAAGGGAGTGATCTAATGGTGGAAATGGGTCAAAAGGGATGAGCTAAGCATGCTGGAATTCTAAAAAATGTGTGCATTTTCTCTCACTAGGGTTCTCTCTTGGGCTCCAAATCCTTAACCTCCAATTTCTTCCAACCCTTAAGGAAGAGGGAGGCCTCTCTATTTATAGAGAAAGGATGGGTTAGGGGCTTACTTAAGAGCTAATTGGATTAGCAATTAGCTAATCCCCCATCTAAGGTTTTTTGGGTTTTCAAGGTCCTATGGTTTTGGGAAACTGGTTTCAATGGCGGATGATGGGGTGAGACCATGGATGACTTAAGGGTTGCCAATAAGCTCAAAGGGGGTGCAAACAATCTCAAGACACCCACCTCAACCCAGGGGATGGTCAAAGGGTCAAACTAGATGGAGGAAATTTGAGCTACTGATGACAGTTACTGTAGCTAAGCTGGGCGTATATATTATACACGCCCAGTTTAAGAACCGTAATTTTCACCAAAATCAAGGGAGTTTTGAGAAGATGAAACCCGTGGTGGGTCCCACCTATACTGGGCATATGTATTATATACACCCGGCCAAATTTTCTCCAAAATAGGCAGGCGTATGTAATATATACGCCTGAGTAATCTGGGGTAAAAATGGTTGGGCGTATGTAATATCTACGCCTGAGTAAAATTCATGATTTTATGTGAAACTTAAAATGACCATAACCTTTGAACCGTAGCTCCAAATTGGGTGATCTTTGGCTTGTTGGAAAGCTAGAGAAGTCCTCTTTCCAATGGTATATGGCTCATCCATGGTACTAGTCTGTGTGAAATTTGGTAGCTCTCCTCCCATCAACCGCCAGAAGGGTTTAAGTTAGGTCTGGGAAGGGATTCTAGGGTGTAGGGGTGACTTCTAAGGATTGGGAGAATGGATCTAAAGGTCTTAGGGTGATTCCTACTGGTCTAGGTAGGTTCCTAATGGCTCAGGGGGGTGCCATCGGAAGCACAGGGGTACATCTCTCTCGAAGTACAGATTGATCGGGCCTTGGGCCGAATTTGGGTGTCTACAGATGCCCCTCTTTGGTATTCGATCACTAATGATCGGATGCCAAAGACAAGAGACATCCGAAGAGGTCCGAGGCACGTTTTATGGGTCTGCCTGGTTTAACTCAATTCTCAAACATTCATGGTGATGGTGAGTGTACGTAAGCCCTCTCATTTTGAGATATCGTCCGTACATCAAAGCTAACGGTCCCCAAGCGCATTGCGACATTACTGGGCATAACTGTGATGATCACAAAAAGTGTAAGCCCGCTAGTTGAGATATCGTCCACTTCCTTAGGGAAATTATAGATTTGTGATGTTGAGTATTAACCTGAACCAGACAGCTCCATGAAACGGGATGATCGATCTATGCTTCGGAATTGATGCGAAGCACACAAAGCGAAGGCTTTCAAACAGTGTCCAATCCTATGGAATATCGACAGCTCCATTGGGTTGGCCACAGGTTCCCTTACCTAGGTAAGGCTCGGAGTTTCTGGGCGAACCCATCAACCTCGAGGTTGCTTTAGCATGATTGACCCGAGTGGAGTGAATATTGATGTCGCAACACTTCTTGGGAATGCATGCTCATTTTCTGAGTAATTTTTTTGTGTCATTTTTTGAATTTTCTGTTGTTTCGAGGTCTCTAAGCAGAGCTCAATGACCTCTGACAACTTTATTTTTGCACAACTCTTTAAGTGGATCAAATGCCAGTTGATACGCTTTTAAGAGTGCGTGCGCCATGCTGGGGATAGGTGCACCTTGGGGATGTGTACAATCCAGTAGTGAGGTGCTCCTGATTCGCACGGAGCGGAGTACATTGACTCGAGACAAAGCTAAAGATCAGGCTAGAACCAAACATCCCTCGAAAGAGATGGCTAATTTCTAGCCTCTGTCCCTAATGAAATCACATCTTACTACTATGCACAGACAGACACCCATCAGGGGCGATAAGCAGCAAATAGGCACGAACAGAAGATACAATTTACGAGGACAACGACCATCCTGCGGATACCCAGACGCAAGTGCGTACATTCAACAGGGACACCGTGCCTATACAGGTTTTAAGGCTGTGCAAAAGGAAATAAAAAGGGAAAAGAGCCTTTTGGTCTGTATGTTTGCACATAGTTTGGTTGGTTGTAATTTCATCTTTGGCGGGTCAGTTTTGACTGACAATAGACTCTTCGAATGGTCTGAAGTTGGGGGCACTCCTGGTCAATATCAATCCGAAGGCGGATGACCAGAGTGAATGCCGAAAGGCGGGGTCAACCTACTCAGGGTTTCCACTAAGCAGCAACAAGTTGTTATTTCTTCTCTTTTTCTTTTTTCTTTTCTTTTTCTCTTTTCTTTTTCCTTTCATGTCAGATGGAGACCCTGGGCATGCTCAAACTGCCTTTGTTTTTGCAGCGAATCTCAGCCATGTTGATATACCTTAGGGACGTGTGCATTCCGTTGATGGGTTCTTGGTTCACCAGCCGGATCAGGCCTTGACTTCTGCTGGGGGAGATCTGGGGCTAAGTGTATGCTCCCGGTGATGAATGAAATTCATTTGCCTGCCGGATCAAGTACAAAGTGTCCCTGCATGAAACGGGGTTCGAGAACTTTCGAGTGAACCCGATCATTCCGAAATGATTTAACACGGCTCTCGGGGTGGGGCAAACAGACGTTGCGACGCCCTTGTGAGAACCAGTGTTGTATTTTTGTTTTTATTATTTTTTTGTTTATTATATATATATTTTTTTATTCTCTCCTTTTTTATTGATTTTGTGGGCACAATAGGTGGGCACCTACGGACCTAGATCCGTTTATTGTAGCACGGTCCCTTTGGGCCGATCGAAGTGAAGTCGAAGGGTCATTTGGAGATGCGTGCACCATGGCCGATGACACGTGGGCCTTGAAGGGGGTCTGGATCGAGGTCCATAGCATACAAGGGGGCCGTTGGGCCTTATAATCGAAAAAAGGAGGTCGGGCAGTTTAAAAGCTGCCATTTTTGGTCGGGCGTATATAATATATACGCCTGACCAAAATCCAACAAAAATGGCGGGGCGTATATATTATATATGCCAGGCAAAATTTGTTCAACATTTGCCTTGGCGTATATAATATATACACCGGCTATACATTGTACCCAGCGGGCTCCTTATAACCCGCACCTAGTTCCATCCTTATCTCCTCTTTGACTTTGGTTTGGCTGTTTTTCCCCTCCTTTTATTTCCTTTCTCTCCCCTCTTTTCTAGCAGGCCCATCGCCATATATTGACCGATAAAGAACCTCTTTACACGCCGATGGACCTGCCTTCAAAAGGGGGCCCAAGCTTTTATACGGGGACCGGTACACTTCCCTGTTTGGACCTGAGGCCCAGCTTTTTGCAAAAATGGCATGATAGTCTGGCCGAGAGCGAGCTTGCTATTCTGAATGGCCTCGGGTTGTCCCGTCTTTCTTCTCTCCTCGCTGTTCCTCTGTTGCCCAACCTACTACAGGCGGTTTTGGCATCATGGGACCATAGGGCCCATGTTTTTAAATTCGGGTCTAGGGAGCTGACCCCAACTTTGGAAGTGTTAGCCTCCCTCACTAGCTTGAAGATGCATCGAGGCCTTGCCAAAGTAGTGCCCAAACCGGGGTATGCAAAGGCGGTCCACGCGGTCCTTGGCTTCAAGAAGGGTGGATATGAGAAATGTTTCGCCGGAGGGCCCACCAGGTGCCCGGTGAAATTCCTGAGAGAACTTTTCGGTGCCTCAAGCCTTCGAAAGTTGCCTATTCAAGATCCCTTCAATGTGAAGGCCTTTGCTCTTTATTTGTTGTTGGAGGTTCTCTTCTTCACTGGGGGGGAGTGCTTTTCCCTCGGGCTATGTGATGTTTTGACTGAACTGGAGGGAGGTCGCTCATTGGTACACCTGGTCCTAGCGGAGATGTATCGAGGCTTGGATGCTGCGGCCTCGGGCCGGGTTGGGATTTTCAGCGGGAGGCCGCTTCTTGTTCAGATCTGGTTAGGAGAGCATTTGTCTATCATGGGGCCTGTGCCGAGAATATGCTTGATTAGAGGGGATATGGCTCGGGGTTTTCTGATCCACAGTTCAAGACTGCCTGATGGGAGCGTCGAGGAACTCAGGCACAGCTATCTGACGCTTGAGTGACACAGCAACTTCACAGACGGACGGCACCTTTCCGATTGTCCGCTCCCGGGATTGTGAGGGCATCACACTCTTGGGGCTGACCGGTAGCACATATTACTTCCCATCTCGGGTGCTCCGCCAATTCGGGTACACTCAGCATAGCTGCCCTCTGGGAAACCGGTCAATCGGCGCATATGTGTAGCTTGGTTCAGGGGGGAATTGTCTCTCCGGGTTACGAGGGTTGGCTAGTATCTGAGGAATTACCTACTCCTAGCCCAGCTTCGGTAGATGTGGTAGAGACAGGGCCCTGGCCATGTAAGGAAGCGATGCTTCGGACCCGGATCGAGTCCCTTTCCATAGAGAGGCTGGCTTTGATCGAGACTTTGGAGAAAGAAAGGGTCAGAGCTGATATTGCGGAGGTGAGAGCCGCTACAGCCGAGAGCGAGATTCTTCGGTTGACTGGTGTTTTGACTGAGTCCCACAAGCTTCACGAGAAGAGTCTTCATGGTAGGTGGATGTCTGATCGAAATGCCCGCGAGGACTCCCTGCTTGCAGAGATTAGCGCTTTGAAGCGTGCTCCCGGCCCTTGACCTGTTCCTGCACATATCATAGATCATATATACGGGGGGAAAGCCCCCTATCAGAGATCTCTTTTTGGGTTATCTTTTTCTGTTCTTTTCTTCTTCTCATTTTTTTTTTATATATACACAGCTATATACATTTTGGGTTTTGCTTCTTGTTGTAAAGAAATCAGCAAAAGTAGAAAGTGTGTCATGTCGTTAACTTTTTGGGACGTGACACTCAGCCGGCAACACTTGTAAAGGAAGGGAATGAAATCTATACATGCGCACTTGTTTTGCTTTTTATAATTCTACAATGTAAGACTTTTTATGGGATTTTTCCCTCTCTTTTTTTTCTTCACCTGGTGGGGTTTCTCTCTTTTTTTTAGAATTTTCTCCTCCACAGTGTGAGGCTTTTTGTTGAAAAGGGAAATCTATTTTCTTTTTGGAATTTTCTTCCTCACTGGGTGAGGCTTTTTGTGGAAAAGGGACATCTATTTTCTTTTTGGAATTTTCATCCTCACAGGGTGAGGCCTTTTTTATGGGAAAGGGAAATCTATTATCCTTTTTGGAGTTTTCTTCCTCACAGGGTGAGGTTTTTTATGGGAAAGGGAAATCTATTATCTTTTTTGGAATTTTCTTCCTCACAGGGTGAGGTTTTTTATGGGAAAGGGAAATCTATTATCTTTTTTGGAGTTTTCTTCCTCATAGGGTGATGTTTTTTTATGGGAAAGGGAAATCTATTATCTTTTTTGGAATTTTCTACCTCACAGGGTGAGGTTTTTTATGGGAAAGAAAAATCTATTATCTTTTTTGGAATTTTCTTCCTCACAGGGTGAGGTTTTTTATGGGAAAGGAAAATCTATTATCTTTTTTGGAGTTTTCTTCCTCACAGGGTGAGGTTTTTTATGGGAAAGGAAAATCTATTATCTTTTTTGGAATTTTCTTCCTCACAGGGTGAGGTTTTTTTATAGGAAAGGAAAATCTATTATCTTTTTTGGAGTTTTCTTCCTCACAGGGTGAGGTTTTTTATGGGAAAGGAAAATCTATTATCTTTTTCGAATTTTCTTCCTCACAGGGTGAGATTTTTTATGGGAAAGGAAAATCTATTATCTTTTTTGGAATTTTCTTCCTCACAGGGTGAGGTTTTTTATGGGAAAGGAAAATCTATTATCTTTTTTGGAGTTTTCTTCCTCACAGGGTGAGGTTTTTTATGGCAAAGGAAAATCTATTATCTTTTTTGGAATTTTCTTCCTCACAGGGTGAGGTTTTTTATGGGAAAGGAAAATCTATTATCTTTTTTGGAATTTTCTTCCTCACAGGGTGAGGTTTTTTATGGGAAAGGAAAATCTATTATCTTTTTTAGAATTTTCTTCCTCACAGGGTGAGGTTTTTTTATAGGAAAGGAAAATCTATTATCTTTTTTGGAGTTTTCTTCCTCACAGGGTGAGGTTTTTTATGGGAAAGGAAAATCTATTATCTTTTTCGAATTTTCTTCCTCACAGGGTGAGGTTTTTTATGGGAAAGGAAAATCTATTATCTTTTTTGGAATTTTCTTCCTCACAGGGTGAGGTTTTTTATGGGAAAGGAAAATCTATTATCTTTTTTGGAGTTTTCTTCCTCACAGGGTGAGGTTTTTTATGGCAAAGGAAAATCTATTATCTTTTTTGGAATTTTCTTCCTCACAGGGTGAGATTTTTTATGGGAAAGGAAAATCTATTATCTTTTTTGGAGTTTTCTTCCTCACAGGGTGAGATTTTTTTGTGGGAAAGGGAAATCTATTCTCTTTTTTGGAATTTTCTTCCTCACAGGGTGAGGTTTTTTATGGGAAAGGAAAATCTATTATCTTTTTCGAATTTTCTTCCTCACAGGGTGAGGTTTTTTATGGGAAAGGAAAATCTATTATCTTTTTTGGAGTTCTCTTCCTCACAGGGTGAGGTTTTTTTATGGAACCAAACCAGTGGGTCCTATTTTGAGCATGGTCGAACCCTGTGGGTGAGGCACAGGTTTTTTCCTTTGAACATGGGAAGGTTAGCTGCCCTGGGATTGGTTCAGCCCTCGATCTTTCCTTTTGGTCCTGCGTCAGACGCTGGGGTAGAGACGACTTACTTGACTGGGATCCGATCCAATTTCCGACATGAGTGGCCCATCAAAGGGGAGAAGAGGCCTAAGGGGTCCACCCTAAAATAGGCGGGCAAGGACAAATCTTCTCCTAATCTCTCTTTTCTTGACATTTTTTGCTCATAGCACCCAAGACGGGTTTTCGCCATGCCTGTCATCCCTGTTTTTACTCGTAGCGCCCTTTCGAGTTTTCACCACGTCCATGGGTTCGCTCTCTTACCCCAGGTGCCCTTTCAGATTTTCACCTGGTCCGTGTGAGTTCGCTGTTTTTACCCCTGGCGCCCTTTCGGGTTTTCACCACATCCGTCTTGCTTTGAACTCAAATTAATTTTTTTCTTCCCCCTTTTTTTTTTCTTTTTCTTTTCTTCTTTTTTCAAGAGCCAGAAAGCCACGACATGGGCGTCGATTTCGTCATAGCCGGCTGAATGAAGTTCTGTGTGGTTTGTTCACTCGGCTTGTTCTGATGCAGTAGATGTTATAACCGCTTGTGGACCTTAAAGAGGCTTTCTTCCAGGTTGAAATGCGGTTGGGGTTCAAACAGGTTGGGTTTTTCTGGGGATTTGGATCTAGGTTTGGGGTGATTTCTAGATTCGGGGACTCCTTTTTCTTTTCGGGGGCCTTTTATGCCCCAGTCATCATTCATTTTTTTTTTTTTTTGGGTTTTTATTTTTTTGTTTTTTTTTTTTGGGTACCCCTCCTTTTCCTTGTTGTTCTTTTTTTGGGGGGGGGCCTTCTCCTTCTTCTTTTTTGGTTTGGATTTTTCCTCCCTTCTCTTCTTCTTCTTTTTTAGAATTTTGGGTGGGGCATATGAAAGAAATGGTTGTTGGCCCGAAGTGTGTAGCAAAAAAGGGGTAAAGGTTTTCAGGGAATATTCTTTTAGGCTACTTGACTTTGAAATGATGGCCTCTTTTATGGAGCCCTTAAGCGGTCACGCATCTACTTTTATCGAAACTTACCTTGTCCCAAGACCTATGAGTAGAACTTACGGAGGTATCCAGCGTTGATGGGCTCAAGAAAGTGGTCTCCGTCCATGGTGGCGAGGCGAACAATGTATCCTGGCAGAACCTCTGGGATGACGTAGGGTCCTTCCCAATTTGGCCTAAACTTCCCTCTCGGATCGGCGTGGAGAGACGAAAATATTTTCTTCAGTACAGTGTCTCCTATTTTCAAGTCTCGATCGCGGACGCGCTTATGTTAAGCACGTGCAATTCTCCTCTGATAGACTTGAGTGTGGCACAAGGTAAGGAGCCTTTTCTGATCAATTAAATCCAACTGCTCAAAACGAGCACTTTCCCTCTCAGCTTCAGGTAGATGGGATTCCAAAAGGATACGAAGCGACGGTACCTCGACTTCAATGGGTAGCACGGCCTCGGTCCCATACACAAGGGAGAATGGTGTTGCCCCTGTTGCGGTGCGGATAGACGTTCTATAGGCCCAAAGTGCGAAGGGTAACTGCTCACTCCAATCTCTGTAAGTAACTACCATCTTTTCTAGGATGCGGATCAAAGTTTTGTTGGCTACCTCTATTGCTCCATTCGTTTGAGGCCTGTATGGGGAAGAACGATGATGCTTGATCTTGAACTGCTCACACAAGGCCCGAATGCGCCTATTAGCGAAATTAGTGCCATTATCAGTGATGATATCTTTGGGTACGCCGAATCTGTAAATGATGTTATTCTTGATGAACTTCTCAACATGGCTAGCTTTAATGCTCGTATAGGAGGCCGCCTCTACCCATTTTGTAAACTATTCCACAGCGACGAGGATGAATTGATGTCTGTTGGAAGCCTTAGGATTGACCTTGTCGACGACATCGAGACCCCAGGTAGCAAACGGCCAAGGGGTGGCCATGCTGTGCAAGTCAATGGTCGGAGCGTGTATTAGGCTGGAGTGCTCTTGGCATTTGTAGCACTTCTGTACGTGCCTGCAACAATCGGTCTCCACAGTAGTCCAAAAGTATCCTTGCCTTAGAATTTTCTTAGCAAGCATGTGACCGCTGACGTGGGCTCCGCAGACCCATTCATGAATCTCCTTCATGATCTCAACCGCTTCTTTCTGGGTTAGGCATCGGAGCAGGATATTGTCGTGAGACCGTCTATATAGGAGATCGCTGCAGATGACGTAGTTTGTTGCCAATCGCTGGATGGTGTGTTTGTCTACCCTTGATGTTCCTTCCGGGACAGTTCAGGTCTCGAGGAAATTCTTGATGTCTGAGAACTAGGGTGGTTCATCATCTATCTCTGTAGGTCCTTCGATCAGGTGACAGAAAGCCGGTTCATTCCTCTGCTCTATCATGATCGGCTTCAGAACCACTCCATATGGAATCTCAACCATAGAGGCCAGGGTGGCCAGGGCGTCAGCAAACCGATTTCTTGCTCGTGGCATATAAGAGAAGGTGACTTCCTCAAAGCAAGTTATCAGATCCTCCAGATGTTCATGGTATGGGATCAATTTTTCATCCTTGGTCTTCCAATCCCCGTTGGTTTGGCATATAATTAACTGTGAATCTCCAAAGACCCTAAGGTGAGTTATATTTAGATCAAGAGTCGCCTGTAAACCAGCTGTACAGGCCTCATACTCGGCCATATTGTTGGTCCATGGGAAGTTCAATTTGATGGAGATGGGTATATGGGATCCTTTTGGCGAGATAAGAATGGCGCCAACTCCTTGGCCCTCAACATGCGATGCCCCATCGAAGTGCATTACCCAGGGCTCCTCCGTTTCCTCTATATCCTCGTTGGTCATGAACAAAATGTCTTCTTCAGGGAATTCGGTCCTTAGAGGCTCATAGTCCGGCAGAGGGTTCTCAGCAAGGTGATCGGCGAGTGCTTGCCCCTTAATTGACTTCTGGGTGACATAAGTAATGTCAAACTCGGATAGGAGTAGTTGCCAACGTGCGATTCGGCCAGGAGAGCAGGTTTCTCAAATAGGTACTTCAACGGATCCATCCATGCTAGAAGTAGAACGGCCTGGGATAACAGGTAGTGCCGAAGTCTCTGAGTAGCCCAAACGAGTGCTAGGCATGCTTTCTCTAGATGAGAATAGCGCGTCTCGTAATCAGTGAATTTCTTGCTTAGGTAATAGATGGCTTGCTCTCTTCTTCCCGTCTCATCATGCTGTCCTAACACACAGCCCATGGAAAACTCAGTCGTGGACAAGTACATTATCAGGGGTCTATCAGGTACGGGCGGTACCAATACCAGAGATTTTAGGAGATAACCTTTAATCTTATCGAATGCAGCCTGGCAGTCATCATTCCACTCAATCGGTGAGTCCTTTCTCAGCAGCTTGAAGATTGGTGCGCATATCAGAGTTAAGCGTAGATGAATCGGTGATGTCTTTGGATCCTGCCTAAGAAACCTCTGACTTCCTTCTCTGTAGATGGTGGTGGCATTTCAGTGATGGCCTTGATCTTGGTCAGATCGACCTCGATCCCTCTCCTACTGACAATAAAGCCCAATAGCTTTTCGGACATAGTGCTAAATGCGCATTTCTGGGGATTCAACCACAATTTGTATTTTCTCAGCCTTTCGAATAGCTTCTGTAGGTTTATCAAGTGGTCCTCCCTTTCTGGTGATTTGGCAATCATGTCGTCGACGTACACTTCGATATCTCGGTGCATCATGTAGTGGAACAGGGCCGTCATTGCTCTTTGATAGGTCGCCCCAGCATTCTTCAGCCCGAATGGCATTACTTTGTAGCAAAAGGTTCCCCAGGGGGTAATGAACGTTGTCTTCTCGCGATCAACCTCTGCCATCTTTATCTGATTGTATCCTAAGAATCCATCCATAAACGAGAGCATCCCGTGCTTTGCAGTGTTATCGACCAAGATGTCGATGTGTGGTAGTGGGAAATCATCCTTAGGGCTCGCCTTGTTGATATTTCAAAAGTCGATACACATTCGGACCTTTCCATCCTTCTTTGGTATGGGGACAATATTGGCTAGCCACTGTGGGTACTTGGATACCATGAGGAAACCTGCGTCATACTGCTTAATGACCTCATCCTTCACCTTCAACATCCATCCGGGTCGGAATCATCTCAGCTTCTGTTTCACCGGCTTAACATCGAGGTAGTGTGGCAACTCATGCTCAACCAGATCGATATCCAAACCAGGCATGTCCTCATACGACCATGCGAAGATGTCTTGGAATGACCGAAGGAAGTCTATCATACCTTCCCTCTCCGCAGGGGACAGCGACGTTCTAATTTTGGTGATTTTGGGGGCCTCTGTGGTGCCCAAATTGGCGTCCTCCGTCTCTTCGATGATCGTGGTAGGGCCATGCTCAAAATCGGCAAATTGTTTGAGGAGCTCATTGGGGAGCTCGTCGGTTTGGCCTTCCTTCGTCCAGACTCGTGACTCCTACCTCTTCTTGTATTTCTACAGGGAAGGGGTTGGCTTCGCGTGGGACGGGTATCACGACATTGATTTTAACTTTATTGGGAATTTTAAAGGACAATATTTTTGGAATTGGTATTTTTCCTATTTTTATGATCTTTTGTATTTTTTCGAGGTCACCTGCAGGTGGATCTCTATATATACAAGGTAGAGTGGTCCAGAGGCTAACCTCACTTTTTACAGGTTGTTTTTTTTTGGGGAGTCAGTGCCATTTTCATGGCATTTTGTGGCTCTCAAGAGTTGGGGCAAGGATGCCCAGTTACTCACCTGCGAGGCTTGGCCTTTACCTCTTTGATCGGGAGCGGCATCGGTAGGCTCTTGCATTTCTTCCCCCAACATATTTACAGAGGGACCTTCCAGGACCTTATCCTCAACGGTTAGGAGAGGCCCAGCGTGGTTGGTGCTGAAGTGACGGGTGGATCGGAGCACTTCTTCCTCAAACAAAGAAAGGGCGGCTAAGTCCATTTCGAAATCTGGGGGGATGATGTAGGGGTTGGTGGGGTGGATTGCAGTAGGCTTATGTGGGGTTACCCTCGTCTCCCCATTCAGATCAATTTTTACTACCCCGACGCTCACAAAGGTTTCACGGATGTGGGGGCGAGTGTGAGGTTCCTCTTCCAAGATGATTCCTCTGGCCTTGGCGGCTGCTACGGCTCTCATCTTCTCCTTGGCTTCTCTGACTTGCTCTTCTCTGGGCTTGTAGCCTAAGCCGAATTTAGTTTGTTGCCCCTTGGCCTTGATGGGGTCTCTTCTTCCTTGAAGGCATGGGCCCAGTCCTTTCCCTTTTTGATGGCCCCATCTGTGGAGCACGAACATAGCTGCATCCATTCCTCCTCCAGTTTTATGGGGGTTTTTTCAGTTGATTTGAGGGTAACACTTGAGAAGTCGTACTCAAATCGATGGAGATCGGCGTCCTCAGCTGTGTGCGGTATGTTCAGCACTTTCGGATTCTCAATGTGCAGAGCGCTCTTCCCCATGTCTTCTCTGCTCTCAGCTAAGATGGTGAAAATTTTTCCTTCTGAGATGAATCAAAGCTTTTAGTGTAGAGTAGATGGTATCACTCCGAGCTTATGTATCCATGGCCGGCCCAATAGCAGATTGAACGTAGACTTGATGTCCATCACTTGAAAGGGGGTGGTGAAGGTTTGTGGTCCGAGGATCAGGTCAAGGTCTACTTCTCCTATGATTTCCCTTCTAGTGTTGTCGAATCCCCGTGCGCTTGATATGGATGGCCGAAAGGTATCGGGGTTCGCCCCAATTTTGATTGCCGTTCTTAGAGGGCATACATTCAGCACCGACCGGTTGTTGATCAGGACCAACGGTACTACCAAGTTCCCTACTTCCACTGTTATATTCAGGGGTTTAGAATGGTCATTCCCCTCAATTGGTAGGTCCGCATCGGGGAAAGAGATGGCGTTTGGGGCCAACACTTGCCCTATTATTTCCCCTACTTCATCTAGAGTTACATGGGTGGAGACATGCGCGTCCTTGAGTGCTGCCATTAAGGCTTGAAAGTGGAGTGGAGACGTGATCAATAAATCCCACACGGTAATATGTGCAGGCGTTCTCTTGAGTTATGTCTCCAGTATATGTTCCCTGACCATTTTTTCAAAGGGATTTCTTGTGGCCTGTTCTTTCTTCTTTTCTTCTCCTCTGACTGCCCCTGATGTTTTTGGTTGGGCAGAAATCCGGCCCGATCGAGTAACAAATTCAACAGCCTCTTCTTGGTTGCACCCGGCATTCATGTCCGTTTGTTCACAGCTCAATGGTACCTGATGCGGGTCATAAGCAGGTTTTGGGATGAGAAATGGGGTGCGTCAGGATTCCGGGGAGGATTGGGCCAGATATACTGGTTTCTCGGGTCCAACCAGGTTAAATCCAATGGGGGGTGGAATGGTAGTGGGGGGAATTGACCGAATTGGAGTTATGGGCACGGAGGGGGCTTGTACTGGTGTTACCTGGGCATGGTAGGACCAGTGGTGATTGGGTGATGAGGGGTTGCTTGTCCGGGTGGTGGTGGAGTTGGATTAGGGCCAAAATAGCGAAGGGATGGCGAGAGTGTGACTGGGCTGGAGGGATGGGGAGACGTTTGATGTGTGGTGGGTGCGGGATGATGGGGGTATGAAGTATTTGTATATGGGGAGGTATGATGGGATGGTGACGGGTTTGTGGATGAAGTGGGATAAATAGGGGGCGATGGAGTTTTACATTGAGCGAGATGACCGGGACATGGCGGGGTAGTGGGTGGAATGGGGGGATATAAAGGGTTTGTGGCATGGTGGGATGATGATGGGTTGGTAGATGAAATGGGATAGATTGGGGGTGACGGAGTTGTGCATAGAGAGGGGTAATTCGGGGGTGATGGAGGGGTGTATGGGGAAAATTGGGTGGCGGGACTTGAGGGAATGTATGGCATGGGGTAACTTGAGGATAGAGGAGCATTATATTGGGTGGAGGGACTTGAGGGCGTGTATGGGGTAGGATAATATGGGGATGGTGGAATTGCGTAAGGAATAGGATGATTTATGTGTGACGGAGGGGTGTATGGGATGAATTGGGCCTGGGGTGGATATGCGTATGATTGCGACGGGGCTGTGCCCGTTTGGATTTGATAGGCGAGAGCGGGGGTGGAAAAATACTGCCCCAAATCTAAGGGCTCCTCTTGGCAAGCTGGTGTGGGAAAATAATTGGCAAGATACAGTGGCTTGATCACCCCAACAAATAGTTCAACTTCGTTTGGCCTGGGGAGCAAAAATTCCTCCTGATTGCTAATATAATCTGAAGGGTCAAACTCTTCTTCTTCTTCCTCTATCCAATGTATGTTAGGCCTGGGGCCTCCTAGGTGCGGTGGTAGAGGGGCTTGATGGATATTCTGGTTCTGCCCTTGGGGAAGTGGTGGGGGTATGATCTTTCCCGCCTCTATCAAATCTTGGACCGCGTGCTTTAACGGGAAGCATCGGTCAGTAGGGTGACCCGGTCCCTGGTGGAAATTGCAATGCAGATTCAGATCATAATTCCTTGGTATTGGGTGGGGTGGGGGCGAGGTTGGAGTAAATTGACCAGGCCCTTTTGTATTAACACCGGCAGTAAGACACTCAAGGATTGCCCCAACGGGGTGAATACTCGTTCGAAGCGTGCTTTCATCTGTTTCGGGGTAAACGGGGCTCTTGGTCCGTTGCTTGGCCTTGGTACTTGCTCGAAACGGGTCGAGGGCGGTTGTGTAACCTGGAGTTGTATCGGGGGGGCGTTGGTATTGGCCTGGGGGTAAACAATGTTCTGTACCTCTGTCCCTAGTCTTCTTTCAATTCTTGGTTCGGCCGCTTTTCGAACCCCAGTGGCCCCGTTGGCCGCATTCCTTCCTAACCTGCCTTCTCTAATGGCGTCTTCGCAACGGTTGGCATTTCGGACTAGATCAGCAAAACTTGACTGCTGCTGATATACTAAAAAATCTGCATTGGGGGGAGGGCTCCCTTGGTTATCAATTCAATCTGCTCATCATCGAGAATTCGATGAGTTACCTGAGCGGCTAAGGCCCTCCACCTCCCTAAGTAAGCACTGAATGTTTCATCATGTCTTTGCTTTAATCGGGCCAAGTCCGACTTCCTTGGTTCTATGTCCATGTTATAGACATATTGTTCTTGAAATAAGCGTGTCAGATCTTTCCAATTTTTTATCATGGATGGTTCCAGGGAAGTGAACCATCTTAGTGCCGGGCTCGTTAAACTCTTCTCGAACACTTTGATGAGGAGTCGTTCATCTCCGCCATATTGGCACATATCCCCGCAGTAAGATTTCAAGTGGGCGATGGGGTTGCCAGTGCCATTATACTTATCAAATGATGGCATCTTGAATTTCGGAGGCAGGGGGACGTCAGAGAACAGACATAACACTGAAAAGTCCGTCGAGTGTAGTTCCATTCCTCCCATCTTCATCAGCTGTTTTTGTATTATGTCTATCTGTTCTTTCAGCTGCTCCGGTTCCTTCGAGGTTGTGGCGGGGACCGCTTCCCCTTGATTTGGTTCGACCCTAGGTGTGATGATGGTGGGCCCTGGAGGGTTAAAACTAGCAGTTCCTCCACTGTTGCGGATCTCATCCTCCTCGTACTGCTGGTCCTGGTATTGGTGAGGGGCGAGCTCTTCTATTTGGACTTGGGGGGTGATGGGTTGGATGACTTGGTGGGGCCACATGGTTTGTAGGGGATGAGAAGGGATAAATGGGTGAGCGTTTTGTGGGTAAGTGATGTGCTGAGTTGGTGGCACATTTTGGGGGTGATGGGGGTGTGATTGAGATGGTGGGATGTTGTGATTTTGAGGAATGGGATGGATTGGATTTCCCGTTGGAGGTGGGATGGGGGCGTAAGGGGTATAGGTGAATGAAGGGTATTGGTGGGGGGGTATGGGGTTAGTGAATGGGCTTTGATGAGCGTGGGCGGATGGGCCTTGGGTTTGAGGGATTTGGGTTTGGTGGTTTTGGAAGGCTTGGACTGACGGTCTTTGAGCCTGGGAGTGGGGCTTAATATGACTTTGGGCCGATGGGCCTTGTTGAGTTTGGGCTACTGGGCCATGAGGGGGCTGGGTTTGGGTCCATGGCCCCTGGGTTTGAGTTTGGTAGGTTTGGGTCCATGGGCCCTGGGGGCTCGAACTTGGGTCTGGGTCTGGTGGGCTTGGGCCCATGGGTTTTGAGGGTCTTAGGTCTGGGCCTGGGTTTGGTGGGCTTGGGGTTGGGCCCATGGGTTTTGAGGGTCTTGGGTCTGGGCCTGGGTTTGGTGGGCTTGAGCCCATGGGTTTGGAGGTGTTTGGGCTGGGGCCTGGGCTTGATAAGCTTGGGCTTGAGCCCATGGGTTTGGAGGTGTTTGGGCTGGGGCCTGGGCTTGATAAGCTTGGGCTTGAGCCCATGGGTTTGGAGGTGTTTGGGCTAGGGCCTGGGCTTGATAAGCTTGGGCTTAGGCCCATGGGTTTTGAGGGTTTTGGGCCTGGGCCCATGTCTCTAGAGGGGTTTGTGCTGGGGCCCATGGATTTGTGTGGGTTTGGGTCTGGAGTTGAGGTGGGGGATTTTGGGAGGTATGGACGATGGGTGGTTAGGCATGGTTAGGAGCGAATGGGGTATGAAGGTTTTGGAAATTTGGATGCGAGGTTTGAGAGGTAGGGTTGCGAGACGCGGCCCACAAGGCATACATCGTTCTCATGTCCTCCATCGAGGGCATGGACTTAGGTGTGAGATTGGGGGGTGATGGATCACTTAAGGATGGAGGTGGTTGGGAGAAATTGGGCATGAACCGGGTAAATGGGGGGGTATGTTGGGATGTGGATGGGCCATGTGGTGGGAATAGTATGTGAGATGGGGTGGATGAGATGTAGGATGTTGGGGGCATGGGTGATGAGAGGGATGGAGTGTGGGAAGTAGACGGGGGATGGGACTCCCTGGGGGGTCTTTGGAAGTATGGGGATGCGGTAATGGTGTTTGGATGGGAGATGGGGATGTAAGGATCGGTTGGGAAATGGGGGGTTTCAGTAGGGGATGACAAAGGGGTATGTTAGGGGAATGTAAGGGAAGGAGATGAGGTGGTGGTGAACACGGGCGCCCCGAATGGGCCCGTGATATCGAACCTGGCTTGGGTGAAGTTGTCGGAGACCGAGTCTTCTCCTATACGGGAATGGGAAGGGGATGACGGTGGGGATGTATCGGCTCTTGACATGTTCCGCCGACGAGTGTTGTATTGATGTCGCGGATAGGGGCCGAATACCATCCTGGTTCTTCTCCTACGGGCCGGGTTTGAGGTCGCCGTAGTGCCAGTCACACCAAGGTATATTTTTTATTGTTTTTCTTTATGTGTTTTTTTTGGGTTTTGAAAAATGATTTTTTTAGTTTTGAAAAGTGAATTTTGCAATTTTTGATTTTTTATTTTGATTGATTTTTCCCTTTTTTGAAGGTGGATTTTTTTGAAGATGAGGATTTTCTTTCTCTTTTTTTTTTTTTTTTTTAATCAACTCCCCTCTACTTAGATGACTGATGACCTGGTGCCCAGGGTCAACTCCCGTTTCGGGCGATATATGTACCTTTAGTAGGTCCCACGGCGGGATCTGACACACTTCGGAAGAAGCGAAAGGGAACCCTTTTGTTCTATTGAAGGCGAGGAATCACGAATGACCCGATCCCGGAGCAAATCAATAAGAAATCGCTTTCTTTTGATCAAGGGGCATATTGGGTGTTAGAGAATGTGGGAGGCTACCATGACACTAATACCGCTTATTCGGGAATTGGGGTGGTGGATTGGGCCTCGTGTCGGGTTCTTTCAGCCCAAGATATATCTTGGCGATATATTATGCACGCCTCGACTAAAAAGTGCAGATTTGGTAGCGATATATTATATATACCGCTTAAATCTGAGGATTTTGGGCGATATATTATATACGCCTGTAATTAAATCTGAGCTATTTTGCTGGCGTATATATTATATACGCCGGGCAAAAGGTTCTGTATGACAGTGGATAGCAAGCCCGAATGTGGGTCTTTGAACTGGTTTCTTGGGAGAAATGCTCCCGGGGACTGCTGTGTTTGTTATCGGGTCCCTCCTTTCCGTTTCCTAGGGATACACGGCTGAATTTTGGGTTTTCTACGCTCTCACCAATGCGAGTTTTACGGCTTGATCAGAATTGGAAACCCAACCGATATACCTCCGGTGCAAGCGCTTTCTCAGGTACTGGAAGGGGTGGTTCTTTTCAGGATCATCACCACTAGGGCTGCCGCCATCGAACCGTAAATTGTATCTCGTGCCTAAACCTCTTAAAACTACCCAAAAATGCAAAAATAAATTCAATTATGTCCCCATACGGTTGGTTCACTTTTAATTACAAATTTTTATAGGGGAGTTAAATTAAGTCCAAAATCGGGTCGGGGATGACAAACCGGTGCCGCCTCAACGGGCCGGCGTTCAAAGGTGAAATATGATGACCGAAATAAAGTGCGCAAGTAGGCCCGCCAAACGGCTAAGGCTTGTAAATGACCGAAATTTAAATGACGAGAAAATAAATGCGAGCGGGCCCGCCAAACGGCTAAGGCGGCTTAAATGACTAGAATCATAAAAACTGAAATTTACGGCGCATGTAGGCCCGCCAAATGGCTAAGGCACTTAAAGGACTGAATCGTAGGGGTGAGTACATTAGTAAAAACAACAAAAAATAGCGATAAACAGCAGCAAATTAGAACAAAAAACAGCCATAGTTAGTAAAATAACAAAATAAAAGGAAAGGCCAACAAGAGGGGAAGCGCTAGGGTGAAATCCCCAGCAGAGTCGCCATCTGTGCGACCGTGGATCCTCTCGAACCCGTCGCGGCAATGCGCTCGCCTTGGTTAAAATGTAGAGTCGCCACCCGAAGCTTTTGGTGACCCAGGAAATCTTCAAATCGATATTTTGAGCACCGAAGTGCTAAATATGACTCTGATTTACCGGTCTTTGCCAAAGGCTCTAGGGTAGGGGCTTCGGTTATCGACCGGGAAGGGTTTAGGCACCCGATCAAGCCGCACGTAGCGGTCTCTATCTATGGCCAAAAATAAAAATAAAAAGGGCGGAGTTTCCCCTTGCCCGAAGGCAATACGGTCTTATCAAGCTTTGAGCCAAACCGAAATTTCGGCGGCGTAATGGCTTGGATCCTTGGACGGAGGAGACACCAAGAAGGTAGAGGAAGAGGGGTGAGCCGGAGCTCACGGGCCCTTGTTGCACCATGGAAGATCTTTGCTTTGGTGTGCTTCCGATGGCTTAAATGGTGTGAAAATGGGTTCTAATGCTAGGATTCACTAAAGTAAGGGGTGTAGAGTGAGGCTAGAAGCTAGACTTTAGCAAAAGGGAGTGATCTAATGGTGGAAATGGGTCGAAAGGGATGAACTAAGCATGCTGAAATTCTAAAAAATGTGTGCATTTTCTCTCACTAGGGTTCTCTCTTGGGCTCCAAATCCTTAACCTCCAATTTCTTCCAACCCTTAAGGAAGAGGGAGGCCTCTCTATTTATAGAGAAAGGATGGGTTAGGGGCTTACTTAAGAGCTAATTGGTTTAGCAATTAGGTAATCCCCCATCTAAGGTTTTTTGGGTTTTCAAGGTCCTAGGGTTTTGGGAAACTGGTTTCAATGGCGGATGATGGGGTGAGGCCATGGATGACTTAAGGGTTGCCAATAAGCTCAAAGGGGGTGCAACCAATCTCAAGACACCCACCTCAACCCAGGGGATGGTCAAAGGGTCAAACTAGATGGAGGAAATTCGAGCTACTGATGACAGTTACTGTAGCTAAGCTGGGCGTATATATTATATATGCCCAGTTTAGGAACAGTAATTTTTACCAAAATCAGGGGAGTTTTGAGAAGATGAAACCCGTGGTGGGTCCCACCTATACTGGGCGTATTTATTATATACGTCCGGCCAAATTTTATCCAAAATAGGTAGGCGTATATAATATATACGCCTGAGTAATCTGGGGTAAAAATGGCTGGGCGTATGTAATATCTACGCCTGAGTAAAATTCATGATTTTATATGAAACTTAAAACGGTCATAACCTTTGAACCGTAGCTCCAAATTGGGTGATCTTTGGCTTGTTGGAAAGCTAGAGATGTCCTCTTTCCAATGGTATATGTCGCATCCATGGTACTGGTCTGTGTAAAATTTTGTAGCTCTCCTCCCATCAACCGCCATAAGGGTTTAAGTTAGGTCTGGGAAGGGATATTAGGGTGTAGGGGTGACTTCTAAGGATTGGGAGAATGGCTATAAAGGTCTTAGGGTGATTCCTACTGGTCTAGGTAGGTTCCTAAGGGCTCAGGGGGTGCCATCAGAAGCACAGGGGTACATCTCTCCCGAAGTACAGATTGATCGGGCCTTGGGCCGAATTTGGGTGTCTACACTCCCCAACCCTTTACCCTACCAGACCCTATTCCTTTAACCAACCTATACCAACCTTTGAACCCATTGATATTGACCAACCCACTACCTCTACACCCATTAAACCTGACACCTTTGACCCCTTTGACCAGTTTATTAATTTTTCTCCTTCCCATGACCTAGACCAATATACCACTGAGGGATACTCAGCCATGATGGACTCCATCATAGGAGACATCAGGTATGAGTTCACCCCTCTCCCTAACTCACCACAGCCTACGCATTTTACCCCTGATCCACCTTCCCCACCACCACCCCACCCACAATCCCCCCCATTCCAGATCCCTTACCTCTGCCTTTACCCAAACTGATGAAGAGGAGCCAATCAGCCCACCCACACCCAGAGTGAGCTGACTGAGGGGCTGCTTGCATCCACCCTTTCACCTCCATCAGCTGCCCCATCACCTTCCTCCATTGTCCTGGCTTCTTCCAATACTATGCCCCCACTTTCCACCCTCCGAAGAGCCATGGAAGGCAACTCCTATATCAAGAGGGATGTGATCAGAGGAATGACTGAGATCAACACTGCAATCAAGCAACCATTCGTAGCCCAGATTGCATAGTTGCAGTTGAACCACAGAGTGGAGAAGAGGAGATGAAGAAATCTGAAATATTGGGAAGAATGGTAGAGACACTCAAAATATCATTCTCAGTGGTGCACCCAGCCTCATCAGCTGGGGTGTCAATCAATGAGCCTACCATGCAGTAGGGCAGCACCAAGCAACAGAAGCCAGCTGCCAAAAGGACAAAGGCTGGTGCTGCCAAAGCTAAGAATATAAAGAAGGAAAGTTTTAAAGAGAAGTATCAGAAAATGGCAGGAGATTATGAATGGGCACCAACTCATATCTCAAGTTCAAGCTCAGATTTATATTAGGTTGTAGTGTTGTCAGTAGTGCTTAGGGTCTATAATTATTTTTCATTCTAGGTAGATCTTTGCTATTTCCTTACTATGCTTTATAGTCTATTTTGTAATTTTTGTACTTAGTTCTTATGAAGGCAAAGTTCCTTTTGTGTCCTCTCTTTGCTATAACTTTACTTGTCTTCTTTTCTGCATATTATTTTGCTATTTAGTGTGTGATGTTTATGTTTTTACCCTGCTGCCCAGTTGAGCACTGTTTTATACCACATTTTACCCCTTAAACCTGGCTTTTGCTAAGCCTCCGAGTAGTTAATAATTACATTTTGGTATTATTTTATAGCAAGGAGGTAATTACTTCCTTAGTACAGTTTTCCATTAAAAAGGAGCCATTTAGAGGAGTTTCGAACCAATCAACAGCTGAGGAGCTTAGCACCCAGCAGTTGCACCCATGTAAGCCTGCATTTAAATCTCATCAATTGGTGCAACAACATTCAAATATTTGAAGGAGAACAGGTGCACAATCATAAAGGTGTGCACACCAAAAGTAGCAGCAACAGCCTAAGCCTCAAATGCAGCCATGTGGTTGTGATACAGACCAAACTACAGTAGCATGGAGCACCTTCAAAGACACACCTGTCGACTTGAGAGCAGCAACCCCATCTTCAACCACTCAAGGAAAAGAAGCCTTTAAACCTGTCAACAGGTGCAACTGCAAATATGTTGACCATTTACTTTACATCTACAAAACCTATCAACTTCCGCAAGTAGCTTCATTGATGCTGTCAAAAGCTTTAAGTTCCCTCCAGCCAACATCTCGAGTAGATGTCCCAAACCTGTCGAGAAGGTAGTACATCAAGCTAGTGAACTTCACGACTAGTTGCTGAAGCATCCAATAGCAGAACCTGTTGAAGGGAAGGTGTTGAGCCTGCCAAGTGCAAAACCAACCTACATCCCTTGAACCTCTCGAAATGGCTGCTAAAACCTCTAAGCTTTGAACATATCAAGTTGCACCAGCAGCCCATACAAAGTTGTCAACAGGTTCAGCATTAGAACCTCACAAGACCAACATCAACTCCTTTACAGTTGCATCCTTGGACCTATCGAGCTGATGAGCTCCATGCACACACCAAACCTGTCAACAGGTTTGCATGCAGAATTCCCCATGAACCTATCGGCAACAACATCTCCATGCACCCATTAAAGCTCTCGACTTGAGACTCCCCAAAGCTTCCCAACCTGTCGACCATGCAGTGCACCAACCTCTTGAGAATCCCAGTAGAACCCCACTTCCAATCCTCTTGACTTATCAAACTACAACCCCTCAAATTTGTCGACCATTTAATAGCCAAACCTGTTGACTTCTTAAAATAACAGCTTCAACAACTTTCTATCCTCTCGAGAGGATGCTCAATGCTCAACCTCGGGACTTGAAGTCCCATACATCCTCTCGAGATTCCTTCCATGCATGCTGTCAACACCTCCAAACTTGTCGATAGCTATAGCAGCAACTCCATGCACTTGAACCTCATGACAAGCTGCAGCTCCCACCTTCTCATTAAACCTGCCCGACACCTTGCTGAAGCAGCTGCCCATCATCCAATTCATCCTATTGACTTTAGCAGACACCCTCTCGACTTCATCTTCTCCACCACATTGCTGAAACTGCAACAGAATTGAATAGAGCTATACCGACGCATGGTGTCGCGGGCTGATTCAACTTAGGTTCCATCAAATCTAAAGATAGAAGGCTGTTTTGATAAAGTTTGCAGCTGGAACAGCAGGGGCAGCTGGGGTTCATTTTTGACAAAAAATATAAAGAGATGCAGCTAGATATTTTTGGGAAGCAAGGGCAGATTTGGGAATACCAAAGGGGTCTGCACATGGCAAGATAGTTGCAGGAATTAATGAAGGTTCAGCAGAAAATATATTTGGATAAACAAGGGCAGTTTTGGAACTTCAATGCACAAGGCAGGCTACACATAGTAATGAACTAATTCTTGGCAGGAATGCAACTACTTCAGCTGCGCACAATAGAATGGATCTCTTTATTCCCTCTGATTGGCTGAAATATAAAGCACACAGATCACTACAAATGTTTAAATAGAACTCCTTACTGCTGTAATTTTTCAGTAAGGAATCCATAGAATAGCTGTATTTTTCCTTCGCTCATTGAGGTTTAGTTTTTAGTTTTATTTTTCCTTTTTCTCTTCCCCCTTCTCTCCCTAATCCAGCATGTTGGATTAGATCTAAATAAGCAGTCCAGATCTGCTTTGTAATTGTATTTTAAAAGCTTCAAAGAATTTGTGAATAGATTGATATTGCACAAGATTGCAGATCTGAGCTCAAGAGCTATAAGATTACAGTGATTGTGGATTTAAAAGGTGATTCTAATCTATATTTAACTTTTTCGTATTTGATTTCCCTAGATTAGATATTCTTACGAGTGCTAGCCGAAAATGGGGAGTTGGTAGCCTAGCATCTGTAGCATCTGTAGCATCTGTAATGGTTAGCCTGTTCTAATCAAGATTAATGGATTGGAACAATCTCTAGGATGGTCTGTGACCATTAAAGTGGATAGATCATAGCCTTAGGATTGCTTCAATTCTCTTGTTAAAATTGGATTCTTATACCTTGCATCTGGAGGGGGGACCTAGGGAGCTGGTAGTCAGATGGAGGATTTGTAGCAAATCAGATCTATACAATGCCTTTGATTCGATTAATTTACAATAAGAACCAGTTCTTGGCTACCTATTTCTCACCATTTGATATTTATTTTACCATCCATCTTCCTCCATCTTTTAGATCTAATTTTATATTTCTGTTTTGTAGATTAATTAGATCTAGTGACACTGGAAAAGCTCTCTTTCTTCTTAGAATTACCATATCTGTAGTAAGATCTGGAGGTCTACTACACACCTTCTAGGTTTAGATCACTATTCCCTGTGGGACAAACTCTTACTTATCAAAACTTGCTACAATGGACCTTGTATCTTATAGGTCTAGAATATTTTAGATGTGCTGAATCCATTTTTTTTTTACTTTATTTTTATTTTATTTTTATCATTAGACAATAATCAGCATGCTAAAATTCTCCCAGCATGCCCCTGAGGGCTTACACTTTAAAATAATGAGGACACTGTTCCTCATAGGTTTGGGGGTGTGGTAGGGTAAGCCAACGGGATAGTTAACTTAAGTGCAGCAGTATTAAATGAGTAAGAAATAAATAGAGTGAAGTTCACCTAAGAAATTTTGAAAATGAGAAAACTTAAACTGATGCAAAGCTGTTAACACTAAAATCATTTAATACTGCCATGAGGTGAACATCAAGAATTTATTTTTTACTTTTTTCAGTACTTAGTGAATCAGTGAGGAGAGAAAAAGGTGAGGACATGCCCAAGAATTCAATTGAAGACCATACCTAGTGAGATTTGGGCTTACAAATTTTTTTCTTAAAGAGTGTCTTTGGCAAATCTTTTCTGCTCTAAAGACTGGCTGATTCAAACCATTTTCACTAGAAGTTAGGCACCTCCAAGTTGAAACTTTTGACAACATGCATAACACTAAGGAGCTGATCAAGGCCTTCATTTGGATAGTTTGAGCCTAAGGGTACTAACGCATTGAAACTGCCCTTTTGCATACACTTTTTGAGCCATCAAATCAATTTTTTTTCAAGATACACCAGAGTACCTGCACCTCAACCCATAGACCTGATTCAACCTTACCCTCACTCTAAGAATTCAGAAGGTAAAGGAGAAGTAGATGAAAGTGGGCAAGCTGAGTACAATATTTGGTGAATGGAAAAGAGAAGTAATATATGAACAAAAGTGTTGCACTGGTTCAGTTGTGGCATTTCATGAAAATTAAAATAAAAACAAAAAAATAAAAAGGAAAGAGAAGTCAAGAGGATACCTTCATCTGAAATTTGGAAAGAAGAAGAGAAGCTGGCCACTTTGAATTTGAAAAATATCAGTAAAGATGAAGTACGCTGAATTCAAGAAGTTAAAGTGATGAATCATACACCTGCTGATTTCTCAAATTTTGAACCCCGTTTTTCCCTTCCATTCATTAGAAACTGCAACCATAAGCCAATTTGTAACCCATGTAAAATCCCTTATTGATCTGTGCAACCATGGGATTCGTGCCCATCCTATCGCGACGATGCGCTCGCTTGTAAAGAATATAGAGTCGCCACCTGGAGCTTTCGGTGTCCCGAGAAACCTAGTTCATTTTTATGAGCACCGAAGTGCTAAAAATATGACTCTGAATTTGGTCCACACCAAAGGCTCTTGGGTAGGGGCTTCGATTATAGATCGGGAAGGTGTTAGGCACCCGACAACCCCCTTAACGCGGTCTCTACTTATGGCCAAAGTTAAAATAAAGTAAAAAAGAAAGAAAAATAGCTTTCTCTTGCCCAAAAGGGGTTAGAATCTTATTTGTGCCCCTCCGTTCCTACCGAATAGTCGACGGCGTAATGGCACAAATGAGAGGATGGAGGGAGCTAGAAAGAGATAGGAGAAGAAAGGGGAGAGCCGAAGCCCTCAGGCCCTTGTAGCACCGTAGGAGAGCCTTGTGCGGCTTACTTTGATGAGATCTTGAAGGCTTTGTATGGTATGGAATAGGGTTCTAACTTCTAAGCCTTGAAGCTAAGAGGTAGAGAAGGGAGGCTAGGGGATCACACACACCTAGGCTAAGGGTTTTGGATGCAAGAATAAGCTTGAAATGAGGTTGGGAGATTCTGGAATTTAGGTGAAAAATGGTGTAAAAAAGGGAGGAAGAACTTCTCACTTTGAGCTCTTTCTCTCTTAAGCAAATTTCTCAACCCCTAAACTAAGGGGTGGGGGGCTCTATTTATAAGAAATGGGTGGATTAGGAAACCACTTAAGAGCTAAATGGGTTTAGCAATTAGGTAACATCTAATGATTCCTAGGGTTCCTGGAGCCTTGAGATGTGTGAGAAGGCCCTCAAATGGTGGAAGATGGGGTGAGGCCTTAAGCCACTTGAAGGGTTGTAAATAGGTAGGGAATGGGTGCAACAGAAGTAGCAAAATACACCCCAAAGGTTAAGGTGGTCAACAAGTCAAACCCCACACAATTTTTGGGGCAAAATTCAGAGGTTACTGTTTATATACCTGACACAACTAATAGTTACACCAGGCAAATGTACAATAAAACAGTGTTTAAATAGTGCCTGGAAGTTAGCTCACGAGGGTGGGGTCCACAATTAATACTGGCGCAACTATTAGTTGCGCTAGGCTTAAAACTTGGGAGAAGTGGCCTGGCGCAACTAATAGTTGCGCCAGACAAAATTATCACTGGTGCAACTATTAGTTATTCCAGGCCATTTCTGGGGAGAAATAGCCTGGCGCAACTATTAGTTTCGCTAAATACCTAGGGGGACCCACTTGATTTTACTCTTATGCCCTACGGGCTCGGTTTGCCATATCTTTTTATGTATACCTACGATTGGGGCGATTCTTGGACCGTTGGAAAGCTGACAACCTTTACTTTTCAATGGTATGAGATTCGATCATAGTAGAGAGCCATAGCTAGTTCTGGTGCACCCCTCCTCAACCATTTGCTTCATAAGGTTAGGTTTAGGTTCAGAACGGGTTCTAAGGGTCGAGATTGATTTCTAAGGGTTCGGGTCAGGTTCCTAAGGGATCTAGGGTGATTCTTAAGGGTTTGGAAAGGTTTCTAAGGGTTCTAGGGGGGTTCCTAAAGGTTCCATACATGTTCTCAAAAGCTCAAAATTGCACCTCACTCGAAAGATATTTCGATTGGGGCTTGGGCTAAATTTGGGTGTCTACAGATGCCCCTCTTAAGTATCTGATCACTAATGATCGAATGCCAAAGAAAAAGAGACATCTGAAGAGGCCCAAGGCATTACTGACGGATTCGCTACATTCAAAATGAACTTCAAACATCAAATGAGTAACACTGTGAGAAAACAAAAGCCCTGAGACGCCAGGCTAAACATTCGTTTCTTGAGGTAATCGGTTCTCAAGCGCTTAACGACATTACTGAGCATAACCAAGGTGGAATGAGTTATGAACTCCCTATAGTAGGGAAAGATATTCACTTCTCGGGATGATTTTGAAGGTATCTAATGTTTAAAATTCATTTTGAATGCAACAGCTTCATGAGTAAAAGGGGGGGGATCGACTCACATTCAAAGATAGGCGTGAAGTAAGCATACGCAAGGCTCCACAGTTTGTGTTCAATCCTATGAGGCATTTGATGGCCCCATCTGACTGTTCATGGGTGCCCCTGCTGAAAGCAGGATTCGAGGTCTTTGGGCGAACCTATCGACCTCGAAGTTTATTTAGCATGACTGCCCGAGCGAAGTGAATAGATGTCACAATGCTTTTTGGGAGTGCGTGCCATTTTCGAAAGCATGCCTTAGATTAACATGGCCTAGAGCGTCCAACTTTGATTACCTTAAACAGATCCAATAAAATATTAGGGTATCTCTATGAAGGGACATCCAATCCTGGTCTCTGCTGACAATGATCATAACATCAATTAACTATGCATAATCATGCACCCATCAGGGGTAATAAGCAACAACAAAGGTGATGGAAGCCCCGACCCGGACCCGCCCGGGTATAATTTATGGGGACAAATGACCATCATACGGATACCCAGATGCATGGCGTACACTTTATAGGGATACCGCTGCCCATACAGGTTGTAAGCTTACAGAAAATAAAAAGGGAAATGACTTTTGAATGCATGGTTGCACATAGTTTGATTGACACGTAATCTCATTCTCAACTGGTTGGTCTCAACCAATGATTGACCTTTTCCAATGGAGAATATGAAGCTTAAGACACTTAAGTTTACATGAATCCAAAACAGAACGCTCGTCGCAATGATTTAGCCATGGAGTCGACTTGATCGAAACATTGACTATTTGATCGAGACCGACACTGTTGCTCCTTCCTTAAAGTAGGATAAAAAAATCTAAGGCGAACCTCCGACTAAGGACTTTAGTATGGCACAACTGCATTGCGAATTAAATATTGACATTTTACTGCCTTATTCTTGTGCGTTTCTATGGGGAATACAAATCTGTTTTTTATTTTTCTATCATTTTATGCGATTTTTTGAATTTTTCAACTATTATTTTTTATGATTTTTTGGAGTTTTGAAGTTATTATTTTATGTGATTTTTTTAGAATTTTGAAGTTATTATTTATGTGATTTTTTTGGAATTTTGAAGCTATTATTTTATGTGGATTTTTCTTATGAATACTTCCGGCTTCTCTGTGGGGATTTTTTAATTTATTTTTCTTTATATTTTCCTGTGTAGGACCGGGGTGCTCATTGATCTCGAACTGCTTTCATTTACGCACGGCTCTCTTGGCAAGTCGAAGGATAATCGAAATGCCACCTTGGGTGCGGGTGCATCTGTCGGGAGCGACAGAACAAACAAAAAGAGTGGGGGGACCAGTCTTCCCATCTGGCCCGTACCAGGCCTAAGACCCGGCATAAGTGCCTGGCACAACTATTAGTTGCGCCAGGCCACTAGGGGCCTCAAAATAGCCTGGCGTAACTAATAGTTGCGCCAAGCAAAAGGTGGGAAACATTTTGCCTGGCGCAACTATTAGCTGCGCCAGGCTTGGCTTGGGGGAATTTAAACAGCCCGAGTTCGGGCTGGGGACTTTATTTCTAAATTTTCTCCCCCTCCTTCCACTTTGAAACCAAAAACTCCCCCCTCCTAGGGTTCCTTTACATTGCCTCTACGCGTGCCCCATTGCCGTTACTTTGCTTATGTGGATTGATCGTCGGCTCATGCTAGATCAAAGATCCCTTTTCTCTCTAAAGGTAACCATTAAAACCCATTTTCTTTTATTTTTCTTGGTTTTTCTTGTAGATTTGATCATGATCTTGTATTCTTTGACTAGTAATGGTTTATTTATATGGTGTGTATGTTTATTAATGAAGTGTGGATGATTCTTCATGAACAATGCCATATTTTGTTATTTCATAGATTTATTGGTGCCTAATATATATATATATATATATATTTTTTGTTATTTTTATTTGTGTATATGGAAAGGGATTTTTTTGGTTTATATTTTTTACAAAGAAATTTTTTTGTTTTTGTTTTTATTAAAATAAAGCAAAGGATTTTTTTGTTTGATATTTTTGGTTGATTTTTTTTTTTTTTTGTAAGTAAAGGATTTGTTTTGTTTTTGTTTTTATATTTGCAAAGTAAGGTGAAGAGAATTTTTTTGTTTTTGGTTTTAACTTTTTATTTTGACAAACAAAGTAAAGGATTATTATTTTTAAAATTTCTTTTACTTTTGTGAATAAGGTAAAGGAAAGAAATTTTTTTGTTTTTGGTTTTTTTTTTTTTATGATTTTAGGAACATGAAGAAATGGCTGCTTGTTTTTTCCTTGGAACCTAAGGAGAAGAGAAAGATTTTTTTGTTTAGAAGCGTGATGATGATTTCTTTCTCTCCTTTTTTTCGCTTTTGTTTTCCTAGACATAAAGGAAGGATATTTTTATTTTTCTAAGTGTAAAAGAAGGGCCCTTTTAATTATTTTTTTAGAAACATAAAAGAATGATTTTATTTAATTCTAACTTGCTTTATTTTCAAAGATAGGAAGGGGAAATTTTATTTTTTTGTCATTTTCTGAAGAAAAGATTTTTTTTTTGCATTTTCAACCTAAAAGGGATCTCTTTTTTTTTGTTTAGGCATGTGTATCTCTCATTTATGAAAATATGTGAAAAGAAAGGGGAAGGGTGACCATACTTACCTCCCTTTCGCAGCATAGAATATCATGACTCTTTATCATTGATCTGCTCTGACGTGATTACTTTTTGTTGCCCCAGAATTCCGGGTGAGGGTGAGCATATTCCCGAGGAGGGCCTCGAGGAGGGGCTCGAGATTGTATACGGCCCGCGAGGGGAGCAGTTCATCTGGGTAGATCGGAGAGCGGGCCCGTGGCTCGAGATGCAAGGCGAGGCCGCCCAAGTCAGCCTCCTTCACCAACATCATACCCACATTTCAAATATTGGGATAGTGGGCAAGGTAAAAGAGAGGTTTAATTCATTTCCATTATGCAATTTTTGCTTTGCCCTTGTGATCAGATGTGCATTTTCTTGGGTGCATGACTTGCCCAACATTGTATTCCATGGCGGGTGGCTTGACTTCCAAGATTTCTACCTCTACGTCCCTCCTATAGTAAAGTTCCTTCTGGCACAGGTGGGCTTCGAAGAATTTCTATCTTACCCTGCCATGAGGGTCGACGCTGCCTATCTGAAATCGCTGATTGAACGATTTCACCCTAAGATGATGATCTTTCACATGCCGTATGCAGAGATGACTTTGACGTCAGTCAATTGGGCCATGATTACCGACATCAGGATAGGGGGGATACAGATATCCGATCTCGCGATGTCGAGTCGAGAGGACATCATTCGATTGATTAGGGCCTATCCTCCTCACGGGCAGACACATGGAACCTAGGTCAAGATGTCTTGGCTGACCTCACTTTATACAGCTGATGAGTTAGTGGATCTAGGTCAATCAGACAGGGTGCTCTACATCACGCCGGAGCGGGTGATCGTCCTAGCCCGCATCACTCTCCTTGTCCTGCTTGGCAAGACCCTTTTTACCAATGCGAGCGGTGGCCAAGTAAGCCTAGCCTTGCTGAGTGTGATGGACAACTGGGGTGACGTCCACAGGTATGACTGGGGAGGGGCAGGGTATGCATGGCTGATGTACAATTTGTCTCGGATCACGACCGGGGATTCAAAGTCTGCTGTAGAATTTTGGGCTGCCCTGAAGGTAATTTCTCATTCCTTTGCTTTGCCTTTGCCATTTTTTTTTTGAATGATCCATATACGCTACTGACCCACTCTTGTGCAATGCCCCCTTTTTAGGTATGGGGATATCATCACTTTCACCCTGCGCGCCTGCTTCTTTTCTCGGAGGTGCTCACCTATCCCCTCCTTAGCAACTGGACTCAGGCCCGGTGTCGTGATGTAGGTTTAAAGCACTTGGAGATGGGTCTGAGTTCCCAACTCGACTTGATGGTTCCTGAGCAGGTAAAACTCTCTTTCAACTTTGTTTGTTCTTAGCTTGGAAATTTCCTTTTACTGATGTGCTAACTGCTTGGATTAATTTTTTTGACTTGGGCAGATCCTCCCCAACCCGTACCTTGCATCCCCCTTCTGGGACCGAGCAACTGTAGAAACTTCCCGCCTATTTAACAATCGCCGCATTGTTTTCTTCTATGGAGCATGGGCTAAATTCTTTTATCTGGGAGAGCGAGTGGTACACCAATTCAAAGGTTATTATGTCATATCTGTGGACCCTCCGACGGATGTTTGGTATCTCGTTGGCAATATCGAGGAGCTTACCACAACCTTCTTCAATAATGGGCTTCCCATCCATGCTCTCCATGTGCCCGAGAACTATCATCTTTGGGACGAGTGCCTACTATACCAGTTTATCTTGCCGCACTTTGTACCTAGAGCCAATTTTCTTGCGTTCGGTGGCCCACTCAGTCAGGTAATTCTTCTTAGCTTGGATTAGTTCCCTTTATGCTTTAGTTCGGTCCTTCATTCCTTCTAAGCGAATCTTTGTTCTGTTCACAGTTTGCTCTAGGGGATGATTCTGATGGGGAAGGCGGGCCGAGTGCAGCAGATATGTCAGGGGTAGCTCCCTCTGGTGTTGGTCCTTCTGGTGCGGGTCCCTCAGGCGAGGGCTCTTTGGGTGTTGGTCCATTTGTTACCTCTCATGCTTGTATCCCTGGTGGTGATCCACTCGTGGTTTATGGGATCTTTTGATGCCTGGACGATAGCTTCCTTTCGAGCCTCTACGCTGATGTGGATAAATAAGCATGACTTTCTGCTAAGGCGGCCCGTGTCCCTCCTTTTGAGGTGGTTCAAGGGGTAAGTCTGCCGACGATCCAATCTCTTTCTGTTTCACCCTCGTATTGCACATGCTTTAAGATTGCCCTGATAACTAATGTTATATCATTCTGAACATAGGACTTCAACTCGGCCATGGAATATGCAGAGTATCATCGCCATCTTGTAGAGCTTAGGGAGGTGGAGACGGTGAGTACCTTGCTGCTCTAGTCCTCTCATTCATTTCATTTTCATTTGTCCCTTAACTGATCCTGACTCTTGACTTTGACTGTACCTTGCAGCCTGCCCGTGCTAAAGAGTCGCGTTCTTTGCTCAGTAGGATCTCGCAGGCGTGGTCCAGGGTGGGGGACATTCAGACCTTCTAGAGCTCCTCTCGCCGTCGTAAGAAATCAAAGGGCGCGAGCAAGGAATAGGCTTTTAGTTTTTGTTTTGAAAACTCAGTACTCTTTGGAATTTGATTTGAATTTGTTTAATCATTTTCGAGATGGTTGATATGATACTTTGGATCATTATTTTTGGAAAATATTTTTAGCATTTCAACTTTGATTTTATGCCATGATCTCTTTGCATCGGACCTGTTTCTCTACAGGATGTGTTTGCCTAAAATATTCTCAGAAAGCGACTCCTTGGTCGAACGCTTTGATGTAAGATCAGTCCTGCATATGAATAAACAAAATAATTGCCAAACTTTTAGTGAAAGGTGTGTGAAAAAACAAAAGGGGTGTAAGTCCCCACAGCTGGGTCCCGGGATGGCTGAAGAGGGGGGACTATAGTGTGGCGCAACTATTAGTTGCGCCAGGTTGAAATCCCATAAAATATGTACTGGGCAACTATTAGTTATGCCAAGCATAAATGGGGTCCAAAATGTGCTGGCGCAACTAATAGTTGCACCCTGTTTAACCTGGGGAGCAGTGGGTCCTTATATACCCGAGTTAGTCCAAAAATCACTTCTTTTTTGTTTGACTTGGTCCTTCTGACCGGTTCTTTTTGCTCTTGCTTTTCCAAGGTGGGTCCATCACCATACATCGATTTTTGTCTTCTCAGAAGATCTTTCTATGTTCATGGACCCGCTTTCTAACCCTCCCTTATGTGGAGGGCCTAGAGCCAATTTACCCCCTTCATTGGGCTTGGGGCCAAAATTTCTAACCTGGTTTGGGAGATTGAATGAGAGTGAGCTGGCCAACTTGGAGTGCCTTGGGCTATCTTGTCTTCCTTCCTTTCTAGAGGTTCCTCCACGGTGGGAACTCCTTTCCACTGCCGCTTCATTTTGGGATGTGAATTCCCATGTATTCCATTTTGGGAAGCGGGAGCTAACCCCAACCCTTGAGGAGCTATCCAATCTGTCTGGTCTGAAGCTTCACAGGAGTCTTGCAAGAGTAACACCTCGGCCGGCTACTCTAAATCCTTTCACCTTACTCTCGTATTGAAGAAACTCGAGTATGAGAAAAGTTTCATTGGAGGGCCCACAAGGTGTTTGCTAAAATTCCTTAAAGAACTTTTCGGTGACGAAAGCCTCCGAAGATTGCCGGTTAGGAATATTTTCAACATCAAAGCTCTAGCACTCGGTCTCATCTTTGAAATCCTCTTCTTTATTGGGGGGAGAGCTTCCCGTTGGCAATTTGTGACATTTTAACGGAGCTGGAGGCGGGCCGATCCATGATGCATTTGGTGCTCGGCGATCTGTATCAAAGCCTTGATTCATTTGCTTTGGGTAAGGTGGAGGGCCTTCGGGGGTGCCCTTTGTTGCTTCAGCCCTGGTTGGGTGAGCACCTCACTATCTTGGGGCTTCTGCCCCGCTTTTATATTGCCCGAGGTGAGGTAGTTCAGTGCTTTCTCGGTAGATGCCACTTGCTTCCACAGGGCGATGTGTCTGCTCGGAAACTTTGGTTAACCGATGCCGAGCGGACATGGAGGCTTCCTTGGTTAGACCGGACCTTCCCGATAGTTCGCTCTAGAGACCATGAGGGCATCACCCTCCTAGGATTGACTAACAACACCTTTTACTTCCCATTCCGAGTGTTGCGTCAGTTCGGCTGTGCTCAGTAGGTGCCTTGTGAGGCCAGACCCCCTTTATGTGATGATCTTTTCTAGGGGATCCTCTGGAGACATATATTGGATTGCTGCTCTTTGGGATATGTGTTGAGCACTGAAATATACCACTTTCTACCCCTTAACCTAACCTATGATGGACCTTTGAGCATGTTAATAATGTCTTTTAAGTGTGTTTTTACAGATAATAGCAAAATAAGAGCTTAATGCAGCAATCCATGCTTTTGAAGCCAAGAAGAAGAAATTTTATGTTTAGCAGTGGAGCTGATGGATTTATTGAAAAGGCACCATGGTGGTTCACACCATTGGGTCCTTTTAGCATGCTTTGGGGCCTTGAAGACCTACTGAGAAGAGAGTGGTGAAGCCCAAAAGTTAATGAGGTGGTATGCAATAATACAACATTTTATGTTTGTGGCAAGGCAGCACCTTGGATGGAAGACAACAACAAATCAGCACCTCAAGGCATTTTATGCGAACAACTATAGAGCAATTCAAGTGGCATATTACATCTACAACATTAATGCACTCGAGTACTTTAAGTGTTGAAGTCATCTACTCAAGCTAATGATGGAAGCCCATGAGCAGCACTGCTGCAAACTTGAAGAATTTGAGCAGTTTAGAGGGCTAGTACAACCACTCGAATGGTTTAAATGAATGATTTAGTGAACCCCACGAGTGGTTCATGTTGAAAACCAACCC
Organism: Chloranthus sessilifolius; assembly: GCA_021018995.1. NCBI lineage: Eukaryota > Viridiplantae > Streptophyta > Magnoliopsida > Chloranthales > Chloranthaceae > Chloranthus > Chloranthus sessilifolius. The sequence goes on from CM037586.1 coordinate 41,408,648, forward strand.
CTCGAGTGGTTTAAAATGATAAGATCCAACCTCTCGAGTGATCAGTTGAACCCCACAAGCTGGAATGTGCTTAAATCAAGCTACAGTGTTGAAAAAAAGGCTAAAGTTGAACCTGTCGTAACCTATCGAATGGATGTTTGAACTTGTTGCAACCTATCGAATGGTTGTTTGAACCTGTCGCAACCTATCAAATGGTTGTTTGAACCTATCGAGAACCTGTCAAGAGGTTCTGATGCTGAAAATGAACCTATTGAACATCCTGTCGAATGGTTGAATGAACTTGTCGAGATCCTGTCGAATGCACACCTGAAGCCCAGTCAACCTATTGAACAGTTGCCTAAACATGTCGAGATTGACGTTCTGAAGCTCCAACCTATCGAACAGTTGCCTGAACCTGTCAAGATTGAAGTTCTGAAGCTCCAACCTATCCAGGCACGGGTTCCAGCCATCTATTTCACACTTTAAGGACATTTTGGCGATTCCAATGCTTCTAGGGCACACATCCCAATGTCCCACACATCTCAAGGATTTATCTCAAGTTCCATTATCAAATATCAGTTGCCGGCAGGGGCATTTTAAAGAGTTGCAAAGACACATCAGCTGGGCACAAAACTCTGAACATGGGACAACAATCCACATGCAATTTTCCTTGGCCGAAACAAAGACACCTCAGTTGTGCATAACAGAACTGAGTCCTCTGCTCACTGATTGGCTGTAACTCAAGGCACATGGATCGATGCATATGTATAAATACCCATCTAGTTTGTTGTTTTTCCTCCGCAAGGAAAGTATGAACCAAGGAATAGCCTGAGTTCTCCAGAGCTAAGTTAGGTTTAGTTTGGGTTTTTATTTTCTTTTTCTCTTCCCCCTTCTCTCTCTAATCCAGCATGTTGGATTAGATCTAGGTAGTAGCCCAGATTTGGTTTGTAATTGTAATTTCGGCATAAAGAAATGTGGATCGATGCACAGACTACAGATCTGAAAACAAGTTTATTATAAGTTGTTCTGTTTGAAGCAATAAATTATTGGTTTTAAAGCTTAGTTAAATCTAAAGATCTTGTGGTCCCATTAGATTCTCGATCAGATTTGTGTAGAGGGGCCAAGGCCCACCCACTTAACTGGTAGATCTCTTGATGACCATCTGATTTCCTTAGGTCTAATATGTTTATGGGTGTCTGTGCCTGTGGCCTTGCATCCACAACATCTGTAGTGGTTTTAATGCTCTGATCGAAGCCTTTGGAATGGAGGAAATCTATTGGATGATTTGGGACCATTTAAGTGGGCAAATCATAGCCATAAGAGAAATCCAAACCAGGGATGGACGAAATCTATTGGTTGATCTGTGACCATTTAAGTGGACAGATCATAGCCATAAGATGAATCGAAACCACCGGTCCAGATCTGATTCTTCTACCTTAATCCTTTGGATTGGATGAAGTCTATAGGATGATCTGTGACCATTCAAGTGGACAGATCATACCCTTAAGATCAGTTCAAGCCTTTGGTGTATAGTGGATTCTTCTACCTTCCATTTGTGCTTGTAGCCAAATGAAGGATGGTTGCATATCCTCAGATCTTGATCTGTTTTGCAATAAGAACCAGGTCCTGGCTGCCTATTTGTCACCATTTGATCTTTATTTTTCCATCCATTTTCCTCCACCTTTTAGTTTAGTTTTATTTCAGTTTTGTAGAATTAGATCTAGTGACACCCAAAAAGCTCTCTTTCTTCTTAGAATTGCAAGATCTGTAGCTAAATCTGGAGGTCCACTATACACCTCTTAGGTTTCGATCACTACTCCCTGTGGGACAAACTCTTACTTATGAAAACTTGCTACAAAGGACCCTGTATCTTGCAAGTCTAGGATATTTTAGTTGTGCTGAATCCACCCTTTATTTTACTTTGATTTTATTTCCTTTCTTTTCATTACACAATAAATCAGCACACTAAAAATCCCAAACAAGTTTTTGCGCCGCTGCCGGGGAGTTTTGATCTAGATAGTAGATCTGAGTTTTTCATTTTTATAGATCTGATTTTTTAGTTATTATTGTTGTTCTGTTTTCCAATTATTTTATTTAAGGTTTGCTGCAGTTTTTGTATAGAAAACTAATTTTACTGCAGCAGAATTGCTGATTTTTTTGAATTTTTATTTTCTGCCTTCTAGATGTTTGAATAAATGTTGCTATAGCCTTTTGAATTTTTGCAGAAATGAGGTTGCAGTTTGAGTTTTTCTTTTTATGAATATACTTGAATAAGGTACTGCTGCAGTTTTTCGATTTTTGTAGATATGGAGCAGCTGCCAAACATGGAGCATCTGGATTGCAGTAGGAGCAGATCTGCTTGAGTTTGCATCCGCTTTCTCCTTTGCATTCATTTTCTATTTTTGAATTATTTAAAACCAGCAGTTCTGCTGTGTTTACTATTTATTTTGATCATAATTTCTGCTGTCATTTAGGCATGGTGATTTTTTTTTTTACAAAATCAAATACAAAAATAAAAGAAAATGAAAATACAAATAGAAAATTTCTGAGTTGTTTCTTTTTATTTTTCAGCAGTAGTAAATAAGGGCTCTTATGGAGCCCAAGCTGATCTAAAACCACATAAAAAAGTCTAAAATTATAAAAACATAAAAATTCTCTAAAGGGGTTGTTTTCCCTTGCCTTTATTCATTTTCCCCCATCTGGACCTGCTAAGATCATGATTTTAATTTTGAGGAATCATGGAGGATAATGAGCAGTGGATTATATGCTATTTTACATAATCAATGGAGCCGCTGATTTTATTTTCCTTCGAGATTTCTTCACCATTAAATGGATCTCAGCTGTATGAATCCTGTTTTTAATGTGTGCTCCCATGCTTAATTATTTCAAAATTCTTTTTGATTTATACACATCATCAATATAGGGGTCAGTCTTATGAATCTTGCTTGTCACTGTATTTTATTCCTGCTGATCATTTTTATAATCACTTAGATTCATAAGTATCTGATTGGCTCAGTCTTTTGGGGTTTTCTTTGGGCTTAGGGGATTTTTTATTTTAGGAATTTTAGTCTAAAATTCTGTTTTTAGATCACTGATTTTTCTTTCTTAGGTCTTAATTTTACTAATTTTCCGCATTTTGGTAGTTTAGTACTCAGTTCCTAATTTTCTTTTCCTGATTTTTTGTGTCTACAATTCTGAAATTCTATTTTTGTATCTGTAGTTTTCGGTATTTCTGTTATTAGCATTAGTTTCCTTTCATTTTCTTCACAGTACTCTTCTTTTTTCCGTTCATACATTCAGTTTTTCTAGATTTGTTTTGTTGTTTTTTCTGTTTTAGCAGTAATTTTCTACATTTGTATATCAAATTTTCCATTTTCCTGTTCATATTCAGTGTTATTTTCTTTAATTTCTGCTGCACATAGCTGCAAATTTTTTCTGCTTAGTTTTTCTTTCTTCTTTTACCCTGCTGCCCCTAGTTTCTCATTGTGTAGAACATTGAGGACAATGTTCATCTTAGGTTTAGGGGTATGAAAGGTGTGCTAATGAAATGAGTTAATGCTAGTGCAGCTATGTTGAAAAAAGTTTTTTAAAATAAAGTGACTTCCCACCTAATTTTTATAAAAAAGAGGGAACTAAAAACTTTGTGAAACTGATATGAGCTATAGTTTTAACATTTTTCATGAAGCAAATGTCAAGAATTTTCAAAAATTGATGTTTAGTGAAGCTGAAATGAGAAAATACTGTAAGGATACACCTCAAAAAATTTGATGGAAGGCCATACCCAGTGAGATTTGGGCCTGAAAAAATTTCTTAAAGAGTGTCTTGGAAATTTTTCTGCTCTAAGGACTGATTAGATCCAGTTTTGATCACTAGAAGTTAGGTAGATCCAAGTTGAAACTGCTTGACAGCATTCATAACATTGAAGACATGAAGTAAGGCCATCCCTTGGACAGTTCGAGCCTAAAATGTCCTACCTTTAAACTGCCTTTGATACACACCACTTGAGCCTTAAAAGTCCCAATTTTCTTTGATGAAAAATCAGAAAATTTAAACCCAAAACCTCAGTGACCTGATAGAGCCTGACCCTCACTCTGAGATTTCAGAAGGTAGAGCTAGTTTGATGGTTGGTTGAGAAAGAAGAAAGCACATTTAGTGGTATTGTGGCATTCTAGTCCATAAAAGGAAAAACAAATGGAGAAAAATACAAAAAAAAAAAAAAGAGCAAAAGGATGAGAAAGAGAAGTCACTTCATTTGAAAATCTACAAGAAGATAAGAAGTTGATGAAGCTAATCACTTCAAGTCTAAAATTCCAAAAAGAAAGTGAAGAGGTGTTGAAATGAAGAAGGTTGAGCTATAAACCACCTCCTTACCTTTACTGATTTCTCAATTTGAATCCTTTTTACCCTTTCATTTTTTTACAAACCTCATCCATAGGCCACATTATAACCCAATAAAAAGACCTTACTAATCTAAAAAGTGATTGAGTTGTCATGTGGAGATGCGGATCTGTTTAATCTATGGTAAAAAGAACTAGAAATTTTCAAAAATTAGAGCAATGCCTATGCTCATGCTTGCAGTCCTATTTGATGGCTGTAACTACTCTTGAGCTGTGTGAAATGATACACCCTTCTATTTTGTTGTGAGTGAACAGCCCCGATAAGACTTGGGTCTGAAATCCAATTTGTTGGGGGTAATTTCAAAGAGGAATTCTGGAATTGATGGTGAATTGTGCACTAATTTTCAGGCATAATGCTTTGACATGAACTGATTGATAATGAAGGAAGTACAACAGAATTTCAGGTTTTAAACTGATGATTTTTCTACTAAAAAACCTCTCAAAATTGAATGGACATGGTGTGGAATTTTTTTTTTTTTACTTGAACTCTGTTTTAGCATGTTCTATGAGTATTAACTGATTTTATTAGAGAAGTTTCGGGGTACCTTCACTGAAAACCCGCAGGAGACTCCACTCCCCCACTAGGGATCACCTAGGGGTTTAAAAGGCTTGGTGCATGTGCCAAATGCACCCGTGTTCTCTATGAAAGTGGCATTTAATTTCGTAGGTTAGTTGTTTTAAATTTCACTTTGCTCGAGGACTAGCAAAGATTAGGTTTGGGGGTGTGTTGATCACTGAAATATACCACTTTCTACCCCTTAACCTGACCTATGATGGACCTTTGAGCATGTTAATAACGTCTTTTAAGTGTGTTTTTATAGATAACAGCAAAATGAGAGCTTAATGATGCTATCCATGCTTTTGAACCCAAGAAGAAGGAATTTTGTGTTTAACAGTGGAGCTGATGGATTTATTGAAAAGGCACCATGGTGGTTCACACCATTGAGTCTTTTTAGCATGCTTTGGGGGCCTTGAAGACCTGTTGAGAAGAGAGTGGTGAAGCCCAAAGTTAATGAGGTGCTATGCAATAATATAGCATTTTGTGTTTGTAGCAAGGCAACACCTTGGATGGAAGACAGCAGCAAATCAGCACCTCAAGGCATTTTATGCGAACAACTGCAGAGCAATTCAAGTGGCATATTATAGCTACAAAATTAATGCGCTCAAGTACTTTAAGTGTTGAAATCATCTACCCGAGCTGATGATGGAAGCCCATGAGCAGCACAGCTACAAACTTGAAGAGTTCAAGCAGTTTAGAGGGCCGGTGCAACCACTCGAGTGGTTTAAATGAATGATTTAGTGAACCCCACGAGTGGTTCATGTTGAAAACCAACCCCTAAAGTGGATTAAAATGATAAGATCCAACCTCTCGAGTGATCGGTTGAACCCCACGAGCTGGTATGTGCTGAAATCAAGCTACAGTGTTGAAAAAAACGCTAATATTGAACTTGTTGTAACCTATCGAATGGATGTTTAAACCTGTCGCAACCTATCGAATGGTTGTTTGAACCTGTTGCAACCTATCGAATGGTTGGTTGAACCTGTCGAGAACCTGTGAAGAGGTTGCGAAGCTGAAAATGAACCTAACAAGCATCCTATCGAATGGTTGAATGAACCTGTCGAGATCATGTCGAATGCACACCTGTAGCCCATTCAACCTATCGAACAGATGCCTGAACCTGTCGAGATTGAAGTTCTGAAGCTCCAACCTATCAAACAGTTGTCTGAACCTGTCGAGATTGAAGTTTTGAAGGTCCAACCTATCCAGGCACGGGTTCCAACCATCTATTTCAACTTTAGGGACATTTTGGGGATTCCAATGCTTCTATGGCACACATCCCAATGTCCCACACATCTCAGGGATTTATCTCGGGTTCCATTAGCAAATATCAGTAGTCGGTAGGGGCATTTTTGAGAGCTGCAAAGACACATCAGCTGGGCACAAAACTCTGCACATGGGACAACAGTCCACATGCAATTTTCCTTGGCCGAAATGAAGACACCTCAGTTGTGCATAACAGAACTGAGTCCTCTGCTCTCTGATTGGCTGCAAGTCAAGGCACATGGATCGATGCATATGTATAAATACCCATCTAGTTTGATGTTTTTCCTCAGCAAGGAAAGTATGAACAAAGGAATAGCCTGAGTTCTCCTTAGCTAAGTTAGTTTAGGTTTTTATTTTCTTTTTCTCTTCCCCCTTCTCTCTCAAATCTAGCATGTTGGATTAGATCAAGATAGTAGCTCAGATCTGGTTTGTAATTATAATTTCGGCATGAAGAAATGTGGATCAATGCATAGACTACAGATCTGGGAACAAGCTTATTGTAAGTTGTTTTGCTTGAAGCAATAAATTGTTGGTTTTAAAGCTTAGTTAAATCTAAAAATCCTATGGTCCCTACAGATTCTCGATCAGATTTGTGTAAAGGGGCCAAGTCCCACCCGCTTAACTGGTAAATCTCTTGATGACCATCTAATTTTCCTGGGTTTGGTATGCCTGTGGGTAACTATGCTTGTGGCCTTGCATCCATAGCATCTGTAGTGGTTTTAATGCTTTGATCGAAGCCATTGGAATGGAGGAAATCTATTGGATGTTCTGTGACCATTTAAGTGGACAGATCATAGCCTTAAGATGAATCCAAACCACCGGTCCAGATCGGATTCTTCTACCTTAATCCTTTGGATTGGATGAAGTCTATAGGATGATTTGTGACCATTCAAGTGGACAGATCATACCCTTAAGATCAATTCAAGCCTTTGGTATAGAGTGGATTCTTTTACCTTGCATTTGTGCTTGTAGCCAAATGAAGGATGGCTGCATATCGTCAGATCTTGATCTATTTTGCAATAAGAACTAGGTCCTGGCTGCCTATTTGTCACCATTTGATCTTTATTTTTCCATCCATTTTCCTCCACCTTTTAGTTTAGTTTTATTTTAGTTTTGTAGAATTAGATCTAGTGACACCCGAAAAGCTCTCTTTCTTCTTAGAATTGCCAGATCTGTAGCTAGATCAGGAGGTCTACTATACACCTCTTAGGTTTAGATCACTACTCCCTGTGGGACAAACTCTTACTTATTAAAACTTGCTACAAAGGACCCTGTATCTTGCAGGTCTAGGATATTTTAGTTGTGCTGAATCCACCCTCTATTTTTCTTTGATTTTATTTCCTTTCTTTTCATTACAAAATAAATCAGCACACTGAAAATCCCCAACAAGTTTTTGGCGCCGCTGCCGGGGAGTTTTGATCTGGATAGTAGATCTAAGTTTTTTATTTTTGTAGATATGATTTTATAGTTTTTATTGCTGATCTGTTTTAGATTTTTATATTGCATTCCAACTATTTGATTTAAGGTTTGCTGCAGTTTTTGTATAAAAAACCAATTTTACTGCAGCAGAATTGCTGATTTTTCTAAATTTTTATTTTCTGCCTTCTAGATGTTTGAATAAATGCTGCTATAGCCTTTTGCATTTTTGCAGAAATGAGGCTACAGTTTGAGTTTTTCTTTTTATCAATATACTTGAATAAGATACTGCTGTAGTTTTGGGATTTTTGCAGATATGGAGCAGTTGCTAAACAAGGAGCATCTGGATTGCAGCAGGAGCAGATTTGCTTGAGTTTGCATCCCTTTTTTCCTTTGCATTCATTCTCTAATTTTGAATTATTTAATACCAGCAGTTCTGTTGTGTTTAATGTTTGTTTTGATCATAATTTCTATTGTCTTTTAGGCATGATGATTTTTTTTTTTACAAAACCAAATACAAAAATAAAAGAAAATGAAAACACAAATAGAAAATTTCTGAGTTGTTTCTTATTATTTTTCAGCAGTAGTAATTATGGGCTCTTATGGAGCCCAAGCTGATCTAAAACCACATAAAAAAGTCAAAAATTATAAAAACATAAAAATTCTCCAGAGGGGCTGTTCTCCCTTGCCTTTATTCATTTTCCCCCATCTGGACCTGCTGAGATCATGATTTTAATTTTGAGGAATCATGGAGGATAATGAGCAGTGGATCATATGTTGTTTTACATATTCAATGGAGCCAGTGATTTTATTTTCCTTCAAGATTTCTTCACCATTCAATGGATCTCAGCTGTATGAATCTCGTTTTTAATGTGTTCTCCCATGCTTAATTATTTCAAAATTCTTTTTGATTCAAACACATCATCAATATAGGGGTCAGTCTTATGAATCTTGCTTTTCACTGTATTTTATTCCTGCTGTTCAATTTTATAATCACTTAGATTCATAAGTATCTGATTGGCTCAGGCTTTTGGGGTTTTCTTTGGGCTTAGGAGATTTATCATTTGGCATTAGGATTTTCTGTTTTAGGAATTTTAGTTTAAAATTCTATTTTTAGATCACTGATTTTTCTTTCTTAGGTCTTAACTTTACTAATTTTCCGCATTTTGGTAGTTTAGTACTCAGTTCCTAATTTTCTTTTCCTGATTTTTTGTGTCTACAATTCTGAAATTCTATTTTTGTATCTGCATATTTCTGTTTTTCTGTTATTAGCATTAGTTTCCTTTCATTTTCTTCACAATACTCTTCTTTTTTCTGTTCATACATTCAATTTTTCTAGATTTGTTTTACTATTTTTTCTGTTTTAGCAGTAATTTCCTACATTTGTATATCAAATTTTCCATTTTCCTGCTCATATATTCAGTGTTATTTTCTTTATTTTTTGTTGCACATAGCTACAAATTTTTTCTGCTTAGTTATTCTTTCTTCTTTTACCCTGCTACCCCTAATTTTTTATTGTGTAGAACATTGTGGACAATGTTCATCTTAGGTTTGGGGGTATGGCAGGTGTGCCAACAAAATGAGTTAATGCTAGTGTAGCTATGTTGAAAAAAGTTTTTGAAAATAAAGTGATTTCCCACTTGATTTTTTGAGAAAAGAGGGAACTAAAAACTTTGTGAACCTGAAATGAGCTATAGTTTTAACATTTTTCATAAAGCAAATGTCAAGAATTTTTAAAAATTGATGTTTAGTGAACCTGAAATGAGAGAAAACTGTAAGGATACACCCCAGAAAATTTGATGGAAGGCCATACCCAGTGAGATTTGGGCCTGAAAATTTTTTCTTGAAGAGTGTCTTGGCAATTTTTCTGCTCTGAGGACTGATTGGATCCTGTTTTGATCACTAGAAGTTAGGCAGATCCAAGTTGAAACAACTTCAGAGCATTCATGACATTGAAGACATGAAGTAAAGCCATCCCTTGGACAGTTTGAGCCTAAAATATCATTCCTTTGAACTGCCCTTGATACACACCACTTGATCCTTTAAAGTCCCAGCTTTCTTTTACGAAATATTAGAAAATTTGAACCCAAAATCTCAGTGACCTGATACAGCCTGACCTGCACTCTGAGATTTCAGAAGGTAGAGCTGATTTTATGGTTGGTTGAGAAAGAAGAAAGCACATTTGGTGGTATTGTGGCATTCTAGTTCATAAAAAGAAAAAAAAATGGAGAAAAATACAAAAAAAAAACGAAAACAAAGCAAAAGGATGAGAAAGAGAAGTCACTTCATTTGAAAATCTATAAAAAGATAAGAAGCTGATGAAGCTGATCACTTCAAGTCTGAAATTCCAAAAAGAAAGTGAAGAGGTGTTGAAATGAAGAAGGTTGAGCTGCAAACCACCTCCTTACCTTTACTAATTTCTCAATTTGAATCCCTTTTACCATTTCATTTTTTTACAATCCTCATCCATAGGCCACATTACAACCCAATAAAAAGACCTTACTGATCTGAAAAGTGATTGAGCTGTCTTGTGGAGATGCGGATTTGTTTAATCTATGGTGAAAAGAACTAGAAAATTTTAAAAATTAGAGCAATGCCTATGCTCATGCTTGCAGTCCTATTTTAGGGCTGTAACTACTCTTGAGCTGTGTGAAATGATACAGCCTTCTATTTTGTTGTGAGTAAACAACCCCGGTAAGACTTGGGTATAAATTCCAATTTGTTGGGGGTAATATCAGAGAAGAAGACTAGAATTGATGGTGAACTGTGCACTAATTTTCAGGCATAATGCTTTGACATGAACTGATTGATAATGAAGGAATTACAACAAAATTTCAAGTTTTAAACTAATGATTTTTCTGCTAAAAACCCTCTAAAAACTGAATGGACAAGGTGTGGAATTTATTTTATTTTACTTGAACTCTGTTTTAGCATGTTGCATGAGTAATAACTAATTTTATTGGAGAAGTTTGGGGGTACCTTCACTGAAAACCCTCAGGAGCCTCCACTCCTCCACTAGGGATTACCTAGGGGTTTAAAAGGCTTGGTGCATGTGCCAAATGCACCCGTGTTCCCTACGAAAGTAGCATTTAATTTCATAGGTCAGTTGTTTTAAATTTCACTTTGCTCGAGGACTAGCAAAGGTTAGGTTTGGGGGTATGTTGAGCACTGAAATATACCACTTTCTACCCCTTAACCTGACCTATGATGGACCTTTGAGCATGTTAATAATGTCTTTTAAGTGTGTTTTTATAGATAACAGCAAAATAAGAGCCTAATGCTGCAATCCATGCTTTTGAAGCCAAGAAAAAGGAATTTTTTATTTAGCAGTGGAGCTGATGGATTTATTGAAGGGATACCATGGTGGTTCACACCGTTGGGTCTTTTTAGCATGCTTTGGGGGCCTTGAAGACCTGCTGAGAAGAGAGTGGTGAAGCCCAAAAGTTAATGAGGTGCTATGCAGTAATAAAGCATTTTGTGTTTGTAGCATGGCAGCACCTTGCTACAAACTACATTTACTTGTCCTCATGACCAAGAGAAAACTACATTTACTTATCCTTTTGGCACCTTTGCTTACAGAAGGATGCCTTTTGGGCTGTGTAATGCCCTAGCCACCTTTCAAAGGTGTATGCATGCCATATTCTTTGATATGATTGACAAATTCTTGGAAATTTTTTTGGATGATTTTTCTGTATATGGGGACAGTTTTAGCCAATGTCTGCAACACCTCCACCTTGTTTTGCAAAGATGTGAGGAGACCAATTTGGTCTTAAGTTGGGAAAAGAGCCACTTCATGGTAACACAAGGTATTGTGTTGGGCCATGTAGTCTCTTAAGATGGGATTGAAGTAGAAAAGGCCAAAGTTGACCTCATTGCACATTTGCCTCCTCCAAGAATAGTCAAACAAATCAGATCTTTCCTTGGACATGCTGGATTCTACAGGAGGTTCATTAAAGACTTCAACAAAATTGCCAAACCATTGTGCCACCTGCTCTGCCAGGATGTGCCCTTTGAATTTTCTGTTGAATGTCTTGAGGCTTTTGAAACTTTGAAGATTTGCCTCACCTCTGCCCCTGTACTCCAAACACCTGACTATGCACTCCCCTTTGAGTTGATGTGTGATGAATCCGACTTGGCAATAGGTGCTGTTTTGGGTTAGAGAAAGATTAATCTGCCAGTGGTCATTGCCTATCTCAGTAAATCACTTGCTGAAGCTCAACTGAATTACACCAAAACTGAGAAAGAGCTTCTAGCAGTGGTGTTTGTTGTGGACAAATTTAGACCCTACCTACTTGTGTCTAAAACTGTAATTTTCACAGACCACTCAGCATTGAAGTACCTATTATCCAAGAAAGATGTTAAGCCAAGGCTGATTAGATGGATACTCTTGTTATAGGAGTTTGACATTGAAATTAAGGACAAAAAGGGTGTAGAAAATGTGGTGGCTGACCACTTGTCCAGAATTGTGTTGGAAAATGGTGTTGATGTCCCTACAAATGATGTTTTCCCGGATGAGCAATTGTTTGCCATCCAATCCTTGATTCCTTGGTATGCACACTTTGTAAATTATCTAGTTATAGGCAAGATTCCTACCCATTTGACCAAAATAGACAAAGACCTATTTTTCTCATAGGTCAAATTCTTTTTCTATGAGGAACCTTGCTTATACAAGTATTGTGCAGACCAAATCATCCGAAAATGTATTCCAGAAGTGATGTCCCCAGTATTCTGGCCATGTGCCATGAAAATGCCTGTGGGGGTCACTTTAGTGGAAGAAAAATAGCTTACAAGATCTTGCAGTGTGGGTTCTATTGGCCTTCTTTATTCAGAGATGCCCATACACACTGCAGAACATGTGAGAGATGTTAGAAATTAGGAGGGCTGTCCAAAAGAAACTCAATGCCTTTGCAGCCCATCCTTCTTGTGAAACTATTTGATGTCTGGGGTAATGACTTTATGGGCCCCTTTCCTCCTTCTAATGGTTATCATTTCATCTTAGTGGCAGTAGATTATGTTTCAAAATGGGTAGAAGCTATTGCCACAAGAACCAATGATAATCAAGTTGTCCTCAAGTTTATTAAGCAACATATCTTCTCAAGATTTGGCACCCCTAGAGCCATTATCAGTGATGGGGGTAGCCATTTCTGCAATAGAAATTTCGAGAGCTTGCTCAAGAAATATTCTGTCACCCATAGGATTGCTACTCCCTACCACCCAAAAACCAGTGGGCAAGTTGAAATTTCAAATAGGGAGATCAAGCACATCCTTGAGAAGACTGTGAGGACTGACAGGAAGGACTGGGCTGAAAAGCTAAACGATGCACTGTGGGCTTATAGGACTGCCAATAAGACTCCCATTGGGATGTCCCCATTCAGACTGGTCTATGACAAGGCTTTTCATCTCCCAGTAGAGTTAGAACACAGGGCCTATTGGGCCATTAAAAATTTAAATCTAGACCTAACTTCTGCTGGTGATCACAGGTTGTTGCAGCTATCAGAACTGGATGAGCTGAGGATGGATGCATATGCCAATGCCCAGATCTACAAGGAAAGGTCTAAGGCTTTCTTTGACAAGGGTCTGTTGAGAAAGAGCTTCATAGCGGGTGACAAGGTTTGGTTGTTTAACTCCAAACTTAAATTTTTTCCTGACAAACTGAAATCCAAATGGGAAGGTCCCTACATTGTCATGAGTATTTCCCCATCCGGTGCTGTGGAAATCAAGGATCCTAAGTCGGGGAAAACCTTGAAGGTGAATGGTCAGAGGCTTAAGTCTTGTTTCGAAAAACCTGCTGAACCCATGGACACCATTCACTTTCAAGGGGATCCTGTATTAAACTGATCCATAGGTGTGTCAATATTGTATCATATGTACTTTGGTTTTGTTAGATTTATCTTGCTTTATTTTGTTCAAAATTCTCTAGGAAATGTTAGTGGCCCACTTGAATCTGGACCTGTTTGGTCTAATTTCTTTATGCTTGGTTTGATGATTACTGCTCTTGAATTGATGCTTTTTACTTGAATGCATGATGTTGGTTGATGATTTTTGTTGTTTTTCCGTGAATGGTTGATTTTATTGTGTCTGGGGGTATTTATGGTGGAGAGTCATGCCTAAGATCCAGCCACAACACAAATGAAAATGGCAGAACAGAGGGCACATGCTCTCTGTTTACTACTTTACTGTCGCTGGGTTCAAAAGGAGGCCTGAGAGACTCTCGCGCAGTTCACATAGAACCATTCACTAGCTGTCGCGAGGTTCAGCAAGATGCCTGGGAGACTCTCGCGCAATTCAAAAGGAATATTTCATTAGCTGTCGCGAGATTCAAAGGTTTTCACGAGATTCAAAGTGAACCTCAGAGTCTTTCGCGCAATCTGAAAGGAGGCCTTGGAGCCTCTCGCGCAATTCACATGGAATTCTTCCATTGCTGTCACGCGCTCCAAGGTGAACCTGGGAGATTGTCGCGCAATCTAAGTTGAATAGCATCTTCGCTAGGTTTCATTTCCATTCCCACGACCAGATATTCCACAACGCGCCAAGCTTAACGATAAGTGTTTAAACCCTGCACTTGTCTCCCTTTCCAGTACTCTCGCTTCCTTCTTCATCCAGCGAAACCCTAGCTTCCGACGCTTTTCTCCCTCTCTCCTCCAGCGTCGATCTTACAACCCATCATTCACACCAAAAATCTACAGATTTCTTCCTAGCATCTTCCCCATCTATTGCCCTCAGCTCAGAGATCTCGCGGTGCACTGTGTGTTAGATCGATCCAAACCCTATAATTTTAGGGTAAGCACTCAGACCTTAGTTCCCAGTTTGTATTTTTGAAAGTAGAGTTTGGAATGGCCCCTAAGAGTGCACAAAAGAAAAGGGGCAAGGATAAGGCCCCTGTTGAGATCACTCCTAAAAAGGTCAAGAATTCAAAGGCACAAAAAAAAGGAAGGAAGTGGTTGAGGAGGTGGAGGAGCCAACCCCTGAGTTTTCTACACCCTCTGAGCTCATGGCTTCAATCCCCTTGGAGCCTGTGACATCTTTCGACCTGCCTTTCTTTGAGAAGGAGCCTCTCTTTGCCCCTGCCATTCAATTCATGAGCAAGGCTGGCCTGATACCATTGATGAAAGGAATGCCAACATTATCCTACCCTAGGCTAGTGCAACTCTTTTACCAGCACATCAGGGTCACCATGGACAAAGCTGGACAGGCAGGACTCCTAGTGTTGATTGATGACTTCGAAATGCTAGTTAGCCCCAAGGTGATTGCTAAGGTTTTGGGTATCCCAGCTGCATTTGACCCTAGCTGTGGATATAGCCCCCCCTGAGTGCCTCAATTGATACAATTGCAAGGGCTTTGACTAGACGATTAAAGGCCTCAAGGGATTCTATCAGAAGAAGAGAGTTGGAGCCTGGACTCCTTTTCATTGACCAGGTCCTGAGAAAGAATATCTATTGCTCAAGCCATCAGTAGGAGAAGTAGGAGAGGAGAGCTCCTATTGCTGATGTTGTCTACTCATTCTCTCTGGGCCATGGCTTCCAAGCCACCTGGTTAATATTTGAAGCAATGAAGAATCTGGTGGAGAAATTGGGGCAGAACAAGAAGCCACACACACTCCCCTATGTCAGAGTCATCGCCAAGCTGCTAATAAAGGGGGGGTACAAGATAGCAAAAACTGAGGAGACTACCACCCTTACCCCTACTACTTTTGCCAAGAGGCAATGGGGAATCAACAAAAGCTTGATGGAAGCACAGAAGAAAAAGAAGGTTGAGACTCAGGCCCTTCCCAAGAAATTTGATGAGGCAGCTGTTACAAGGTCAACCCCTGTTACTACAGAGGAGATTCCAGAGCCTGTCATCACCACTGCTGCAACAACCACCTCAGCCCCCCAACCTTTTACTCCAACATCCCCTACCCCTATTCCATCTCTCTCTCACCCTCTTCTATCTTCATTATCCATCCCCACACCCCCTTCTCTTGTGATTGGTACCTGGGAGGACACCACCCCCCATGTCAGCCGCTCACCATCCCCTACCCTACCTCAATACACAGCCCCAATACCCCCTTCATCTTCACATAAACCTGACAGCCCTCCACTCATTTCCTTTAAGAAAAGGAAAACCACTGAGACAACCTCCACCATCTCCCAGACACCACTCACAATCCCTTTTATCCCCACTGACACACCCCACATTGAAGAAGACACCACCCCTGCCATGCCTACCACATCCCCATTCCCAGACATAGACTTAAACCTTAACACAACCATAAGATTCCAAGCCTTTATGGCTAGTTTCCTTGACACAATGCCCACCCATTACACCCCCCTCCCGGACTCCCCAATTATATCACAACATCACTCACCAGAACCCCAATCTCCCCCTCCTTCCACCTTCCATCACGCACCTTCCTCGCCCTTTCAACCTGTGCCATCTTCTACACAAACTCAACCTCCCAGCCCAGACACACTGACACTCATCCTCTCCCTCATCCAAGAAATCCAATCACAACTATCCGCCCCTACAGACACTCAGGACCAGATGCAGACTGAACTCACATCCATCAAATTCACCCTACACACATTGACCAACCCACCCATCCCTCAACAATCCACTTCAACCACCCTGGTCCTTTCCCCTCCCAACCCTGTCCCCATAATTCCACCATTCTCTTTCATACCTTTCACAATTCCCATTTTCCCTCTCCCATCACCCCCTACTCCTAGTGAGCCTCCCTCATTTTCTTTTTCCCCCATGCCTTCGATCCCACCTCTTATCCTACCCCCTCCAACATACACTGACAAACAGACCCAAACAAACCCAGAACCTGTTACCACCCCCCAACAACTAAACTTAACCACTGATACCACCACCCCCCCCCCCCACTGTTGGTGAGTCTAGTGTGCATGATTTATTTGTGTTTTGAAAATAGACTTACAGAGGATGAATTTACTAAAAGAATACGAAAATATCAGCACAGAGAGATCTCAATTAGCCTACAAGATCAGGGCCAATTGTAGCAAGTTTTGAAATATAAGTGAGTAAAAGATTGTCCACAGGGAATTGATTTAAAATGCAAGATAAACCTCCAGATCTGGGCTACCTGATCTGGCCTCTTATCCTATCTACAAAGCAACATAAGATGGGAGGTTGAATTTGCCACATTAACTAAATGATAAAAGTAAAAGTTAAACTAAATGATCCAGATCTGAGTTGGGGGAATTTTGATGTAAACTTATAAAAATGGAGAAATAATATCTAACTTTGATTTGGTCCTTGAAACACAATGAGAATGACTGCAGATCAAATGAGAGATGATCCAATCTTCATCTGGCTACAAGCACAGATGTAAGAGAAATAAATCTAACTCAAGGATTAGATTTAGGCTTATGGCTATGGTCTGTCCACTTCAATGGCCACAGACCATCCAATAGTCTTTAATCTAAACCCTTAATTTAGAACAAGAAATATCACTACAAATGCTGTGAGAGATTAGATTACAAACACTAATTCCCACAGGGTTAATGAATCAAGGGACATTGCATGAAAAACAGTAAATCTAAAGGAGTCTAGTGCAATAAGGAGATCAGAGGGAACCCTTAACATGAATCTAATTGAGAATGTACGGTTTACAACAACCTTTTCAAATTCACCATTACAATTACAGAGCATAGCTTGAACAGCTCTCAGATTTGTAGTCTTGAATACAATTCTCTTTTGAATTACAGAGGTATCTCACAGCTCTCAATTGCAAGTAAAAGTTAGGCTATTACAAAGGTTTCAGACAACCTAGCTGATTTGGAAATGGGGGAATAGGAATGAAACTCAAAATCTAGATACCCAAATTGGGCAAATCGTTCTTCTATTTATAGTTTTCCCTATGTCCATTTCAGATGTGCATCCCCCAATCAGAATTGGTTAGATCCATATCAGCTAATAGGAGTCGAGCACAAGGATCCAGATCTGTTCTGGCCAATCAGAATTGCTCGATTTGGTTCAGCCAATCAGGTGATAGAAGCATCAATTCCGTTATGCAATTTGAAAATCTGTTAGAGCTTCTAGAAGTTCTCGCCAAGTGATTTCTTCTTTGGGTGTTCACATGGGGTGGAATATGCCTTTGGTTTGTGCTCAGAATCTTCTAGAATGTTCCTAGTTTATATCTGCATTGGGGCACATGCAAAAGATTACTGAATTACCCTTGCAAATGCTAAGAATCTTCAGAAAATCATTTCGCAAAGTCTGGGGGACTTTTTGCAAAGTTCTGTGCCTTCTGGAGTTCATTTCGCAAAGCTCTGATGTTGTTCGCTAGGAGTTCTCTTCTTTTCGAATAGGTCTGAAATCCTTTCGAAGAGTTCAAGTGCTTTTCGAAAGCTAAACCTGGAGCTTTTGGTTCTTTTCGCAAAGTTAAGCTTCTTTTCGACAAGTTCAAAAACTTTTCGAATAGTTCAAATTCTTTACGAAAAGTTCTCTGTACTGCTTTCTTCTGTTCGAATTGCTCCACACTTCTTTTCTAGGTTGAGACCAGGTCTTTGCCTCTTCAGTTAAGGTATTTTGACAGCTCGTGAGGTTGTCCTTTCTCCTTCTTTCAGATCCAGATGGGTCATCATCTTTTTGGCATTTTTAAGCTACTTTTAAGGTTAAGCCTATCTTTATTGTTAGCTGTAAAATAAACATTTAAAACACTTATTTAGTTCTCTCAAGGGTCAATCAAGGCCCAGATTAAGGGGTGGAAAATGGTATTTTCCAGTTCTCAACACCCACCCAGGACCAATCAAATTTTGCTCCTTCCACTTCTTCTCTGCCTATAGCACCCAAATATTTCTTTTACATCCCTCCCTACCTCACCATCCTCCATGCCATGAGAGACAATCCCTACCTTAGGAGGGATGTCTTGAGGGGCATGGCCCAACTTAGGCAATCCATTGAGACCCCACTGCTGCAGCAGATTGCTGAAATGGAGGAAGCCCACAGAAAGCAATTACTGGGTATCTCCCTAGGGTGGACCAACATCTTGGAGGCCTATGAGAAGGCCAAATCTACAGCTGCTTATCATCAGCTGGAGCTGGAGAAAGCCAATACTAATGCCGAGAAGATGAAAGAAAGACTATTTGAAAAGAGGCTCAACAATGCCCAGGAGATCTTCAGACTCCAAAAGGAAATCCATGAGACTGACCTCCACAAAGCCAAAATCCAGATAGCCTCATTAGAAGCTGCTTTGGCTGCAGCCAGAACAGTAGCTCAACAACCCACCCCACTCTCTATCCACATGCCAGAACCTGAGCCTCCAGCTATCCAAACTCCAGTTTCCCAGTCTGAGGAGGCACAACCAAAGATCCACCCAAATAAAGGGAAAACCCCTGTTGCCCCTCCTGCTGCACCCCCTATTGAGAAGCCTCAGCCTACCCCAACTCCAGCAGCCCAACCTATTGAGCAAACTTATCCTAAACAAAGGAAAGTCACTGTTAAGAGGACTGCTCCCACAGCAGCCTCTATAAAAATTGGTAAAGAGCCAGTTGCCCAGTCTGAGGAGGCACCACCACATGGCCAACCTGCCAAAGGGAAGTCTCTAGTAGCCCCCACTGCGCCAGACAAAGGAAAATCCCCTATGGTCCCTCCTGAACCCAAGACCAGAAAAATAATGTTGAGGGCACCAAAAGCTCCTACCGCAAAGAAACCACCAGCTCAACCTAAGAAACCAAGGCATCCTAAGAAAAGGAATCCAGCTGAGAGCAAAGCTAAGAAGAAAAAGAATCCAGCTGAGAAGTAAGCAAGGAAGAAAGAGGACAAAGCTGCACTTAGGAAATATGCCCAAAAGATGGCTGGGGCTGGTTCATAGATTCAGATTCAGATTCAGATTCAGATTCCTCCTCTTAGACTAGATTGTACTTAGGTTTTTCTTTCCTTTCCCTTCTTTTCTTCTCATTGTAATTACAGTTGTACATATCTTCTTAGTTAATAGAATTTTTTCCTTTTGTATATTGATGTATGTGCCATATCTATTATGTGTACGTGTTTATTTTAAAATGTTGTCTAGGTTTTAGTCTTAATATTGTTCACTTTTTTCAGTAACATAGGAGATGAATTTTGAGCAAAGTACTAGTTAGATGTTGATGGCAACAGAGTGGATGCATGACATCATGCAAGTACAGGCCTGAGCACAAATGGTGCAAAGTGGTCGAGTGTTGGTCTCGATCAAAGGGTTAAATGGCCTCATTTTCCTATTCGTGGGCCATGTCAGAGCTTGCTCGCAGAGTCATGAGGGCGCGCACATATTCTAATGTGCACCACCTTGCAATCCCAAGAGATTGTTCTTCGCGAGGATCCCCGCGCGATACACGGGACTACTTTAATTACCAAGGCTAAAGTTAGACCATCATTTAGTGTGAGCTCTCTTTTCTCATAATTAGTTGTGCGATTTATCATTCCCCAAACAATCACAATTTATTGCCTTACTTGGAAAGAGACAAAACTTCAACATGCCGATTCATAGTCCACCGTCCAAGTACTATAAATACACAGTTAGTGCGTCTCCATCTCATCCTTTCTCCTCTAACTTTACCAGTCCTGCCCTACCTGTAACCATGGCGAATGACAAACCCAACGAGTTCCCAAACAAATTTTATCCTATGTGGTTGGACCCCGCACCGCCTAAGGAGCCGGACCCATTACAATTTCTTTGGGATGAGTTTGAAGACGTCCAGAGGATCCTGGCCAAGGAGGAGAAGACAAAGGAGAAGAGAGAGAAGTAGAAGAAAAAAATTAAACCACCTGCATCTCCTCCACCACCTGCTCAACACCTATCTCCATGATCCTCATCTTCCCCCTCCTCCCGGCTTACAGTTCCTCTTCCACAGTAGGTTGTGCATATCACTGAGCCAGGAGGAAGAACCATTTTGTCTGACAAGCAGTTTTGCTTAGATTGTTCTTAGGTTTTCAATTTTCTATCTTTTTGTACTCTATTTGCTTCTGTCTCTATAATAAAATTTGTCACTATTTTGCTTATATGCGTGCGTAAAGCCTCATTCATTTTTTAGTGTTCTTTTCTCTTTCATAGTTTTTGTTTGATTAATTTTTAGGTTGTATGCTTCCTGCATATCGCTCATTGTGAACCAGTGAGGACACTACTCCTCATGGTTTGGGGGTGTGGCAGGGTAGGTCTGCCAATAGAATAGTTAATTTTAGTGCAGTAATGGTGGTATAATTGAGATGAATAAAGTCAATTTCCACCTAACTTGCTGCAAAGAGGAAACTTGTAAAAAATTAAAACATTTTTACAGACTTTTCGAAACTGAAAATGTTAAAATCTTGAGGCCACCATGAAGCTAACATCAAAAAATTTTCCAATTAGTACTCAGTGAACCAAAGAGGAGAGAAACAGATGAAAATACACCCCATGGGTTAATTTGAGGACCATACCTAGTGAGATTTGGGCCCACCATTTTCTTTTGAAGAGTGTTTTTGGCATTATTTATGCTCTAAGGACTGAGTGAATCAAGACTTTTTCACTAAAACTTGGGCACCCCCAAATCAAAACTGATTGACAGCACTCATGACACTAAGAAAATGATCCAGGGCCTTCATTTGGACAGTTTGAGCCTGAAAATCCAACCTTTTTAAAAGCTGCCCTTTTGCTTACACTAGTTGAGCCTTAAAAATCCTACCTTTTTTTAGCAAACACCAGAATACTTGCACCTTAACCTCATGACCTGATTCAACCTTACCCTCAGTCTGAGAATTTAGAAGGTAAAGGAGAAGGAGTTAAAGATAGTGAGAGTGGTTCAACATTCTGTGGAAGGTGAAGAAAAGCAACTTATGAATAGCAGTGTATCAATGGTATTTGTGTGGCAGTTCATCATAAAAATCATAAAAATATCGAATAAAAATAAAAAGAGAAAGAAAAGAGAAGTCTAGAGAAGAACATCATCTGAAAATTGGAAAGAGGAGGAGAAGCTGGCCACTTTGATTCTGGAATATATCAAGAAAGATGAAGTTTTACTGAAATGAAGGTTGCGAAGTCATGAATCACTCCTTACCTTGCTGATTTCTTAATTTTGATTCCCTTTTTACCCCTTGATTCTTTACATCCCTCACCCATAAGCCACATTACAATCCATTCAAAAAGACCTTGTAGATCCAAAGTAAAATGAGCTGTCATGTGGAGATGAGGAGTTGTCCAATCTATGTTGAAAATTCATGAGGATGTCAGAAATTAGAAGCTTTGCCTATGCTCATGCTTGCAGGCCCATTTGGGGTCTGTAGCTGCTCTTGAGCTATTTTGAATGTGAACACCCTCAGATTGTCAATGTTGAGAGATAGCCCTGGTGAGAATTCGGTCAACATTCTAACCTCATTGGGGTTGTATCCAACCTGAATTTTGAATTAAAGGCAAGCTGGGTACTAATTTTTAAACATTGAATTTCTAATGTAAAATGAATGGTAGTGATGCAAACACTTGCTAAATTTTGAGTTTTGAATGGCCTGCATTACTTCTGTAGTTCCCTCTAAGTGTTAAAGAATGGGTGTGGAATGAAGCTTTATACATTGAAATTTGTGTTGTCATTTAACTGCACTATACTTAACTGTTCTAATGGCGAAGTTTGTGAGTATCTTCACTGAAAACCCTCAGGAGACTTCACCCTCCACGAGAGATCACCTAGGGGTTTAAAAGGTTTGGTACATATGCTAAATGTACCCGTGATCCCTACGAAAGTGGCATTTAATTAGTTAAAGCTTTGCTAAGGGACTAGCATAGATTTGGTTTGGGGGTGTGTTAAGACCTGAAAAGTACCACTTTTCACCCCTTAACTTAATCTCTGTTAGACCCTTAATCATTTAATAAATGTGTTTTAAGTCTATCTTGTAGATAATAAGCAGCAGCTACAGATAAGGCCCTAACCATGCCAGGAAGCCTACTGTTGCCCCAGAAGTTCCTCAGAAGAAAGGAGGTTGGACCCAGACAGAGAATTGGCTACAGCATAGGCACAACAAAGCAGAAAAATGTCAAGAATGCCTCGCGCAGATGTTGCAGGGTTCAATTGAACCGGAAAGAATGCTTTGGGCAGTTGTCGCAGGCTTCTGAAGGCAGCACACCAACTGGTCATGTTGTTCGTGCGCAGATGGATGACAGCAGGGAGTAAAAAGCATACTTCACATAGTTCTCACGAGGCTCAGTCATAAACACTCGCGCAGCTCAAGAAATGAGTCTTCAATCTTCACACGATTCACTGAAGAGAGAGAGCTCCAGGAATTCCTGAGTGCAGCTGTCGCACATTTGCCACAGTATATAGACCTTAAGGGAACTGGTCGCGTGATCCAGAAGCCCATGCACATTGCTTCTTCACGAGGATCTCTGTGAGATTCACCATGGAACAAACCGCGCGTGCAATTCTCGCTCTATTCAAATAGAAATCTCAATCCCGCGACGACCAGAGCATTCCCGCGAAGACCAAAGTATCAATCCCGCGACTGTAAGAGCTTCAAGTCAATTCAATCCCGCGATGCCAATGCTATCATGTGACAAGACCTAGAAATCCTTGCTCTCTAGTGAGGCTCAGGATCTTAACTTCTCCCCCCTTCTGCAGGGGCAATCTGGGAACTTTCAAAACTAGGGCGTGCACTCTAATGCTCCAATCTCTGTGCACACTCCCCGAGGCATCTAAGGGAGAGAAATGGGTCGTGATTGCATTAATGAAATTAGGGTTTTCCTAACCCTAATTCTCACACAGCTGACTGCTATATAAGCCTAAGCCTAGTTTAGGTTTAAAGGACTTTTTTTTACTTCTGTACTCCTTGAATCAACTATAAATTTCAGTAGGCTAAGGTTAGGTTTTAGGTAGTTTCCTTTTCCCTTTTTCTTCTCTCCATAGTCCAGCATTTGTTGGCTATGTCTTTGTATGTCTATTTGGAATAGTTTTAATGGAGTTTTATAATAGGATCTTATGCATGTATGGGATTGGTGTTTTAAGAGTTGTTCTGTACAGGGCTACTGCCTTGAGATCCTCCATTGCTAAGTTGTATTGTAAGTAATGGAGGATTGTTTTTAAGGGTTTATTTAGATCCAAGTGACCTGTGTGTCTAGGTTAGGCACATTGCAGACCTATGCCCCACCACAGGATCCACTAAATCTGAATCCCCATGGGAGCTTGAGCAGGTAGCCTTGTGAACATGGTGGTGGCAGCAATGTTCTTGTTCTGTCTTAGACCTCTGTGGGGAGGATAGACTCTGCGGATAGTCTGTGACTATTTAAGTGGACAGATTATAGCCCTAGGGTGAGGCCAATCTATAGATCTAAGACAGATCCTTCTCAGCACTTGTGCTTGTTGCCTTGTGAGAGATTGTGCAGAGACAAACTCCCCTGTATTTGTATAGACCCGCCATCAGATGGCAGATCTGTTCTGACTGTAGAGATTGTAGGCTTGTGACTGGATCGATGCTGTCTTTCTAAAGCAGTGAATAGCTAAGCTTAAAAGCTAGTACTCAAACTATTATTGGTTCTGTACGTCCAGGCTAGTGCACATTGCAGGCCTAGCCCCACACACAGAACTTTAGAGGTTGAGGTTCTTATGGATTCTTGAGCTGGTAGCCTGGAAGAAGTAATGCCTACAATGATAAGCTTGTTCTGACCCATCTCTGGATTGTGGTTCCCCTATTGGATAGTTTGTGACCATTTAAGTGGACAGGCTATAGCCATAAGGGATTGGATCATGGCACAGGGGTGAGTTGGATCCTTTCTCCTCTTTGATGATAATGTAGCCATTGGACAGAATTTCAATAGCAGTACATCTGAATCTGAGTTATAAGACCCATCAGATCTGTACCTAATAGCTTACTTCTCACCCTTTTATATTTATTTTCTCACACTCCATCATCCTGTTAAGACCTGAAAAGTACCACTTTTCACCCCTTAACTTAACCTGTGATTAGACCCTTAGCCCTTTAATAAATGTTTGTTAAGCTATTTTTATAGGTAATAAACAGTAGTGCAATAAGGCCATAAATCTGGCTAAGGAGCCTGTTTTGACCCTAAAAGTCCCTCAGAAGAATGAGAAATAAATCTAAACCTGAAAAAAGCCTCGCGCAGCTTACCAAAGCTTCAGAAGATTCAGAAAAATATGCTTCGCGCAGTCCTCGTGAATTTGAAAGACTTCACAACAACTTCTTGGGCAGTTGAGTGACAGACTAGCTTCAGAATCCTACCTCGCACAGCTATCGCGCAGTAGCCGTGGGATGCAAATGTCAAAGGAGCTGTCGCGTAGTTTAGAAAAGCCTCAAAGCTGTCGCAAGGATTATCGTGAAGATCTGTCAAGAGAACCTCTCGCGCAGTCCAGAAACTATCAAAGCCTCGGGAGGATCCTCATGAAGTTCCATTAAGAAGTGAACTTCTTGCGCAATTCTCGCGCTGTTCAGGAAGAAAGCAGCCACACGAAGCCAGAGTTAGCCTCACAAAGATCTATTGTGAAATGGAATGCTCGCACAGTTCTTGCGCTATTCACAAGTAGCAATCCAACTGCGCGAAGCTCAATCCAGGGAGACCGCACCAACCTTGCGATAGCTGAAGCTTCAGAGTTAAACTCAACCACGCGAAGAACATAGCTACCATGCGACGAGTCTGGGAAATGATGGCTACCTAGCGAAGCTTTGAACTTTAACCTTCCATCACTTCAGCAAAGGAGTTTCTGAGAATTTCCAAGGATTAGGGCAAGCACTCCCACGCTCAAATCTCTGTGCACACGCCCTGAGGCATCCAAGGATCATTAATAGGCCATGTGGCATCACTAAAATTAGGGTTTCCTAACCCTAATGCGCCGCCACACCACTGCTATATAAACCCAAACATGGTTTAGGTTTAAGGGTCTAGACTTTATCCCTGATACAGGATCTGAGATCATTTTCTTTTCTGTTCTTCTGTAGTTATAAGTAGTTTTCCTTTTTCTTTTTCTTTCTCTCCATAGTCTAGCACTTGCTGGCTATGCCTTTGTATGTATTTTTGGAACTAGTTTAATGGATGTTTTGTAATAGGATATGTACTTTTATGGGATGTGTGCGAATGAGAGTTGCTCTGTGCAAGGCTGCTGCCTTGTGATCCGCCGTTGCTTTGGCTGTGATTCAAAGCAATGGAGGACTAATTCTAAGGATCCATTCAAATCCAAGTGACCTGTGTGTCTAGGCTATCATGGTCCGATATAGCCTTAGCCCCACCACAGGACCCACTAGATCTGAAATCCCCATGGGAGCCTGAGCTGGTAGCCTTGTGACCATGGCGGTGACAGCAATATTACTGTTCTGTTTTGGACTTTATGAAGAGGATAGCCTCTGGGATAGTCTGTGACCATTCAAGTGGACAGGCTATAGCCTTAGGGTGAAGCCAATCCGTAGGATCCAAGATGGATTCTTCTTCTCTGCACATGTGCTTGTGGCCTTGTGGGAGATTGTACAGAGGTAGACTCCCCTATATTTGTATAGACCCGCCATCAGATGTTAGATCTGATCTGGTTATGGAGATTATAGGCTTGTGGCTGGACCAGTGTAGTCCCACTCAAGCAATGGACAGCTAGATCGAAGGTTGTACTCAATCCCTTGCTGGTTCTATGTGTCTGGGCTAACATGGTCCTATACAGCCCTAGCCCCACACATAGAGCTTTAGAGGTTGAGGCTCCCTATGGATTCTTGAGCTTGTAGCCTGGATGAAGTAGTGCCTACAATGATTAACTTGTTTGGCCCATCTCTGGACTGTGGTTCCCCTATGAGATAGTCTGTGACCATTTGAGTGGACAGGTTCTAGCCTTAAGGGATTGGATCATGGCACAGAGATGGGTTGGATTCTTTCTCCTCAGTGGTGATAATGTAGCCATTGGACAGGATTTCCATAACATCAGATCTGAATCTGAGTTACAAAACTCCTCTGATCTAGACCCAATAGCATACTTCTCACCCTTTTATATTTATTTTCCCACACTCCATCCATCTTCTCAACCCTTTCTGTAGTTAATTCATTAGGCTACCTTAGGATATTTAGAATAAGTAACCCTAAACTCCCTTCCTTTTAGGACTGCCAGATCTGTAGTCAGATCTGGAGGGACTACTAGAGATGGCTCCCTTGGAGCCGTAGATCACTTTTTCCTGCGGGACAAACTCTTACTTATCAAAACTTGCTACAATGGACCCTGTATCTTACAAGTCTAGGATTTCTCAGTTGTGCTGATTCCATCCCCTGTTTTACTTTGATTTTAAATTGCTTTTACCACCAACAAATAAAGTAAGCACACTGGGAGCCACAGTACATCCTTCTCAACCCTTTCTGTAGTTTAGGCATTAGGTTACCTTAGGATTTAGACAATAGTGACCTCAAATCCCCTTCCATTTAGGATTGCCAGATCTGTAGCCTGATCTGGAGGGCCTAGTAAAGATAGCTCCCTTGGAGCTTTAGATCAACTTTCCCTGGGGGACAAACTCTTATTAAAAATTGCTACAACAGGCCTTATATCTTGCAGGACTGTGCATTTTCAGGCTTGCTGCTCTGTAGTTTCCAATCCACCTTTGATTTATTTTCACTAACCCCATTCTTATCACTATCTCCAATAAAGTCAGTAGCATGCACTTGAAATAACCTAACACCAGCCAAGGGCTTATCTCACTCTTTATAGGTTGTTTTTTTTTGGGAAACGGGTGCCAAATGTTAGGCCACTCCTCGCTTCAAGGGTATGGGATAAAGATACCCAATTGCATACTTGAGGGGCCGCTTTACCAATTGGGATGGTGGGTGCTGACTGATATGGCTCATTAGAGTCAGCCTCCATCATGTTGATCCCCATTTCATCTCAAATGATATCCTCAAACGATAACTCAATTTTATGGTGATTTACCATAGGGGGAGTTTGCTCAGGTACGGGCCGTCGTTCCTCGAAAAGGGACAACGCAGCAAAATCTATCTCCAAGCTAGGAAGGGAGATCTGAGGATTGGTGGGATGTATTGGGGCTATGGGTTTGTGTGGGGTCAAATGGGTTACCCCACTTCGGTCGATCTTTATGGCCCCTGCACTGATGAAGGATTCCCTGATGTGCCGCCTAGGGTGAGGTTTCTCTTCTATGTTGATTCATCGAGCTCTTGCTACTACAGTAACCCTGGGTTTCTCTTTGGCCTCTCAGACCTCTTCCTCTGTGGGCTTGTATCCTTAGCAACAACTGGCTCTCTTCTGCCTTGTAATCTGGGCCCGAGCTTGAGCCCTCAGCCTTTCTGATAGCCCACTTTTGGAGCATAGCCACTGCCGCTACCATACCACCTCCTGTTTTAGGCATGATGCCCTCAATGTGCTCTAGGAGTATCGCTAACACCTCATATTCAAAACTATGGAGGTCGACATCCTCAGCGGTGTGCGATATATCCAACACATTAGGTTTTTTGATGCTATTGGCGGCTTTTTCTTTCTCGTTGTGCCCCTCACTAATAATTTTATGCCCAGACGCAAACTTGAGTTTCTGGTGCAAAGTGGAAGGTATGGCTCCGACCTCGTGCAACCACGGGCGCTCCAACAATAGATTAAATGAATATTTGATATCCATGACTTGAAACAAGATGGAGAAGGTCATTAGCCCTATCAACAGCTCAAGATCAACTTCTCTCATTATTTCTCTCCTGATATTGTCAAACCCTCTTGCGCTAGTTCTGTTGGGCCTCAGCATGCATGGATCGATCCCGATCTTAGTGGCGGTTCTTAACGGGTAGATATTCAATGCAGACCCATTATCAATTAAAACTAGGGGAATGACCATATTTCCAGACTCAACGGTTATATTTAATGACTTGGAGTGGCTATACCCTTCTTCAGGTAAATCAGCATCAGAGAATGAAATGGCATTCGGAGCCATCACTTGCCTAATTATCTGGTTGACTTCTTCTGGGATAACTTGGAGTGATACATGCACATTGTTTAATGTCCCCATTAATGCTTGAAAATGGAGTGGGGACGTCATCAACAGATCCCAAATGGCTATATGGGCAGGCATTCTTCTCAGTTGAGTCTCTAGTATATGTTCTCGACTCATTTTTTCGAAGGGGTTCACAGCATGTCTTTCTTCCCCTCTGGTTGGGCCTGTGCTGCTGCCGGTGCTTCTGGCTGCTTCGGTATCCTCCCAGACCATGTGGCAAAGTCCACTGCCCCTTCTCTGCTGCTGCTACCGGTATTGACATCTGTTTGCTCATAGCTTAGCGAGACCTGATGAGGGTCATAGGATGGTCCCGAGAACTGGAAAGGTATGGTTGCCGATACTTGAGGCACTTGCACTGTCGACTCAGGAGGTGTGGGCAACACCTAATTTATTTTGGTGGTAGCGAGTTGGGTGGAAAAATTAGGCCAGATAGGGGTGGTGAAGCTTGAGGGTGGTGGCATTGGAGGGAAGGAGGTAAAAGTAGGCCATTGATAGCTGGTGGGAGATGGGGGGTTTGATGGGCCGTTAGGTAATTGACCGGGGTGGTGGAGTTCGCCGGTGAAACTTGGGGTGATGGGATGGGCATAGGTCATTGATAACTAACGGGTGCGG
This sequence comes from Chloranthus sessilifolius, assembly GCA_021018995.1. Lineage (NCBI taxonomy): Eukaryota > Viridiplantae > Streptophyta > Magnoliopsida > Chloranthales > Chloranthaceae > Chloranthus > Chloranthus sessilifolius. The sequence continues at coordinate 41,437,784 of CM037586.1, forward strand.
GTGTGGGATTGGGGGCCTGATGGCTTATTGGGTAGTTGCTGGGGGTGGTGGAGTTTACTAATAGTTGAACTGGGGGGAATGGGGTAGGCTCAGGCCATTGATAATTGGAGGGTGCGGGCGTAGGATTGGGAGCTTGTTGCCTCATCGGGTGGTTACTGGGGGTGGTGGTGTATGGTTGGTATGCATTGATATGTATATAATTAACAGGTGTGGGGGATGGAAAGTATGCCCTGAGATCTAAAGGTTCAATTTACGAGGTCGGGTTGGGGAAATATTCTAACAAATTTAGGGGTTCAATTACCCCTATGTTCCTCTCTTCTATGTTTCGTGACAATGGTGCTACATAACTCTCCCGATCACTGATATAATTGGATGGGTCAAATTCAAATTCCTCCTCATCTTCTATCATTCCGACGGTGGGTCTGAGACCTGCTCCTCCGGTAGGATGTGGGGGTAGTGGCACTTGGTGAATATTAGTATGCTAAGAAGGTGCAGTGGGAATGATTTTCCCGGCGTTGATCAAATCCTAGATGGTGTGCTTTAATGGGAAGCAGCGATAAGTTGGGTGACCCAGACCCTGATGAAAATTGCAGTGGGTATTCGGGTTATAGTTCTTTGGGATCGGGTAAGGAGGAGGTTGCGGTTGATGGATAGTGACTAATCCCTTTTCCACTAGCAAAGGCACAAGTTCACTCAACAATTGCCCTAGGGGTGTGAAAACTAGGTCGTAGCGAGCTCTCCTTTACTCTGGAGTCATTTGCGTTTCTTGCCCATTCCCTATTCTTTGCATCTACTCAGGCCTAGCTGGTGCTAGTGGGGCAGCCTAAAATTGAAATAGGGTTGTATTGTTATTAGGCCTGGTATTGGCAATGTTCTGGACATCGCTCCTTGTTCTCTTATCGTTCCTTTGCTCTGGAAATCTCCTAACCCCATCGGGTCCACTTGGCATATTCTTACTCTGACGACCCTCCCTGATGGCATCCTCACATCGGTTAGCATTTCTCACCAGATTAGCAAAGTTGGATTGCTGGTGGTACACCAAAAAGTTTGAGATCACTGGAAGAGTATTCTTTGAGATCATCTTAATTTGCTCATCATCAGATATTATGTTTCTGACCTGAGCTGCCAGGGCTCTCCAACGCCCAAGTAGTTGCTGAAGGTCTCGTTTTGGTTCTGTTTCAAGTGGGCCAAGTCTGAATTACACGGCTCAATGTCTATATTGTATACATATTATTCTTAAAAGAGGTGCGTTAGGTCCCTCCATGTTTTTATCATAGATGGTTCTAAAGATGTGAGCCATCTCAAAGTCGGCCCGGTCAAACTCTTCTGAAAGGCTTTTATTAGTAGTCTTTCATCCCCTCCGTATTGGCACATGTCCCCACAGTAGGACTGCAAGTGAGCAATAGGATTGCCCGTGCCATTATATTTGTCAAAGGCTGGCATTTTAAATTTGGGGGGCAGGGGGACCTCAGAGAACAAGCACAAATCTGTGAAGTTCGTGGCATGGATTTCGGCTCCACCCATTTTCATCAACTGCTTCTGTATTTTGTCCAACTGTTCTTTCAGCTACTTTGATTCTTTTGATATAGGGACCGCTTTCTCGGCCATTAGTTAGACTTTACTCTGGGCCCCCAGGGGGTGGGCAATTATGGGAGGAGGGTTAAGGTTGGTTAATGCCCCAGCGTAGGCTCCGTTATTCCTAATCTCATCCTCCTCATACTGCTAATCGGCATAATGTGCAGTGAAGGTGGGATTTTCTTATTGTTGTTGCCTGGGTTGGACGGGAATGACATGAGTGGGGGTGGGGTGTGCCCATTGGGGGCGAGGAAAGGTTTGTTGGGTGATGGGATTTTGGTTTTGAGGTGGGGCCTGATGGGGCCATTAGGTATGGGGGAAGGTTTGGAGATGGCCTTGGGGTGTGGAGCCATGGGAAAATTTGGTTTGGGGTATGGCATGGGTTTGACCTGGCTGTGATGGTTGGGTGAAATGTTGGGGGTATTGTGGAAGGTATGAGTGTGGGGTTTGGGTTTGGGCCATGATGCCTTGGTCATTTTGGGTTATGGGCCACTGATGGGTTGGGGCCAAGGGCCCTTGGTAGGTTTGGGCCATGAGCCCTGGGTAGGTCTGGGCCATGGGCCGTTGATGGGTTTGGGCCAATGGACCTTGGTGGGTTTGGGCCATGGGCCCTTGATCGGTTTGGCCAAATGGCCCTTGGTGGTTATGGTCCATGGGCCCTTGGTGGGTCTGGGCCATGGGCCCTTGGTGGGTCTACCCTAAGGGGCCTTGATAGGTCTAGGCCATGGGCCCTGGGTAGGTTTGGGTGGTGGGGTATTGGGTCATGGGGTCCTGGGATATGTGGGAAAAGGGGGTTTGGGCCAATGGGCCTTGGGGTATGTGGGAGGTTGGAGATTGGGCCATTTGGCCTTGGGGTGTATGATAAGTGGGAGGTTGGGCCATAGGGCCTTGGGGCATGTGGGTGATGGAAGTTTGGATGGTGTGGATTATGGGGGGTTGATGGGGGTCATTGAGGAGTGAGGCATGGAGATTGGCTACGGTGTGAGATGGGTTTAGGGACGTGGGGTGTGGAGGAGGGGAGGAGTTTTGAGAAGCCTTCCATATGGAGTAGGCTTAGAACATCTCCTGCATCATGGTCATGGAGGGAGGATTGGATGTGGGTGGTGGAGATGGGATGGAGGGGAAATTGGGCATGGCCCTGGTATGATCGGGCATGGCCATGGTAAGAGGTCGGGTATGGGGTGGATTGGAGAGTTGAGGTGGGGCAAAGGATGTGGAAGGATTAAGGATGTTAGGGGATGCTTGAAAAAAAATCGGGCATGGCCCCAGTATAAATGGGCATGATCCGGGTAGATGGGGGGATTTGTGGGGGGTTGGATAGGGAGAGAGTGGTGTATGTGAATGTGGGTGGATCGGGCCTGTAGGGGGAAGATGGGAAATGGGGCATGGATGTGGATTGGGAGAATGGGTTTGGGTTTTGTATGGATGTGGATGGGGAATGGGTTGGATTTGGCATGGGTATGGTTTGGGAAAAAGATGGAGAATGGGGGGTTGGACTTTGGATATTTTGGGAGGTAGTGGTTGGGAATATGGGGGCGCCAAACGGGCCGACAACGGCAAAGGGTAATTGGGTGAGGGGGATGGTGGAAAAAACTTCTCCCGAATGGGAGTGGGTTGGAGAATGTGGTGGGGATGAGTCGGGATCGGCGTAAGCCGGGTTCACTACCCACGACATGTCTTGGTATCGGGTTGGGTATGGGTGCCTCGGATAAGGCCTAAAAATCCTCCTCCTTCCCCTACAGGACGGAGGAGGGCAAGTTGATGCCATTGTGCCGGCACCACAAACTATTTTTTTGGTTTTTGATTTGCTTTTTATTATTTTTTTATTTTTTAAATTTTTTACAAAAAGTTTTTGAAAAATAAAGGTTCCGAAGCCTTAGAATTCCCTTCTTGGGTGGCACTCATACCCTAATTCAAGTCCCGCGGCTACGATTCTGATGCGCTTCGAAAGAATCGAAGGAGAACCTTTGATCTATTGAAGGCATGGAAATCAAGGCAAACAACCTGATCCCCTAAAATGGGCCAAAAAAAGTTTCTCTCTTTTGACCGGAGGGGGCGTATTGGGTGTCGAAGATGGTGGGGCCCAAGCAAGGCACTAAGCACACTGATCGGGGGACTCGAGAGGTAAAAAAGGCCACAGATTCGGGCTGGTGTGGTATTAAATAGACTTGGCGCAACTAATACATCCGCCCAATTTGCAAGACACCTTTTTTACACTGGCGCAACTATTAGTTGCGCCAAGGTAAATTTTGGGATTTTAAAGATGGCGCAACTATTAGTTGCGCCAGTTATAAATTCTAGCTTTTTGGACTGGCGTAACTAATACTTGCACCAGGCAAAAGGTGCTGCTCCAAATATGATGACCACAGGCACCAACACCCGAAATGAGTCTCTCTTTTTGGTTTTTGTGGAAGCTAGGCTTCCAAGAACTAAGCTATTTTTTTTAGTGATCGGTTCTCTCCTCACCGCACCTAAAGGATTTGAGTCTGGTATAACTCGTTAGCGTGCTCTCCAAGGGTTTTATGTTTTGGAATGGGAACCCACCCGATATACCTCCGGTGCAAGCACCTTCTCAGATGCTTTGTGGGCTGAGACTTTTCTGGATCATCACCACTAAGGGCTGCCGCCATACTAAGACCCGGGTGGTTGTATGTGTGCCTAAACCCAACCCTTTGAAAATCTACCCCGTAAAAAACAAATTGATTAAGCTCCCTAACTTGGTTGAATTTTATTTTTTTTCAAAGCTTTTCTTTTTTGGAAGTTTTCTTTAGTTCAAAAATCGAGGGTGATGACCCCTTGCAGCCACTGTGGGCCGGCATCCACTGTTGGGATATGAGTGTACAAGTAGGCCCGCCAAATGGCTAAAGCACTTTAAATGACAGAAAGTTAAATAAATTAAAAGACAATGCTCAAGTAGGCCCGCCGATCGGCTAAGACACTTAAAATGACGAAAAAGTAAAGAAATTTAAAGACTATGCGCAAGTAGGCCCGCCAATCGGCTAAGGCTCGTAAATGACGTAAAAGTAGGGGTAAGTAAAGTGACTTAATCGGAGGGGTGAGTGAAAAAAATAGCAAAAAATAAATAAATAAAATAGCAATAAAATGTTAGAAAAAAATAAAAATAAAAAGTCTTAGTTCAAGGGGAAGCTCTACTAGCTAGCCCCAGCAGAGTCGCCATCTGTGCAACCGTGTGATTCATGACCATCCCATCGAGGCAATGCGCTTGCTTGTAAAAAATATAGAGTCGCCACCCAGAGTTTTCGGTGTCCCGGGAAACCAGTTTATTTTTATGAGCACCGAAGTGCTAAAAATATGACTCTGAATCCGGTCTACACCAAATGCTCTTGGGTAGGGGCTTCGGTTATTGATCGGAAGGTGTTAGGCACCCGATCAACCCGCTTAACGTGGTCTCTACTTATGGCCAAAAATAAAATTAAGCAAAAGAAAGGAAAATAGCTTTCGCTTGCCCAAAAGGGGTTAGAATCTTATCTGTGCCCCTCCGTTCCTACCGAAAAGTCGGCGGCGTAACAGCACAAATGAGAGGATGGAGGGAGCTAGAAAGAGATAGGAGAAGAAAGGGGAGAGCCAAAGCCCTCGGGCCCTTGTAGCATAGTAGGAGAGCCTTGTGTGGCTTGCTTTGATAAGCTCTTGAAGGTTTTGTATGGTATGGAATAGGGTTCTAACTTCTAAGACTTAAAGCTAAGAGGTAGAGCAGGGATGCTAGGGGATCACACACACCTAGGCTAAGGGTTTATGATGCAAGAAAAAGCTTGAAATGAGGTTGGGAGATTCTGGAATTTAGGTGAAAAATGATGCACAACAGGGAGGAAGAACTTCTCACATTGAGCTCTTTCTCTCTTAAACAAAATTTTCAACCCCTAAACCAAGGGGTGGGGGGCTCCATTTATAGGAAATGGGTGGATTAGAAAACCACTTAAGAGCTAAATGGGTTTAGCAATTAGGTAACATCTAAGAATTCCTAGGGATCCTTGAGATGTGTGAGAAGGTCCTCCAATGGTGGATGATGGGGTGAGGCCTTAAGCCATTTGAAGGGTTACAAATAGGTAGGGAATGGGTACAACAGAACTAGCAAAACACACCCCAAAGGTCAAGGTGGTCAACAAATCAAACCCCAATCATGATTTTTGGGGCAAAATCCAGAGGATACTATTCATATGCCTGGCGCAACTAATAGTTGCGCCAGGCAAATGTACAGTAGAATAATGTTTAGACAGTGCCTGGAAGTTAGCTCGCGAGGGTGGGGTCCACAATTAATATTGGCCCAACTATTAGTTGCGCCAGGCTTAAAACCAGGGAGAAGTGACCGGGCATAACTAATAGTTGTGCCAAGTAAAATTATCACTGGCGCAACTATTAGTTGCGCCAAATCCCTAGGGGGGCCTACTTGATTTTACTCTTATGCCCTCCAGGCTCGATTTGTCGTATCTTTTGATGTATACCTCCGATTGGGGCGATTCATGGATCATTGGAAAGCTGACGACCTCTACTTTTTAATGGGATAAGATTCAATCATATTAGAGGGCCATAGCTAGTTCCGATGCACCCCTCATAAACCATTTGCTTGATAAGGTTAGGTTTAAGTTCAGAATGGTTTCTAAGGGTCGGGATTGCTTTCTAAAGGTTCGGGTCAGATTCCTAAGGGATCTAGGGTGATTCCTAAGGGTTTAGAAAGGTTCTTATGGGTTATAGGGGGATTCCTAAAGGTTCCATGCATGTAATCAAAAGCTCAGAATTGCACCTCCCTCGAAAGGTGTTTCGATCGGGCCTTGGGCCAAATTTGGGTGTCTACATGATCCTAAGTTAAGTGAACTATCATGTGGAGATGAGGAATTGTCTGATCTATGGTGAGAAGAAGTAGATGATGCTATAAATTTGGAGCAAATGCCTATACTCATGCTTTGCAGACCCATTTGGGGTCTGTAACCGTTCTTGAGCTTATGTGAAATGAAACACCCTTTAAATTCATTTGTGAGGGGATACCCTAGTGAGCATTAGGTCTAAGATTGAACTTATTGGGCATTGTTTGAACTTAATTTTTGAATCATTGGTAAACTTAGTACTAGTTTGCACATTGTATTTCTTGATGATAGCTAAGTGGTTTGATGAGTATACATGCATGATTTAGGTGTTAACTGTTGGCATTAAATGTCTTTGAACTCCTCAAATTTGAAAGATTAAAAGTGGATTCATACTCTATTTGTTGAAAACTAATTTAATCATGCTTACACTTGTGTTAACTATTTTATTGAGAAGTTTGTGGGTGTCTTCACAAGAAACCCTCAGGAGACTTCACTCCTCCACTAGGGATCACCTAGGGATTTAAAAGGCTTGATGCATAGGCTAACTGCATCTGTGCTCCCTACAAAAGTGACATTTATATTTTTAAAGTAGTTGTTTAAATTTTGCTTTGCTCGAGGACTAGCAAAGATTAGGTTTGGGGGTGTGCTAAGTACCGAAAAATACTATTTTTCACCTCTTAACCTAGCCTTTACTACTCCTTGGAGCCATTTAATAATCCTCTTTTAAGTGTGTTTTATAGTTAATAATAAAAAAAGTAGCTTAGTACAAAAGTCCACTCATTTGGAGACCAAAGAAGAGAGTTTTAAAGCCAAGCCTCTAAGCAGATTGCAAGAACAGAGGATACACTATGGTAGTATACACCTTGGTGATCATTTTGGTAGCCCAAGTGTGCACTAGAAGCCAAATAGATGAAAGAAGAGTGGACCAAAGCAGAGGATACTATTCCAGCAATCTGTGCATAGAGGAAGTCTCACACAGATGAAATCAAACTCGCAAGGCCGGCCTGAGAAGCCCCCTTGCGCAGCTCTTGTGTAGATCAAGGCCGCTTCTGTAAAAGAGCTTGCGTAGTTCACTTAGAACTCGCACAAAACTCGCGCAACTTAAGAGGGGAGAGATGCGCAGAAGGTTTTCTCGCGAAGACCTCTCGAAGATCTCGCACGCCTCCAAGACAGAGCCAGCCTCGAAAAAGGTGTAGCCCATCCTGGCGATCAATTTCGCACAGCTCAACCTCATCCTCGTGATAGCCTGATGAGACACAATGCAGCACTATGAGAGCCTCGTGAATTGAGCCATCTGGAGAACCAACTACGTGAGCTATGTTGTTCAATGTAGAATTCACCTCGTGAAGCTCATTCAACTATAAATCAACCACGCGATAGCTTCGGGAGAGGCCAGATTCCAGCACTCATTCATGTGAAGCTTGGGTTCCCCACTTCTCAGTTCATAAATAGGGACACTTTAAGGATTTCCCCACTTCTAGGGCACAAATCCCGAGGTTCTCATCGATTCCACACATCCGTGGGCATCCAAGGGTCAACATTGGGCCACGTCTTCAAGCAAAAATTAGGGTCTCTTCTGTGTTCCTATTGGCCAAGGCAATGAGAAACTTAGTATATAAGCTATAATGTTTTTATGAAAATCTATCTTTCCTCGACCTAATTTGGCTAAGAGCTTTGGTCAAATTAAGGTTAGGATTATGTCATCTTCTTTATTTTGCTTCCCTCCTTAGCTCAGCATTTGCTAGCTAATTTATTTTTTGTAAACAGCTAGGTGTAGTTATTTCAATTTTGCATGGGGTTTTGTATAAATTTTTGGAGCTGTTCTGGTTTGCTCTGCACAAGCTGTTGTCTTGAGGGCACCATTATAAGTTTCTTTTTTGCAATGTAATGCCATTTTCATAGTTTGATTGAATCCTTATTTATTTGTGTTTCTGACATAAATCAATTTGGATTTGATGCTCCCATTATTGTTTGAGCTTGTAGCCTTGCAACAGTGGTGACAGTAGTGTTTACTTGTTCTATCTCAGCCATCTGTGATTTGCATAACCCTTGGGATAGCCTATGACTATTTAAGTGGATAGACTATAGCCCTAAGGTTGGTTGAAACCATAGATCTGAGATAGATTCTTCTTCTCTGCACTTGAGCTTGTGGCCCTGTGAGAGATTATTGCTGAGACAAGCCACCCTCTATTTTACATTTCAAATCACCTAGCTCTTAGATCTGATCTTGCGTAGCAATGACCAGCTTATTCTAGATCCCCAAATAGCTTGTGAATGACTATGGTTTCCACAGGTTTTTCAAGAGCTATTTGCTCCTATGAATGCATGTGCTTGTAGTCTTGCAAACATAGTGTTTGTAATGGTGTTTATTTTTTGATTTAGTCCATTTGACTAGAGAAAATCCCTTGGATAGTGTGTGACCATTTAAGTCGACAGGTTATATCTTTAAGATCAATCTATTCTCTTCGATCAGTTTAGTTTTTTGATTTAATCTTTGTGATTTGATCCTCTCCCTTGGATAGTCTGTGACCATTTAAGTGGATAGATTATAGCCTTAAGAGACCAGTTTAAATCACTAGGGTTGAGTTGGATTCTCCTACCTTGCAGATGTGCTTATAGCCATTCGAAGGATTACTATAAAGACAACTCAAGTTCTGACTTACATGACTGATGTGAACTTAGCTGCATACTTCTCACCATTTTATTTTTGTTGTTTTACCACATCACCATCACCCTTCTATTAATCATTTCTATAGTATAGGACTACATTTTATTTCTTAGTGTAGTTTTAGTTTTAGTTGTGACACCAATATTTTATTTCTTTAGAATTGCCAGAATTGTTGTCAGACCTGGAGGCCTACTAACATAACCCTTTTTGGGTTCTAGATCATACTTCCCTATGAGACAAACTCTTACTTTAAAAATTGCTACAATAGGCCCTGTATCTTGCAGGCTGTACTTTGTGCTGAAATCCATTCTATTTCATTTTATTTTTTGCTGTATTTTAACCATGAATTTTGGAATAAATTCTATCATCATATAGTAGTCAACATGATCTACTCGAGATCTGCTCGATCTGTTTGAAGTGCCTCGACAGGATTTATCCAGTTTAACTCATCCTGTCAAGGAACCACTCGAGGTTACAAATCTGAAGCCTCAACCTATCGAGCTTAGGTATTTAGGCTTTATATCGCTTCGTGAGGGTCATTTCCTCACTTCTCTCTTTCTGTGCGAAACCCATTTCCTCATCCCCATGAGAACTGTCTTCTTCCTTTCCTTTACAACTTAAACTTTGAACCTTCTTTCACCCATTGTTGCTGTTGGATGGATCTATAACTTAAATTCACCATTTTGCACCAAGATTCTTCCGGTTTGGTTCTCTGTGCTCGATCAGCTATGATACCCTAGCATTAGGGTAAGTTCTCCATCGTTCTCTGTCTCAGTTGTTTCTTTGTTTACTTCTTTCCGGACTAAGTTCAGTGTGCTGTGGATCATCAATTATATAAGAGTTTTGATTGCTGGGAGTAATTGTTGTGTTTGAGAAAAGCTAGGGTTTACTATGTCTGAAAGATTGACCTGGACAAATTTGATGATTCCCTAACTCATTTACTCTAGCCTTCCCCAAAATCAAGTAGAAAGTCTAGCAGGATAGCATCCTCCTAGCCTCAATCAGATCCACCATCCCCTGTAGCCCATCCTATGAAAAGAAAGGCTACAATCTTGAGTGAGTCCTCTGTGCCTTCCAAGAAATCCAAACAATCCAAGACGGGTGCCAAAAAGCCCAAGAAAGGCAAGAAAAGTAAAGGGGTCTTACTTGAATTTGACCCCCTCACAACTCCCAGTGAGTTTGTGGATGAATTACAGCGGGTACCTGAGACTGTTTTTGATGTACCTTACTTCACTAAGGAAGAGTGGGGTAGTGAAACCATAGCCTATTTGGCTAAGGCCTCCTTGGAACCCCTCCTGAACCCACTAGCATACCTAGATCACCCACAGACCCACCTTCCCCATATACACATGTTGACAATGGGCCTATGATCACTGTCAGTGAACCACCCTTTGAACCTATTAGCCCACAGACCCAGTTTCCTCTCCTCTCCATTCCCTCCCACCTACGCGTACCCATGACCTGGAGCAATTCACCACTGAGGGGTACTCATCCTTGATTGACTCCATTCTGGAGGATATCAAGAATGAGTACCCACCCCTCCCAGACCCTCCACAGCCTGACCACTTCTACCATGCCCCTACATCACCTTTCCAACCAATCCCACCCAACCAACCTATAACCCTTGCCTTACCAGAAACCTTTTCCCAAATAATTTCCCTCCTTACCTCTCTCCAAACCCAACTCCATACCAACACTGAAAAGCAGGCCACCATACAAACCAACCTCCATTCCATTCAAACAACCCTTTAGGCCTTTACCCCACACCCTCCTCCTACACATAAGCCTTCAACTTTAGTGGCAACAACTGATAATGCCACCCAGACTAATTTTGAAACTAATGAGCTTGCCCTACTCCCATCTACCTCCACCTCAACCTTCACCCAAACTGAATCCCCTAAAGAGGAGCTGACATTTATCCTTCCATTTAAGCCCCCATCATCTCCAAACCCCTGTACTGACGTGGCTATCATCTCTCCTCTTATAGATGACCCTGGTGAATGGGCCATTGTCCCTACTGATGCCATATCCATACCCAAGTTTTACACCCTCAACAACTCTATGACTGCTGATCCATATGTGCAGAGGGATCCCACATAATGGTGGAGTCTGTCAATGAGATGATCCAAAAATTTTATGACAATCAGATTTCCTTGATGAAGTTCAATTACTGGAAGCTAATGGAGAAAGAACTGCTGGATCGTCAGAAGGAAAAGAAGACTATGCAGAAGCAGTTGGACAATGCAATTTCTCTATCCCAAGTGTATGAGCAGAGGGCTACTCGGTTGGCCAATCTGGTTGAGTCACTCACATCCACCATCTCGGTCATGAACCCCACATTCACCAAAGGGGTATCTCTAAAGGAGCCTTTGCCAAGAGAAGAACAGCACCAAGCCCACGAAACCAGTTGCAACAAGAACCAAGGCTGGGGCTGCACAAGCTGAAAGTGTGAAAAAAGGGAAGGACAAAGCTAAAAAGGACCCCATTGACTTAGATTCTAATTCATACTCTTCTTAGGATTTAGTGTTGCCATTTTGTACTTAGGTTTTATCTGTATTTTCTGTTTTAGAGCTGGTTGTATATTTTCAGTCCCTTGTTAATTTTGTAAAGTCTTGTTTAAGTACTAATTTTATTAATGAAAATGTCTTTTGTGTGTTGATTTGCATTGTGCTTCTTTGTCTAATTAGTTATTTCTGTTGTACATTCCTGTTTTCTGTTGTTTATGGTTAATCTTTTGCATACCCTGCTGCCCCTACCTACCTGTCCATTGCAATAGTGAGGACACTGTTAATATTAGGTTTGGGGGTATGACAGGGTAGAACAATGAGATGGTTAAGCTAAGTGCAGTAGTAGTAGTCAAATTGAAATAAATAAAGTAAAGTTCCACCTAAGCAATTTAAAAAAAAGGGAGAATTAAAATTTATAGTAGACTGTTTAATACTGGAATCTTTTAAAAATTCAACACTTCCATGAAGTGATAATTAGGAAATATTTTCACAATCAGTACATAGTGAACTAGTAAGGAGATAAAAAGGTCAGAGCATGCCCCATGAGTTCAAATGAGGACCATACCCAGTGAGATTTGGGCCCATACAAAAAAATTTCTTTTGAAGAGTGTCTTCGGCAATTGTTGTGCTCTAAGAATTGGCTAACTCAAACCCTTTTACTAGAAGTTAGGCATTCCCAAATTGAAACTGTTTAGCAGAACTCATGACACTAAGGAGATGATCTGAGGCCCTCATTTTGATAGTTTGAGCTTGGAATCTACACCCATTGAACTATCTCCTTTTCATACACTCTTTGAGCCTGAAAAATCTATTTTTTAGGCTTACCCTCAATCTGAGAATTCAAAAGGTGGAAGGAGAAGAAGTGAAAACAGGTCAGCAGGTTTGACATTTGGTTGAAGGAGAAGGAGAAGGGAGAAAATCTAAGTAAAGCAGTGTATCAGTTGTATGGTTGTGGCATTCACCATAATATATATATATATATATATATATATATATATATATGTAATAAAAATGAAAAACAAATAAGAGAAAGAAAGAGAAGTCAAAAGAAGTATTTCATCTGAAAATTGGAAATAGGACAAGTGGCCACTTCAGATCTGAAAGAATTGTTGGAAGGTGAAGTTGTGCTGTAATGAAGTAGGTGAAGTCATGAATCATGTCCTTCCCTTACTGATTTCTAAATTTTGAATCCATTCTGCTCCTTTATTCTTTATGAACCTCACCCCTAAGCCACATTACAACCCAATAAAAGTCCTTAGTGATCCAAAGTGAATTGAGCTGCTATGTGGAGATTAAGGGATGTTTGATCTATAGTGAAGAGAACATGATGACGTCAGGAAATAGAAGCAAATGCCTATGGTCATGCTTGCGGGCCTATTTGAGGTCTGTGACAGATCTTGAGCTGGAGTGAAATTGAACACCCTGCAATTCATTTGTGAGGGACTGCCTTGGTGAGGATTGAGTCTGAGATTGAATTTATTGGGGTATTGTTTGAACCTAAGTTTTGAATTAATGGTGAGCTTTATATAGATTGCACACACTACACTCTTGATGATAATTGATTGATTATGATGAGCATGAATGAGGATTTAAGTATTAAATTGTTTACATTTACTATTTTAAAACTTCTATAATTTGAAAGACCAAGGTGTGGAATTAAGCATGGTATGTTGAAATCTAACTTTTCACTGAGTGCACTTGTTTTAACTATTTTCATTAGAAAGTTTGTGGGTACCTTCATTGAAAACCCTCAGGAGACTTCACTCCTCCAGTAGGGATCACCTAGGGGTTTAAAAGGCTTGATACATAAGCTAAATGTATCCATGCTCCCTATGATAGTGGCATTTCAATTGTTAGAGTAAGTGTTTAATTTTTACTTTGCTCGAGGACTAGGAAAGATTAGGTTTTGGGGTGTGTTAATCACTGAAAATTATCACTTTTCACCTCCTAGCGTAGTCCTTACTAGACCTTATAGCTGTTTAATAATTACTTTTTGACTGTTGTTTTGTAGTAAGCAATAATCTACAGTGAAGTGCAGAAATCCATATAGGAAAAGCCAGAAGGAGGGAGATCAGAGTCAACTACAGGTTGATGAGAAGACCCATGAATGACAGAGTGCTGCAACAGACTAAGCATAGCAGTAGAGGTGCAAAACAGTAAGCTCGAGCAGTTCTCGAGCACATTAGACTTGCAGAAAATGACTCCTCGAGCAGTTAAAGCACCTGTTGAGGAGATCAGATGCACACTCGAGCAGTTGCTGAAGCTGCTGTGATGTTGTTGAGTGGTTCATAGCTGCAACATCATCCACTCGAGCAGTTTGTAGCTATAGATTTAACCTCTCGAGTGGTTTCCTAAACCTACTGAGCTGTTTATAACTTAAAACAACAACCTGTCGAGTTGTTTAAAGCCTGCTGAAGCAACCTGTCGAGCTGCTCTCTGATCTACTCGAGTCGTAACCCTAAAGCCATTGATCCATTCGAGATTCATCCTGAAGACACTCCAACTACTCGAGAACTTGTCGAGATTGATGTTCTGAAGCTAACACCACTCAAGGCACGGGTTCAAGCAATTAGCTGCCAGTTTTGAAGGACATTTTTGGAACTCCATCAGCACAGTTGACAACTAACCAAACTACCCCATGTGTGCATTATTTTTCTAACAAATTTGGGATAATATTTGGACAAAATTCAGCCACGTCATTAGGTCTTAAACTGATTTGATTCTCCTCTTCTCTGATTGGCCAAGGCAGATTAAGTACACTTAGGAACTGTATAAATAGGAAGGAATAAAAGAGATCTGGGCATCCAGAGATCTAAGGATTTTTGAAGAAGTCTGCTCCCACATTTTTCTTTTGTTGTTTTTATTCTTCTTCTCTTCTCTCCTTAGTGCAGCCATGGCTGTCTAAATCTCTGTAACAGTTAGGGTTAGTTCGATCTATAATTTGAATTATAAAGGCTTTTTGAGAAGTGTGGACATTGTAGAGATTGTAAATCTGAGGGTTGATTTGTTGTAAGTATTAGATCAATGAATAACTGGTTTTACTGATAATTTAATCTGTAGATCTAGTGATTTTCATCGGATTTCTATAGATTTTATGTACTTATGGATGCATGAGCCTATAGCCTTGCATCCATAGCATTTGCAGTGATTTTACTTTTTCATCTCTTTTCCCATGACTGGATTATACCCATGGGATACTCTGTGACCATTCGAGTGGACAGAGTATAACCCTGGGACTAGTCCATATCTCAGGGCTGATTTGGATCCTTTTACCTTGTGTTAAGTGGTGAAAAATGCCACTTTTCACCCTTTAACCTGACCATTAATAGACCTGTGAGCACACTAATAAGCCTCTGTCAAGTGCATTTTATAGAATGCAATAAAAGAGGACACTAATGTAGAAAACTACTCAAGAATGTCCAAAAAGGGGCTATCTCAGCACAGGACAAACCTAGCAACAGCACACCAGAGGGTAGCACATCACTGGACCATTGGAACACGTGGCTACAGCAGGGCAAGGCGAAGGAAGTGAAAACAGGATGAAAACATCCTATCGATTGGTCACCTAAAGACATCGATAGGAGCTGAAAGCAAAGAAACGAAGAATTCGTGCAGTTGAAGAAGTTTCGATAAGATCTGAAGGTAGAAGAAAGTTGGATTTGTATGGATTGAGGAATTCGATAGAATCCAAGAACCTATCGAGTAGCTGAAAGGAAGGAAGAAACCATCCTATCGAAAACATGCCTGAGGCGTCAAGGGATCCTATCGAATGGTTTCCTGAACCTATCGAGATGAAGATGCTGGAAAAGAACCTATCGAAGGGTGCTTGAGCCTTTCAATAGCAGTGAAGGCAACCCTATCGAAACAATGGCATGCAGAGCAGAACCTATCGAAATGGTGCGCCAACCTTCCCCAACCTGTTGAATACTCCAGGCCAAGGGCTGAGAATGTTGAAACTCTAAGAGAAGGCTCATCCTATCAGAACCTATCGAAGAGATCTGAGAACCTAGCGTAAGGACCAAAAGCTCTATTTAAACCTATCGAAAGCTTCCTGAACCCGCCGAAATTGTGTGCAGAACTTCACAGAAATTAAGCTGTGCACACGTTGTGACTTGGTGACCTGTTGCACGTAACCCAAGGCACTTGGTGACCGGCACGATGGTTCCAAAAGATGCCCTAGGAAGCCCTAACCGACCCATGCGCTCTAACAGAAACCTAACAAACTCTGAGGACCTTCTAGAAGGGATTTTTAGCAGGAAAAATAGAGGAGAAAGCTATATATAGAGACCCCCAATTGCCATTGGGGGGGGATTGAGATCTAAGCCAAATTCTAGAGATTAGAGCTTGTAGAGCAATTCCATTTTCCCTCCTTTAGCCCAACAATGGTTGGCTAATTCCCCTGGAGTAGCGAGAAGAGAGGTTAGATCAGTAATTGGGTAAGTTTAAGAGTGCTATTGTAGGTTCCCAGCTGCACAGACTACAGATCTGAGAGTATTTCCATTGTAGAGTGATTTTGATTGCAATGTAAATGTTGTTTTTAATGCTTTAATTAGATCTAAAGTTCCTTTGGTTTCATTTGGTGATCGATCGGATTTGTGTAGAGGAGTCTGTAGATCAGCTCACCCACTTAACTGGTAGGCCTCTTGGATGTCATCCGATCTCCTTGGATTTGATATTCCTGCAATTCCCTGAGTCTGTGACCTTAGAACTGCAGCATCTGTAGTTATTTTAATTATTCTAATTTATGCTCTAGCTTTGGAGGAGATCCCTAGGATGGTCTGTGACCATTAAAGTGGACAGATCATAACCTTAAGATTAGTTCAATCTCAGGCTCCAATTGGATTCGTCTGCTACAAATCCATGGATCCGATAAAGTCTATAGGATGGTCTGTGACCATTCAAGTGGACAAATCATAGCCTTAAGACCAGGTGGACCCAGCGATTTGGAGTGGAGCTTCTACCCTGCAGCTGTGCTTATAGCAAGTTGAGGGAATTGTGTGCTCTGAACCTCTGTAGCATGATTAATTGAATTCGATTTCAGTGAAGACCAATTTCCAGGCTACTCTTCTCCATTTTTTACTTTTTACTCTTTACCCCTACAAGATCAAAGTTCCCAAGCACGATCCAAGTCAGTCTAGGCTTAATCTTAGCATTAGCATCAGTGACAATCCATCCTAAACCTCTCCCCTGTTTAAGCTAACATAGCATTAGTTAAGGTGTTAGATCTCCTACAGATCTGGACATTTATCGCATTTCTAAACCAATCTCCCTGTGGGCATTCCCTTTCTCACCATCTTCTTAAAGCTTGCTACAACAGACTCTGATTACTTGCAGGTCTGTGTGAGTGTGTTCTGCCTAGTTTCATCGGTAATTTTAATACCTCATTTGAGGGAAGGCAAACACTCCAACACCTTGCATTTGTGCTTCTAGCCAAATGAAGGTTTGCTGTAGATCTAACTTTTACTTTGCTTTGCAAATCAATTTTATAGTGAAAAACTATTCCCTGACTGTTTACTTCTCCATATTTTAGTTTTATTTTACCAAAATATCTACTATCTTCTTCAATTCTCTCTTCCTTTATCTCTGATTTGGCTTTTGATTCTATTTTTAATTAGATCTATTTCATTTCTGTTTTTAGTCTAGTGACAACCAAAAACTCCATCTCTTTCTCCTATTTTCCTTAGTTTAAGTTAGACTAGGATTAGATTCGCTAGATATGTAGAAAATCTGGAGATTTACTACCTTAGATCACAATTCTCTGTGGGAATAACTCTTATTCATCAAAACTTGCTACAACAGCTCTGATCTTGCAGGACTGTGTATAAATGCTGTTGTTTTTGTGCTATTTCAATCCATTCCATTTTTTGTGCCTTTGTGCCATATGTTTATGATCACTTTCTCATAAAATAAATACACAATAATTACCACTCAATATCATGCCCCGATGGAGTAAACCCCGCAGCAAAAGTGTCTAGAAACCATGTGGTCTGAATCATCCCAGGACCGGACCCGCTAGAAGCATACTCGACCCCAAAATACTCTATGCTCGTTACCTGATAATCAAACAACATCTGCCTGGTCACAAGCTCGCCCTTGAACCTCACCCCGATAACGTGGACCCAATCCTCGGGGGTCAACAACATCATCCCTGTAGGAAATAGTAGAGTCAGGTGCTCCTCCCTCCACCTCTCCGCTATGGCCCCGACCAAACCAACGTCAGGATGGAAAGGCTCGAGCCCTAGGATGGGTCCAAAACTAAAATCCGCTAGCCTCGCCTGCTAAAATGTAGGGAGAGCCCAGTACCTTGAATGATTCTCGACCCACGTAGAACTAAGGCACAAGGAGAGGGGCTCCTAAACATACGAAACAAAGCAGGAAAATGCAAGGTGAAACTATATAAGAATAGACAATCATACAAATTACCGATTGTCAGTCCACAATGGTGATAATAGTGAACAATAACAATGAAAATAGTAATAATGATCATAAGGAGAGGGGCTCCTAAACATATGAAATAAAGCATGAAAATGCAAGGTGAAACTATATAAGAATAGACAATCATACAAGTTCCCGATAGTCGGTCCACGATAGTGATAATAGTGAACAATAATAATGAAAATAGTGATAATGATGATAAAATACTAATAAATAATTGAAAACCAACGCAAGTAGTAACGAACAATAGCACACACAAATATCCGACAAGCATACAACGACATAACGAAATAAACTTTACCTAAAACTATATATAGACATGATACACAAATGCGCACGCAGCTGTTGACACCCAAATTTGGCCCAATGCCCGATCGAAATATACTTCGAGAAAGGCGTACTCCTAAGCTTCCAAAAGTATTTTTAAAATCCTTAGGAATCATCCCAAAACCCTTAAGAATCATCCCGAACCTTTAGGAATCAACCATAGCCTTCCCAGACCCATTAGAACCCTTCCTGGGCCCGATTTGAACCCTCCTGAATAGCGGTTAGAAAGAGGAGTGTCAAATTTTTTATACATTATTTCCTAACCTAAGGCACATACCATTGGAAATTAGAGTTTCCCAGCTTTCCAACGAGCTAAGAAATTCCTAATTTAGAATTATACATATAGTTATGGCAAAATGAAGAGCGCAGATTTATACAGAAAATTGCAGAATCGGACCCATAGAGCAGTTTTGAACTAACCAAAATAGCTGATAAAAAGAGGAGTGCAAATATTATTATAGATAGTTGCCCAACCTAAGCCCTATACCATTAGAAACTTGAGTTTCCCAGCTTTATAACGAGCTTAGAATCACCTAATTTGGAGTTTTACATCAAATGTTATGGCGAAATGAAGATCGCGGATTTGTGTAGGAAATTACAAAATTGGGTCGGGCCCCTGCGGGTCTTCAACTTCCAACAGTTTGGGCCTGGTTTTCCTTCAAAAAGTGGCCAAAATTGACATTGGAGGTTTGACTTGTGGACCATCCTAAAGTCTAGGGAGTGTTTCTTTAGGACTCTAGTGACCCTGTTAGCTTAAGTTATCACCCTTTTGCCATTCAAGCACCACCCTATCATCTACCATTAAACCCAAATCCCTCTTCTCCAAGCTCTAGAAAACCCCAAATACCATAGATTGCCCATTACCTAAATGATAACCCATTTAGGACTTTAATCCCTCACTAATCCTCCCTTTCTCCATAAATAGAGAGCTCCCCCCCCACTTGGATTAAGGGCTTGAAAAAATTTTAAAAGAGAGAAAAGGCTTTAGCTATTCCTCTCCCTTTTTAGCATTTCTCCATTAAAATTCCAGCACCCTAGTTCATCCTTTAGACCTCATTTTCCCCCATCAATCCTTGAGATCTAGTTAGAACTAGCCCCTAGCCTTCTTCTCTTACCGCTTAGCTATCAAGCCTTAGAGATTCAAACCCATCCTTCAACCCATTTGCTTTCAGAAGCTCATCCAAGATGCATCAATGCGAAGGTCCACATCGGTGCTACAAGAGCCTGAGAGCTCCGACTCTTCCCTCTATCCATCTACCTTCTTTTACTTCTCTATCCTAGAATTGAGCCGTTACGCTGTCCAAATTTCTGCAAGAGGGAAGAACTCAATAGGATCGACGTGCCTTCGGGCAAGGGGAGGTGCCGCTCATTTTTGTTTCTTTTATATATATATATATATATATATATATATATATATATATATATATATATATATATATATATATATATATATATATTATATAAACCAGCCACACATCCAAACAACCATAGTAGAGACTGCTTATGAGCGGGTTGATCGGGTGCTTAACACCTTCCCGATCGGTAACCGAATCCCCTACCCAAGAGCCTTTGGCGCAGACCAGAATCAGAGTCATATTTGCACACTTCGGTGCTTTCAATATTGATTTAGGTTTCCCGGGACACCAAAAGCTCCAGGTGGCGACACTATATTTTTCAGAAGAGCGCATCGTCACGACAGGTTATATAAAAATCCACAGTTGCACAAATGGCGACTCTGCTGGGGATACTTTAGAGCTTCTACTTGAAGTTGGCCCCCTTTTCCATGTATTTTTTTCTTCTTTTTACTAACTTTTTTGTTTCTTTTTTTTCTTTTATACTTACCCCTATGATTCCATCATTTTTACTTACCCCTATTTTTTCCATCATCTACACGCTTTAGCTGATTGGTGGGCCTACTTGAGCTCCTTATCACCTTACCCGATTCGCGGGCCTACTTGAGCTCTTTACCACCTTAGCTGATTGGCAGGTTACTTGATAGTTTAGTTTGTTTTTTTTTTTTATCATTTATATGCCTTAGCTGATTGGCAAGCTTACTTGTGCATTTTACACGCCTTAGCCGTTTGGCGGGCCTACTTGAGCTTTTACTTTCTCGCAAACATATTCTATCAGTGGACGCCGGCCTGTAGAGGCGGCACGGGTTTCTCACCGCCCGTTTTTGAACTTAAGAAAACTCCCTAAAAACAAATTTGAGCTTAACATTGAACCAACAAGGGACTTAATTCATTTTTTACATGGGTTGATTTTAAAAGGGTGGGAATTTAGGCAACGATACAAACGACCTGGTTCACAGTAAAGTGGCAGCCCCTAGTGGTGATGATCCTGAAAAGTACCACCCTATCTAATATCTGAGAAGGTGCTTGCACTAGAAGTATATCGGGTGGGTGACTGAACTTGTTACAAGCCTTACAACCCTGGGGAGAGCGCTAGCGGAATCAAAAAAGCCTTGCATCCTCTAGGCACAGAAAGGAGGGACCTAAAATGGAAAGAAAAAGTCCCAAGGGGCATTGCCCCGACCCCCCGCTTAGTGGGTTTTTTAGGCTCTCGATAAATCCCACACCCTTGACACCCAAAGTGCCCTCGTCAGTGAATAGAGGTCGCCCTCTTATTGACTCTTCTGAGGGATTGGGTTATCGCATGGATTTCCATGCCCTTATATCAATCAAAGGGTTTCCTTTTATTCTTCAAAGGTGCATCCGGATCTCACAGTGGGAGGCACTGGGGTGTGAACGCCATCCGAAAAGGGGGTTATCACCATCATCATCCAAAAATTACCAAAACAAAATGAAAAGAAAAAATCAAGAAAATCAAAAATCCAAAAAAGGAGAGCTTGTAGTGTCGAAACAATGGCATCGCCTTATCCTCCATCATCCCGTAGGGGGGTTTTTTGTCTTCACCCGAGGAGCCCGTACCCAACCTGCCAACAAACCATGTCATGGGCAGTTGATCCGGCCTACTCCAACCCCAATTCATCTCCATCACATTCCCGTATGGAGGAAATCCCCATTGTCGATTCCCCAACCTGATCCCCATTGGAAGTCACCGGGCCATTCCGTACACCCATTTTCCCATCCACATTCACCCCACATACACCCCACTTCCCCACATCTACTCCAAGTACACCCATACCCAACCCATCCACCATGCACAATTTTCCCCCATTCACATCCAATATACCCCATTTTCCCTCCACTACCACCATACCCAATTTTCCACATCCATCCACACAACACACATCCCAATTCTCCACATCAACCCAAAATTTACCCCATTTTCCATCCACATCCCCCATGCCCAATCTTCCCCAATCCCCTTCAAATACACCCAATCTTCCCTCCACATTAAACCAACATACACCACAATTTCCCCATCTCCCATGCCCAACTTTCCCCCATTTCCCCAAACCATATTTGCCCATACCTTTTCAAAATCCAACACCCAATTTTATCCAAGCCATGCCCAATCCACCACATATTTTCCCCTCTAGCCAGGTCATGCCCGATTTTACCTAGGCCATGCCCAATTTTTCTCATACACCCATCCAATCTATGCCCCATATTCCCCATTCATCGGATGGACCATCTACATCCACCCCCACACCCAATCCCATGGCCATCATGAATGATATGGTTAGGGCTTACACCATGTGGAAGGCCTCTCAAAGCCTCCCTCATCCATCCCAAGCATCTCCAAACCCGTTCCATACACTCCAAAACCTCCATGTCTCATTCCCCCAAAATGCCGACTCCAATGAACCCTCCATTGTCCACACTATCCAGGGCTCCCATCAACCATGGGGCTCTTTGAGTGGGCCTTAAGGCCCAACACCCTGTACCCAAGCTCACCAAGGCCCAATACCCCAAGCCCATCAAGGCCCAATACCGTAAGCCCACCAAGCCCAGTGACTCAAGCCCACAAAGGCCCAAGACCCCAAGCCCACCAAGGCCCAATAACCCATGCCCATAAAGACCAATACCACAAGCCCACCAAGGCCCAATACCCCAATCCCATCAAGGTCCAATGCTCTATGACCAAGCCCATCAAGGCCCAAACCCTAGAGCCCCATTTGCAAATGCTCCATCATTTCCCTAATTCCCTACCCTCACTTACACCGAACAAGTTCCCATTCCTCCTTAAATTACAAACACATTATTTCTAATTCCTCAAATGGACATGAGCCCCATCTATCCATGTCCGTCATAACCATCCCAACATGGGAACCCATCTCCAACCATCCAAAATCCCTAATTTTCACATCCTATTACCCATTCACTCATTCTCCAAAACTCCCAAAATGCACAATGGTCCCATCCGGGACCCACTCAATCCACCTAAAACCTGCCATCCATCCATCCCCTTACCCCACAAGCCACTCATCAAAGCTTTCCCTATCTGTAATGGCCCCATCAGACCCCCATACAACCCACATAGAATCAGCTAGATGACCTTATCCCTCCCCCATTTGTTCATGAGGATGACCAATATGAGAAGGAGGAAGCCAAAAATATGGGACCAACATAGGGGCATTTGCCAATTTTAATCCCCCACCATTTTCAGATGCAAGTCATCAATATGAGGAGGATGAGGTCCAAAATAGCGAAGCCTACATGGGGACGGTCGTTAGTTTCAATCCCCCACTCCCAAAAGGTCCAGCTATCGGATTGTCGAACAATGGAGACATCGTTGATGGTAAGTGGTTCTTTGATGACCAAGGGGATGAGGACGAGACATTTGAAAGTGAGGATTGTAATATGACGGTCCAACCCTAATCCTCACTTCTCAAAACCGGTGCAATATGACGGTCCAACCCTAAACCTACTCAAATGTCTCTCATCTATGCCAACTATTGGGTGACCCAAGAAAACTTGGAGACGCCAATTCAAAGATCCTTTGCCTTCATATAATCTAAGGCCCCACGAAAATGTCAAATTCTCCAATGATCCTCAATCATCAGACGAACCCGTGGAGGCAATGGATCAGGATGAGGATGAAGGACCAAGATGAAGGCATCCCCAAGGAGAGGCACACCTCTGCCCTCATAAAAAACTGAAGATGAAGGTGCATGCCAATGAACCTCTTGCAACCTCTTTAGAAAAGGTACTCGAAAGTCGAGAGGCACTAGAGTCAAAAGAGATACAGGTCGAGGCGACCATTGAGAATCTACCAATAATGCCTTTAGAAATGCCAAGGATGTTGGTCAAAGGAAATTTTCCAATCAGAGGCCCAACTCTCATGGCCAAGGGGCAGAAGAAGATCATTGCTCCCAATGGCCAAGTAGTTTCATCAAAAAAATTATCGGCGTCCCACCAATAGTTCGGGAGAGGGAATTCTCCCCCCAACATCTTAATTTTGTCATCCATGATCATTAGGGATCATCCCCTCATCCCTCCATTTCCCGACATCCAAAGTCATTCATTCCCTATAGTCCAAAATCCTCCATTCTTGCTAATCCAGAATCAATCAGTTCAATTATACCAAGGTTGTTCATTCCACAAGAGATAAATTATTTCCACTCAAGAGCCTAAAATCATCCACATCCATCCGCTAAAAGCCATGCAAATCATCCCCATTCGCCATGATGAACCTGGGACCATTAATGTCATCCCCGCCAATCTTGGTTATTTTAAAGCCAAAATCGCTTAATCTCTCTTTGAAAGACACATGGACCCAACTCTCCATGTCGTACTACCATTGTCTGAGAGATCCAAGAGGTCGTATTGAGAATCCTGTCCGAGGGTTCAATGCTTGCAAACATCACTCGGTTTGCCAAGCCCGACTTGTCCGAATAAATAGCCACGGCTCTTCGATGATGAATCCCCCATCAGTAAGCGGCAAAGATCTGGTGTCATTGGGGAAATTTGCCTCATTCATCAGCCAAGCAGAACATCACCATGATCGAATTGTGACGAGTCAGTTAATATTTTGAGGAGCCCTTGGCAGGCGTAATTATACAATTGTCTTAATGTTGTATACTACCACCTTTGCAATTATTATATGATTAAAATAGCAGATTAACTGCACAAATTACAGCAATGTAGGATCAAGGCGAGCAGCCAGTCCTATAAGAATCAGGACTGTTGTAGCAAGTTTTAAAAGGTAAGTAAGGGTATGTCAATAGGGAAATGTGGTCTAAAGGATGGTAAATCTCCAGATCTAGAGTAGATTTGGCACTCTATCCAAATTTAAACTAAACTAAAGCAGGAAAGAGGAGAAGTTTTAGGCTTTTGTCACGTTTAGTACAATCTACAAAAGTTAAATGCAAGTGATCCGAATCTAAACAAACATAGAGATAAGGGGAGATATAGAAGAGATGAAAAATCAAAAGGTGGAGAGCAGCAGCTAGGGGTATTGGTCTCTCACTGAAAATCAAAGGAATCAAAGGCACTATAGAGAACTGATTTGCAGCAATCCTCTTTTCTGGCTCCAAGCTTCCCAGGTTCCCCCGAATCCACCAATGGATCAAAGCAATCCTGAGGTTAGGATCTAGCCTTCTACTGGATACAGTCCTAAGGTTATGATCTGCCCTTCTGCTGGATACAGTTCATCCCTGAGATTACTCTAACCTATTGATCTACCCAGGTTCTCCTGGCAGAGGTGAGGTATAAGAATCCAATCTCCACCAATGGATCAAAGCAATCCTAAGGTTAGGCTCTGCCCTTCTGCTGGATACAGTTCTAAGTTTATGATCTACCCTTCTACAGGATACAATTCATCCCTGAGATTACCCCAATCTATTGATCTTTATTAGAATAGGTAAACCATTTTTGGTTACAGATGCTGCAGATGCCAGGCTACCAGCTCCCCATTTTTGGCTGGCATTCGCAGGAGTATCCAATCTAGAGAAATCAAATATGAAAAAGTAAAAGATAGATTAGAATCATCTTTAGAAACTACAATTATATTGCAAGCTTACAATACTATTGTGCCCTGATCTACAATCTGTGTAATATACAGTCTCTTACAAGCCTCTGAATCTCTCAATTTACAGTTCAAGACCTCACCCTAACTACTGAAAAGAGTTTAGCCACTCATGACTGGCTAAAGAGAGGATGGGAGAAGAAGGAAGAAGGAGAAAAAATTTTGAGGGAAAAATGGATCCCGCACTAAGCTCTGGTTCTCTCAATTTCTAGATGGTAGTTCTGTAGTTTCTCTTTTAGAAGCTCTTCTCTCATTGGTTCTCAACTGGCGGGAATAAGTGATGCAGTTAGGGTTTCCACTAGTGCGTATTTGAGTACCAAAACTGCCCCCATGGGTCACTGGCATACTTTGGAACTTGTGCACAGAACTATTGAGTTGGCAGTTGTTGAAGAAAGAAAGCCAAGACGTTGCTAGTTCGATTGTCGAGAGGTTCAGGGAACCACTCGACAGGTTCTCTGTCTGCTTTATATTCACATCAATAGGTTGCATGGGCTTTCGACAGCTTTTCAAACTTCTCGACAGAATTGAAGTAGCTAGTCGACAGGTTTGGTAGCATCTCGATAGGACTGGGAGTAGCTCTCAATAGGATCTGCTTGAATCGTCGACAGGATTGGGGAATGTTCTCATTTATCCTCTCGACAGGTTATAGAACATCCTGTCGACATCTTGTGAAGTTCTTGTTTGAGCTTTCAATAGGTTGCTTGAACCTGGCAAGGATGAGCATTGCTTAGCTTCAGATGAGTTATCGACAAGTTGTTTAGACTGTTCGATCGGTTCAGCTTCAACCGCTCGAGATGTACTAGAATCTCTCGACTTCCCTTGTACTTTGAAATATCCTCTCGACAAGATCCACGTTTATACTTTCAACCTTTTGAGAGGTGCTGGAACCTCTCAAGATCTTCTTCTTTTCAACTCAATACCTCTCGACAGCTTCTTATGCATATGTTCAATCTCTCGACTACTTCATTCCTTGCCCTCATAACCTCTCGACAACTCTGCTTTGTGCTTTCATAGCTGGCACACATCTTTAGTATGTTGTTCCTCATTTTTTCAACACTCAGCAACCTCTTGGCAGGTTCAACCTTTATTCCTTAGAGCTGGACTTGGTCTCAGGCCTTTCCAATTGGGTAGCACATTGCTTCTTGGGCTCTTTTAAGTAAATATCTGCACTAAGTTGCAATTTATTTCTTATCTATAAAACAACCTTAAAACACCTTATTAGTCAGGTCAAGGGTCCACCAAAGGTCAGGTTAGGAGGTGAAAAATGGTATTTTTCACTGCTTAACTCACCCTCAAACCTAAGTATTACTAGTCCCTGAGCAAAGGAGAAAGTAAAAATAATTATTGAAAATGAAAATGCCACTTTTGTAGGGAACACAGATGCATTTAGCATATGCATCAAGCCTTTTAAATCCCTAGGTGATCCCTAGTGGAGGAGTGAAGTCTCCTGAGGGTTTACAGTGAAGTCACCTACAAACTTCTCCAATGATTCAGTTAATACCAGTGTAGCATGTCAAAACAAAAGTTAACCAATATAAAAATCATTCCACACCTTGTCCTTTCATTTTTAGAGGATTCTCAGCAAAAACTTGACAGTTTAAACCTAAATTTCTGCTATAATTCCTTCACAATCAATCAGCTCATGTCAAGGCATTTTGTATGAAAATTAATGAAGAGCTTACCCTCAAATTGAGAATCATGTTTTGGATAGTACCCCCATCAACCCTAATTTCATACCCAAAGCTCACCAGGGATGTCACTCTCAATAGAAATAGAAGGGTGTATCAATTCACTAAGCTTAAGAGCAGTTACAGCCCTCAAATAGGACTGTAAGCATGAGCATAGGCATTGCTATAATTTTTGAAATTTTCTAACTCTTTTCACCATAGATCAAACAAATTCTTATCTCCACATGACAGCTCAATCAATTTTACATTAGTAAGGACTTTTATGGGGTTGTAATGTGGCTTATGGGTGAAGTTTATAAAGAATAAAAGGGTGGAATGGGATTAAAAATTGAGAAATCAATAAGGTAAGGAGGTGACATGTACACCTTCTTCATTTCAGCGTAAATATTCATCTTCTTTAAAATTTCAGATTTGAAATGATCAGTTTCCAATCCTCATTTCAATGTGTCCAATGAAGTGACTTCTCTCTTATTTTTGTTTTGCTTTTCTATAATTTTTTTTTCTTTTCTTTGTTTTTTTTTGTATGCTTTTTGTATTTTTCTGCATTTAACTTTTTATGGGCAGGAATGCCACCATTGTGCTTCTGATACACAATTGCCTGTCAATGTGTTTCCTTCCTCTTTCACCAAATGTTGAACCAGCTCCATCTTCTTCAACTTCTTCTCCTTTACCTTCTGAAATCTTAGAGTGAGGTTCAGGCTGAATCAGGTCACTGAGGTTTGGGTTCAAGTACACTGGTTTTTATCAAAGAAAGCTTGGATTTTTAAGGCTCAAATGGTGTGTAACAAGGGAAATTCAAAGGATAGGGAATTTTTTAGCTCAAACTGTCTAAGAGATGGCCTTACTTCATTTCCTCAATGTCATGAGTGCTGTCAAACTGTTTCAATTTGTATTTACCTAACTTTTAGTGAGTAGAGGTAGATTCAATCAGTCCTTAGAGCAGAAAAAATTACCAAGACACTCGTCAAAGAAAAATTTTCAAGCCCAAGTCTCACTAGGTACGGTGTTTCATTAGATTTCTCTGGTATATCCTCACAATTTTCTCTCTTCTCAAGTTTACTAAGCACTCATTTTATAAAAAAATCTTGATATTTGCTTCATGAATGTGTTAGAACTATAGCATATTTCAGTTTTAAAAAGTTTTTACTTTCCTCTATATGTAAAATATCTGGTGTGAAATTATTTTATTTCCTCAATTTCTGTTAAAACCTTGCTGCACTACCATTAACTACTCACTGGTAGACCTGCCACACCCCCAAGCCTATGAGGAGCAGTGTCCTCACTGCTTGGAAGATAGGGAAATGTGCAGCAAGAAAATAATGAACATTCATACACAAACACACAAATGAGGACAAGAAAGTAGATAAGAACACGGAAATGACATTAAATAGACTAAAGAGAAATTTTATTATTAACACCAAAATATGCACAATGTAAAGGAAAGTGTTCTACAGGAAAGTATGCAAAAATATCTTAACTAGACAACTCTAATCATGACTATATATATTCTACTTAGAATCAAAACCAGAATTAGAGCTAGATGGGGGCTTTGGCTCCCAACCATATTTGGCAGCTATCTCGTTATACTTAGCTCTCGACCTCGCCTTCCTTTGCAATTTTTTACCTTGCTTCTCAGCCCTGGTCTTTCCTTTAGTGGTAGTTGCCTCATCAGACTGGGCAGCTATCTTTCCCTCTTCCACCTGTAGGGCAGGCTCAGCTTCTTGGGCAGGCTGGCTAGCAGTCAAGATAGCAATTTTACGTTCATGGATTTCAATCTTCTTCGCAGACAGTGCAACATCAATGTAATACAATTCCTGGCCTGCCTTGTTTCCTTTGGAGGCAGCCAACCTCTCCTCTAATCCATCAGCTCTTGATTTCTCAGAGGATGAAATAAGTTTTTCAGCTTCATAGTGGAGTAAAATTGCATGCCAACCCATAGAGATCTTTGACATTTCTCAGTTGTAATCCAGGATCATTTACCCAATCTTTGTTTTATAAGGCATCTTAATTGATCTGTGGAGGGCAGCCATTCCTCGTTCAACATCCCTCTTGAGGTAAGGATTCTATTTCATGATATGGAAGAGGGTGGAGTATAGAGGGGGATGGAGAAAGGAGGAGGCAAGGAGTATGAACTAAGGGGGTTGAAGTTCAGGAACTGGGCAGGTTGGGGTTGGGATTAGGTCCTCCTAATCTGTGGCAGCATCAGAGGTACCTCCCACAAGTGGGAGATTAGGCTGGGATTGTGGGAGGATGATTGCCATAGGTAGGGGGATGATGGGAGGTTGGATAGGAGCAGGTTGGGGTTCTGGTTCAGGTTCAGTTTGAGTAGAGTGGTCCTTATAGGTAGGAGAAGGGATGGCTGCTTGTTAGGGGGGTTGGGGTAAAAGTCTCAAGGTGGAGTGGACGGCTTGGAGGCTGGTAGGCAGGGAGGATTGACTTTGGAGTGTGAGGTGCATGGCTTGAAGTGTGGTCTCAATTGATGATTGGGTTTAGGTGTGGGCCATCACTTGGGATTGCAGGGACAATAAAAGTTGAAGGATTTGGGGTAAAGGTGTGACAGGGGCTGTGAGTTGGATTGGTGGAATTGGTTAGACTGGGGAAGTGTGAGTATGGTCAAAAGGTGGGGTTGGTGAGGTGCGTAAATGGGTAGGTTGTGGAGAGGTGGTGTGTGGAGAATCGGGTAGTGGGTGTACTCATGCCTAATATTGTCCATAATAAACTTTATTAAAGATGAGTAACCCTCACTGGTCAACTGGTCTTGAGTATGTGATGGTAAGGTGGTAAAAGTGGGATCAAAGTCAAAACGAATGGACGGAGGGGAAGAAGTGGGTGGATCAGCTGGTGAAGCTGGTGCAGGGCTCAAAGGTGGAGTGGCTAATCTGGATGGGCTGGCTGGGATGGTGAGTGAAGGTAGGGATTGGGTCAATGGTAAAAGGGAAGGATAGAGGTGTAGATGTGGTGATGGTGGAAAAGGAGGCTAAGGTGTTGGGAGGTATGGAGGTTTGAATGGAGGGTAGGGAAAATGAGGTGGGTGGGAGAGAGGCTGATGGGATGGAGAAACTAGGTGTATCAACTGGAATGGAGGGAATTGCTGCAGGTGCTGAGGGAATCAAGGGAGCAGCTGCAAAGCTAGCCACTTGGGGTGCCTCTCTTTCAGGACTCTCAGCAGATTTACTCTTGCATTTCCCAATCAAAGTCCTACTGGCCGACCAAGCCTTCTTGCCAAACACTTTGGAATTTACCATTTTCACTTCTTCATCCTCTTTAAAAACAAAGTTACCTCTCTTAAGCAGGGCAGTGATGAGCCTGCTATAGGGGAGCCCTGGTAGGGCTTGGGCCCTCCTACAGTTGTCATTCACATTCACCATTGCTTCAAAAACTAGCTAGGCAGCATTTAACAACTGGCCCTTAAAGAAGGCATATATTGGCACTCTCCTTTCTTGTTGATGCCCACTCACATAGATATTTTTCCTCAAAATTGCATCAAAGAAGAGCATGTTGGGGTGTAAATCTCTTCTCATGATTAAGTCCCGAGACCCCACAATGCCTTGAGTGAGGTGCCTGTCCATTGCTTTGATAGGCCTAATCTCAGGCTCAGGCAATCCATAGGATGGATAAAAAAATAGAAGGGACTCTAAGAACTAACCCTATATCTCTGTAGTCCACCACCATCTTCACATGATCAATCACAATTACAAGGCAGAGCTCAATTGAATCTGGCTTGGTTTGTTTCCTGAGATTCTAATACCACAACTTAACCAGCCATGCGTAAGATTTTTCATTCAATGGGCTTAACATGGGTGCCAGGCCAGCCTTCACCCAATAATTTAAAGTACCCTGACACTCCTCTACCTTAGAGAAATAGGGGGTGTCAACAATAGTCTCAGGGATCAGACCTAATGCTTCCACAAATTCATTGGGTGTGGATCTGAGCAAATGGATTGCAGGCTCTAATTCAGGGTTAGGCTCAGCCTCAGGAATGTCAGGCACAGGGTTAAGTTGTGTCTCAGGGGCCTCCTCCAAAATGTCTACATTGATTCAGGCCTTCTTAGATGTCTTGGCTTTCGTGGGTTTAACAATTCTCTCAGCTACATTTATGACAAGCTTCCTTTTTGCAGGTGGGGTTTCCTTAGGCTTTGTGGTCTGCCTACTGGACTTCCTAGTAGTTTTCGTGACAGATTTAGAAGGCACTTTGAAAAGATTATCCAATGCATCCTCTTGACCCAGCGCTATTACTCAATTAACACAATATCAATCACCACTAATTTAGTAGCAATCACCACAAAGATCTCTTGAATGCTCAAATGACCCAGACAAACTAGAGATTGAAATGCCAAGCTTGGAAATCACAAAGAGAAGCTGAAGAACTTACCAATAGAAAACTAGGGTTTCTCTGATCACGCTGTGCACGACGTCAAATCAACTCAGTGTAGGTGTAAAATATAGCCCTGAAGAAATTAAAGCAATTAGAGTAGTGGCAAAGTATTTAGAGTAGCACCCAGTGAGGTAGAGAGAGAAACAAAAAAATGGAAAATTGCCAGAGCAAACTCAAAGTGCCAAGAGAAGCTGTCGAATGGCAAAAATGGAGTTGTCGTTAGGTTTAAAATAGTGGGGAACGAGCTTCGATTGGATTGGGATAAAGTGTTGACAGGTTGATGCAACCTGTCAAAAAGTGCAAGATGGCAGATCCTCGTGAGAGGTCCACACAATCCTGTCGATGAGTTCAAGACGATAGAAGCCAATCTTTTCGAGAGGTTCATTCCATCATGTGGACAGGTCCAAGGTTGCAAAGAAGATCATTTTGAGAGGTTTACAGAACCTCTCGATAGGAACTTTAAATCCAACATGTAAACCTCTCGACAGGTATTCTGAACCCGTTGAGCATTCAATTAAAGCCATCAGAACTTGTCGAAAACTTCACAGATCCTCTCGACAATCAACTTTACAACTTTAGAACCTGTCGAAAATTATTTCACACCTCTCAACAGGTGCTAGATCTTGTCGAAATATAAATCGGGAACTCTCAGAACCTGTCAACATGTTCATAGAACCTAGCGACAGGTTATATTTCAGTACAAATAGCTTGTAATCAGTCCCCAGTTCATTTTATAACTCTGACTCATTTTCCTACCTGAGGTACTAACACACATGGAAAATTTATGTGCAATGCCACACAGAACTAAAACAAATATAGAAAAAATCAGCAAAAATAAATAACCAAAGACATAAGTTACTACACATAATATACATTTGTTGAAATTCAGCCACATCATGGAGGTTCATGATAACAAATGGTCAGTACAGGCTCCTCAACATTTTCAAAAACATTCCCAACATTGTCACAAAGAACATTACAATGCAGTACCTTAGGCATAGTCTCTTTCACTAGCTCATCAATAACATTGATGAAAAAGCAATCCTTGTTATCCAAGTGAGGTTGATTGACTGCATTGTAAACATTCAATTTAACCTTCATGTTTCCAAAAAATACCTCCATTTCTCCTGATCTACACTGAATACAAGCATTGGCAGTGGCGAAGAAGGGTCTACCCAAAATTATAGGAATAGAGGTGGTGCACTTGCTTGGCTCCATGTCCAGAACCAGAAAATCTGCTGGATAGAAAAATTTATCAACTCCAACTAAAACATCCTTTATCATTCCCACAAGCTTCCTTTCAGATCTGTCTGCTAGTTGTAGCACCACATGTGTGGGCTTCAATTCTCCTAGGCCCAGCTTCTCATATACTGAGTATGAAAGCAAATTCACACTAACTCCCAGTTCTAATAAAGCTTTTTCAATGGTATGAACCTTGGTTGGAGTTGTAATTGACAGCACTTGGTTCACTTTCTCAGCACAAAAGACCTTCTGGATAAGTGTATCCTAGAATGTCTTTTGTGGGTGCACAATTCTTTCAAAAATTTTGTATAGGCTGGAATCCGCTTAATGGCATCAAGTAAAGGCAAGTTGATCTTTACTTGTTTGAAAGTTTCCATCATCTCCTCAACCTTAGGATTCCCCTTATCAAAAGGATAAGTTGCTTTCAATGCATTAGGAAATGGAAAATGGGGAACCGTCCTCCCATTTGCAGCCTTAGCAAGTTCATCAAATTTTTCTTTATTTTTGTTTTCAATTTTCTATTGGGGCTCATCACCCCCTTTATTTTTGATATGCTGCTCCTGCTATATATTTTCCCGGGTTGTTTCTTCATTTTCTACAATTGACTCATCAGGCTCATTACCAACTTTGTTGCCACCAGCCTCCCTCTCCTCAAGGTGGTGACATATTTTGCTTCTACATGGGAAGAAGTCTCACCAACCATGTATTGCCCCTTTGGACTGGGCAGTTTCTCCTCTTCTCTCCTAGCCAAAGAATTAGATAGCTTACCAAGATGGTCTTCTATCTTCTTGATGGTTTGACTGTGGGAGTTAACAGTTTGACATAAAGGGCCCAAATTTTGCAGTGAAGCCAGAACTTGCTCTTCAAATGTGAGGGACCTAGAGGGTGTTGGGGCTGGTGCACTTTGATGCACAGGCTGAACCATTGGCTGGGCGATAGGCTATTGGTATAGGGGCCGTTGAAAATAATTCTACTGGTATGGTTGGGCATTCTTATAGGGCATGGATTGTAGTGGCTGCTGCTGGTGGTGGTTTTGAAAGTTATCTTATCTCCACCTCAAGTTGGGGTGGTTTCTCCAATGATAACCAGCAGTAGGTTGTGGTCCATAAGACTGAGCAACTTTCACATGTTTCATCATAAAATTTGGGAATTGGGCAACTGAGGGACATTCCTCAAGGGAGTGAGTGGGGGACTGGCATATGATACATGTCTCCTCAACTTTAACAACCATTGGAGACTGCATTGCTCCCATGATCTTATCAAGCTTTTGGGTTAAGCTATCCACTTTCCTCTCCAAATCATTATGTCCACTCACCTCATACATTTTTCCTCTGGTAGTATTTTCTCTCACCAATCTAGGGGTCTCAACATCTCTTGCCAGGTCTCCCTTTGCATGGAGTTTTCACTGATGATATCAAATAACTCCCAAGCCTCATCAGCAGTCTTGTGGAGGTATGTACCACCACAAGAAGTAGTATCAACCATATCCCTGCTTTTAGGATCAATTCCTTGATAAAAACTTTGGACAAGTTGCCATTCAGGAATCTGATGATTGGGACATTACTTCAAGAGTTCTTCAAATCTCTCCCAGGCTTGGTGAAAATCTTCAGTTGGGGCTTGAGCAAATGAGATAATGCTCTTCCTCAACTGGC
Organism: Chloranthus sessilifolius; assembly: GCA_021018995.1. Taxonomy (NCBI): domain Eukaryota; kingdom Viridiplantae; phylum Streptophyta; class Magnoliopsida; order Chloranthales; family Chloranthaceae; genus Chloranthus; species Chloranthus sessilifolius. Next base: position 41,472,009 of record CM037586.1, read on the forward strand.
TTATTTTGGACATGGGGAAAAACTTGGCCAAAAACTGATATTGAAAGTCATTCCAGGACTGAATACTGTTGGGTGGGAGCATTGACAACCAAGTTCTGGCTCTATCCTTTGGTGAAAAAGGAAAGAATCTCAACCTGGTTGCTTCCTCCCACAAACCTACAATATTGAAGGTAGTACAAAGTCCTAAAAATTCATCAATCTACTTATATGGGTCTTCTTTGTTAAGGCCATGGTATGAGGGTAACATCTGTATGATAGAAAACTTGATGTCATAGTTTCCTTGAACGGCAGGGAATTGAATGCAGAAGGGAGAATTGTTAACCCCTAGAGCATTGAATTCCTTCAGTGTTCTAGGTTGCTCACCCATTTCAGAATTATCAGCCACAGTACATGTGATGCTTAGGTCTCTAGAAGTCTTTTACACACAATGAAACCAAATTCGAAGCATAAATTCACAGCACAAAGATAAGCAAAATAATCACAAGACAGCCAACTATAAAACTATAAATCTACTCAACTACAGATCTAGGAATGTAAACAGAGTTAAGAGATGCAAACTTAAGCAATGTTTGTTCTTTCAAGTGATATAGAGCTCCTCTTAGCTCCACAGATCCAGATCTGAAACAAAGTGAAACTACAACAAAAACTAAAGCAGCAATTAATCAAACACTTAACAGTCAATGAAAAATCTAAATCTAAAAATGAGAAAACTTAAATTTAGCACTTTTAAAAATACAGATCTCCGACAGTGGCACCAAAAACTTGTTGTATACTGCCAATTGGGTAGCACATTGATTCTTGGGCTCTTTTAACTAAATATCTGCACTAAGCTACAATTTATTGCTTATCTACAAAACATACTTAAAACAACTTATTAGTCAGCTCAAGGGTCCACCAAAGGTCAGGTTAGGAGGTGAAAAATGATATTTTTCACTACTTAACACTTAAATCCTGCCAAAGGCTGAAGAAAATGGTTTAAAGTATTTCAAAAAATTTAAAAAAAAAAGAGAAAACAATAAATAAAAAAGGTGAGATTTACCCTTGGCAGGCAATACCATTTGTATATAGAAACCCACTTTGCCAATGGCCCATTTCCTAAGAAAAAGGAAAATCTAAAAAATAAAAAAAATAAAAAATACAAAATAATCTAAAAAAAATTATATTTTAAAAGTTCCTGAGAAAATCAAGAAAAATAATGCCTTAATTGAAAAACCCGTCCCACAAGAAAACGACCCATTTCCTGTAGAAATACAAGAAGAGGTAGGAGTCACGAGTTTGGATGAGGAGCTCCCTATTGAGGAGTTTCCCAATGAGCTCCTTAATCGATTTGATGATTTTGAGTATAGCCCTATCCCGATCGTTGAATAGACTAAGGACTTTAATCTAGGGATCGAAGAGATTCCCAGAATCACCAAGATCGGAACGTCGCTATCTCCCGAGGAAAGAAAAAGCATTATTGATTTCCTTCAGTCATACAAAAACGTCTTTGCATGGTCATATAGGGATATGCCTGATTTGGATTTCGATTTGATCAATCATGAGCTGCTGCTATGTCCAGATGTTAAGACAGTCATCCGCATCCTTAAGAAGATGATCATCAACTACCGAGATTGGAATGAAATGCTACCTTTTACACTATGGGCCTACAGAATGTCAATCCGTACCTCCATAGGGGCAACACCATTTTTCCTTCTGTATGGAACTGACGCAGTGTTGTTGGTTGAGGTTGAAATACCTTCACTCTGTATCCTCATCGAATATGGTCTACCAAAAATAGAAACAGAGAGGTCTCGCTTTGAGCAGCTGAACCTGTCAGAAGAGAAAAAGCTTTTGGCTTTATGTCATACTCAAGTCTATCAAGGGCGAATCGCACGCGCTTGAAACAAGCGTGTTCACACTCGAGATTTAAAGGTTGGTAAAATGGTACTCAAGAAAATCTTCCTATCTCTCCACACCGATCCGATAGGAAAATTCAGGCCCAACTAGGAAGTACCTTATGTCATCCGAGAAGTACTCCTAGGATACGCGCTCCGCCTCGCCACCATGGACGATGATCACTTTTCGGAGCCCATCAATGCTAGATATGTCCGACGATTCTACTCTTAGTCTCTCGCGGCAAGGTAAGTATTGATAAGATGAATATGTGACTGCTTAAAGACCCAATAAAAGAGGCCATCATTTCAAAACCAAGTAGCCAAAAGCATCCCCAAACACTTATACCCTTTCTACACCCTTTTGAGCCATGAGCCTTTCTTTTATAAACCCCTCCCCGAAAAAAAAAAGAAGATAGAAAAAGTGTATATACCAAAAAAAAAGGGAAGAAAAAGAGTTGCCATCAAATCCAACAAAAAAAAAAGAACCAAAATCCTAAAAATAGCATGTCTGAAAAAAAAAAAGAAAAAAAAAAGAAGAAAAAGTGGGGCATGTACTGTTAAAATTCTCCAAGGAAGAAGTGTATTATGGTAGCTGGAACCCTATCAAGGAAACCTTTTAAAACCTCAAATGCCTTCAAAATTTCTAACCTATCCCATGGCCACGATACATCCGGAAGAAAAAGCCCTCTTTAAGGACTACGAGCAGTCACAGTATCCATTGAGTCAACACGAGCCAAGCTGTGAGATGACAAAAGAATTCCATCTAGCCGACTATGACCGAATCGACATCAATGTCATGGCCTTTGATAAATAAAAATATACAAGATCAAAGCAAAAAGGACGTGGTGAAAACCCGAAAGGGTGCCATGGGTAAAAACGGCGAGCTTGTGCGGACCAGGTGAAAACCTGAAAAGACGTCTGGGTTAAAAATGCATACCCATGAACGAAGTGAAAAACTGAAAGGGCACTACGGGTAAAAAAGAGGGCAATAATAGGTATGAGGAAAACCCGTCTTCGGTACTATGAGTAAAAATATTCAAAAGAAAGAGAAGAATCATTAGGTACCCTGTTGGCTATATTTTTGGGTAAGCTGGTCTCCAATTGAGCCGCTCATGTTAGCTCAAATCAGATTTTGATCAGGTGTATCATTAGACCGCACGGTCAAATGTATGACCTGAGGTAAGGATAAAGGGTTAATTCGATCTGAAGGGATGGACGTTCCGACCTAGGTAAAATTCTGAACCTCACTCAGATCCGACTGCCTGGACGGGTTTAGCTAGGCTAAAAAAGGGACCCATTACTTCGTCTTACAGTTAAGGCATTAAACAAAAAAAAAAGAAGAAAAGCCAAAAAAGAATAAAAAAAATTTAGAAAAATCTAAATACAAAAAAATAATGTGTATATATTTCTACTCTTTTCCATATACATGTGTACAACATCATACTTCTATCTCAGAAAAAGAACAAAAAAATATAAAAATAAATAATATATATATATAAATCTTGAAAAAAAAATGTGTTGATAAAGGTTTGTTTCTTCTGTTAATTAGGATGCATATTAGTTACCTATATAAACAAAAAAGAGGGACTGACGTTTTCTCGAGATGTGCAACAACATCAAATGGCTCGAAACCTCAAAGCAGGCAACCTCTTAGCGATGGACAGATCAAATGAAGCATCTCACCACTAATGTCTGGTCTATTTTAAAAAAATAAAATAAAATAAAATCATTTTGAAAAAGAAAAAAATAAATCCATTTTTTTCATTGAACATTGTACACACAGCTACGTACAGCTACACACATGCATGTCCTAAGTCTAAGGTTCGCCTTGGATCTTTGGATCCTACTTTAAAGTAGGTGCAACGGTGTCAATCCTGGTCAAACGGTCAATGTTTCAATCAGGTTGATTCCACTGCTAAATCTTTGAGCTAAACGCTCCGTTCTTTGGATTCATGTGAACTTTAGTGTCTTAAGCTTCAGATTCCTCTGAAAAAGGTCAATTACTGGTTGAGACAAACTTGTTGAAAATGAAATTACATATCAATCAACTATGTGAAAACATGCATGTAAAAGGGTTCATTTCTCTTATTTTCCATAAGCTTAAAACCTGCAATGGTGCAGTATCCCTTAGATAGGCGCCATGCATTTGGCTATCCATAGGATGGTTGTTTGTTCCTATAAATTACACCCGGATGAGATCTGGGTCAAGACTTCTATCGCCTTTGTTGCTTATCGCCCCTAATGGGTGCTTGTTCATGTGTAGTTAAAAGATTTATAAGATCATTATTGGCATATATCAGGATGGGGTGTCTCCTTTGGTACACACCCAATTTTTGCCGAATCTGTTCAGTATTACTTAAAGTTGGGTGCTCTATTGTCATGTTGATCCAGAGCACATTATTAAAAATGACACACACTCGAAAAAACCATTGCGACATTAATATTCACTCCGCTCAGGTAGTTGTGCTAAATTAATCTCAGGATTGATGAGTTCGCCCAAAAATCTCGAATCGTACCTCTCATAGGGGCACCCGTGGCCAGTCAAGTGGGGCAGTCAATGCCTCACGACATTGGACACAAGCTATAGATCTTTTCATATTTGCTTCGCGCCTATCATTAAGTATGGGTCGATCACTCTCTCACTGATGGAACTATTTCATTCAAACAATATTGAGAAGCGGACATTTTTCCTAGCATATTGGGCTTTCGCAACTCGCTCCATCTCAGTTATGCCCAGTAAAGTCGCTAAGCACTTGGGGACCAATAACCTTGAGAAACGGATGTTTTCCCTTACATACAAGGCCTCTGTTTACTCACCATGTTACTCACCTGATGTTTGAGGTTTGTTTTGAGTAAACTAGACCCGATAGTGATGCCTTGGGCCTCTTTAGATGTCTCTTTCTTTGACATGAGATTATTAGTGATCGAATACCAGAGAGGGGCATCTATAGACACCCAAATTTGGCTTAATGCCCAATCGAAACATACGTCGAGAAAGGCGTACCCTCGAGCTTCCGAAAGTATTTTCCAAATCTTTAGGAGTCATCCCAAAACCCTTAGGAATCATCCCGAACCATTAGTAATCTACCATAGCCTTCCCAGCCTCATTAGAATCCTTTTCGAGCCCGATTCGAACCCTCCTAAATGGCTGTTAGAACGTGGAGTGCCATAATTTTTATAAATAGTTTTCCAACCTAAGGCATATACCATTGGAAAGTAGATTTTCTTAGCTTTCCAACAAGCTACGAATTCCCTAATTTAGAGTTATACATAAAAAATTATGTGGAAATGAAGATCACATATTTGTGCAGGAAATTGTAAAATCGGACCCATAGAGCCAGTTTTTAACTAACCAAAATAGCTGATGAAAAGAAGAGTGCCAATATTTTTATAGATAGCTGCCCAACCTAAGGCCTATACCATTGGAAAGTATAGTTTTCTAACTTTCCAACAAGCTAAGAATCGTCTAATTCAGAGATGTACATCAAAAGTTATGGCCAAATGAAGATCGCAGATTGTGCAGGAAATTGGAAAACCGGGTCGAGCCCTGCGGGCCTTCAACTTTCAACAGTTTAGGCCTGGTTTTCCTTCAAAAAGTGGCAAAAATTAACATTGGGGGTTTCACTTATGGACCATCCCAAAGTCTAAGGTGTGTTTCTTTAGGACCCTAGTGACCCTATTAGCTTAAGTGATCACCCTTTTTCCATTCATGTCACCACCATATCATCTACCAATAAACCCAAATCCCTCTTCTCCAAGCTCTAGAAAACTCTAAAAACCTTAGATTTCCCATTACCTAAATGCTAACCCAATTAATACTTTAATCCCTTACTAAATCCTTCCTTTCTTGATAAATAGAGAGCCCCCCCCCTTTTATTACAGGCTTGAAAAAATTTTAAAAGAGAGAAAAGGCATTAACTATTCCTCTCCTCCCTTCTTAGTATTTGTCCATTAAAATTCCAGCACTCTAGTTTATCCTTTAGACCTCATTTTCCACCATCAATCCTTGAGATCTAGCTAGAACTAGCCCCTAGCCTTCTTCTCTTACCTCTTAGTTACAAAGCCTTAGAGATTCAAACCCATCCTTCAACCCATTTGATTTTGGAAGCTCCTCCAAGAAGCATCAATGCAAAGGTCCACATCGGTGCTACAAGGGCCTGAGAGCTCCGGCTCTCCTCTCTATTCATCTACCTTCTTTTGCTTCTTTATCCTAGGATTGAGCCGTTACGCTGTCAAAATATTGGCAGGCGAGAAGGGCTCAATAGGATCAGCGTGCCTTCGGGGGAGGGGAGGTGCCGCTCATTTTTGTTTCTTTATATATATATTATATAAACCAGCCACACATCCAAATAGTCATAGTAGAGAGCGCTTACGAGCGGGTTGATCGGGTGCCTAACACCTTCCCGATCAATATTCGAAGACCCTACCCAAGAGCCTTTGGCACAAACCGAAATCAGAGTCATATTTGTGCACTTCGGTGCTTTCAATATTGTTTTAGGTTTCTTAGGACACTAAAAGCTCCGGGTGGCGACTCTATATTTTTCATAAGAGCACATCGTCATAACAGGTTTGATAAAAATCCACAGTTGCACAACAGCTCATGACCAAATGCAAGTTTCGCTTAAAGTAAATGAGTTTCAATATCCTAGATAATCTACATCATAGCCTAAATTCCTAAGAAAATAAAAGTGACTCTTGGTTCCAAACGCCTACTCGGTTCATTGCGAAGGTGTCCGTGTTAGCTGCTTGTTTGTGTCATCTAATTAACTCTTAACCTATTGCAAGTGCAGAATGGAAATTATAGTACTAACAAAGGATTGTTCCCACAGAGACAGGTTTATATGTATTAATTTAATTTTTCTAAAAGCTTATACTTATCTTTTAAGATCCTAAACTACTAGAGAAATATGAATAAAGAATTATTTCTTAATCTAAATTTCAGAAAATAAATCTTAAATCCTCCTACTTCAGATTATGGTTATCAATCACAATCTTTAGCTATCATATGTTTACAAATTTAAAATACCACTACACTATATCTCACTCTTCTAGAATTTCAGCGTTAATAAAAAATTAGCTTCATTCAATATAGATTTATACTAATCAACAATCTTCTAAAACTTGGGCATCAATCAAATTTTAGAAAACTGAAGATGGAAAAATAAAACCATTACACTAATCTGTAAACTTCAACCTAAGTCATCAATTCAAATTAAAATTCGAAGATGTTTACAAAGTAAGAAATTGCAATAAAATAAATCTAAACTAGATAGCAAAAGTAAAACTATCCAAAAGGTTGATCTTTCAGCTTCCTCAGCCTTGCTTGTCAGGCAAGACCTTAGAGAACAGTGGATGATGTTACTTTGTAAATCCTAAACTACTTTGATCAAAAGAAAACATGGACCTTAGTTGTCAATTGATGCTGTGAAATTCTTCGATGGTTATTCCTATACCAAGCCCTCTTATTTATAGATCATAAGGAGTCGGTTTATAAAACTCCTCATTCTAATAAAAAATATAAAACTATCCTAATATAACTCTACTTCTAATCTTGTAGTTCCTTTCAATTCTATTGATGTACTTCTGAATTTCTTCCGTTGTTTCAATAGTAGAGTCCACTTAAGATTCTTCTTCGTCAATCTCCTAGATCCGTGATTAGCCAAACTTTTAAGATAATAATTCTTCTAATTTTGTGCATGACAGTGTTCATTCTCACATGATTAGCAGCTTTAGAAAGAATCTTCTCTAGAAAATAGTAAATCATGATTTTCTATTCTTTACTTTCTATACGCAGCTTCCTATTGAACGTTTTTCCTTTTTACGATTCATCGCTTTTCTTATATCGCATTCTTTTGAACGACTTCTTTTGAAAAATTGTAAATTACGATTTCATATTTCTTTCTTGTTCTTTATTTCGCAAAATCGTAAAACACAATCTTTCATCCTTTCAGTAGGCAGCAAATTGTCTTTTGGTTTAATCGTCTTTTTATTATTTTATGAGTTCATTTTGACAAATATTATCATTTTGGTTCTATTTTGTTATTTATCTTTAATATCTCTACATCAGTAACTTATTAGTCAGAAACTAAGTCCTAGCATCACTAAGTTAAGGGTGATAAATTGGTATATTATGTGACTAATCACACCTCTAAACTTACGTTTTGCTAGTCCCTAGAAAACAAGGAAATATAAAACATTCTAAACTAAGAATTTAAATGTCACTTTCGTAGGGAGCACGATTGCATTCAGCAGATGCAACAAGCCTTTAAAACCCCTAGGAAATCCCTACTGGAGGAGTTATAGTCTTGTGAAGGTTTTCAGTGAAGTTACCTACAAACTTTAAATATTTTTGGATTTTTCAAAATATTTTTTAAAAATTAAAATTTATAACTAATTTTGTACACTAAGTTAATTAAGTTGACTAAGTTAACTAAGTGGTCAAATTGGTTAACACATAGTTTGTTATGATTTTGTAAAATTACCAATCTTTTATCCTTACTTTCCATTATAACAATTATCCTTGATTAGAACTCCAACAATTTTAATTCATAATAAGCAGGGAGTATATGCATTAGTGAACAGTTTATTCTTCATAAAATTTTTTGAACTACAAATTTAAAAAATATTTTAATTTGAAAACTCACTATTGACATTCTCTTAGTATATTTTCAGAAAAATTCAGTCAAAAATAATTGTAAAAACTAATCAATCTCATGGAAAAGATAATCTATTCTATTCATATGATTCCCTATGTAATCAATAGTATCAAGTATTCATATCGCTACTAGGCATATGCTTTTGCAAATCGTAAATTGGAAAACTCTATCCTTTACCTTGTAATGGGGCTTTGGGATTTAGAAGGTATCAAAGAAAGGTAGAAGGATTCAAAGTTTTTCTGAGAATTTATCTCTTCTTTCTCCTATCTTTTTTTCTTTTTTCTTTTTCCTATTCTACTTTAGTAAGTATCCAAGATTGGATAACTTCTTCCCATTTACTTTAATCTGCAAATCCCATTTCTTCAGTTGTAAAATCATATTTCACGATTTTTCTTTTTTGAAAGGTTTTTGCTTGGAATTATAATCTTCTTTCAGAAATCGTCTTTTCAAATCACTTTTTTTTTATGATTTTTCACTCCTTTCCCATATTCTTCATTTTCTTTCTTCAGCTATACCTCTTTTTAACATTCCCCTTATTTGTTCTACTTTTACTCCTTTCACTCCCTCTTCTTCCCTTTCTTTTATATTCTAAGCTCTCAGAAATTATAAGGGTTAAAGGTTGAAAGCTTTGGGTAGTATATATGATTAAGGGTTTATCAGATTTTGGTACAAAGAGATTCAGTTTAAGCTTCTAATATGGGTTCAAAGGATAAGATATTTTATGGGATTTTGGCTTTTTGGCTTCGATTTAAATAAAACATGGCCTTAAATCATCTTTACAATTTACTAGTATGGATGCCTTATTATTTTGATATTTCTAACAGATAGTTCTAGACAAAAAATCAGTTTATTATATTCATAGAATATTTTAATTCTAAATTCAGCAATATGAGATTTCATAATAGTAAAGTTCAAAGAAATTTTATGATTGAATTGAAACAGTCTCTCTTTGAATAAAAGAGGAAATATGGCTCAAACTCTCATTGATTTATACTTTTGAAACTATAGTCTAAAATATTAGAGTTTAGATCAATCTATTATTTCGAACATCCATTCTAATACAGTGTTCAAAGTGCCAAGCATGAATTATAACTGTTCTATATTCTAGTTGTTAAACTTCTACTACAATGAATTGCAAGTTTGCAAGATTTGTAATTATTTTTTTATCATAATTCCTATGTACTGATCAACTTAACTAAAAATTTGAAATTTTTTTATTTTTTATTTTTAACAAAAATAAACAAACAAAAACTAACTGATATACTAAATATAACTACTACTATACACAGAAGTTGTGTATCCCCAAAACTTAAGTCGGACAATGCCCTCATTGGCACAAAAATAGGGGACACATAAAATTATTTTCCTAAAAATTACTGATATGAGTGATTACTTTACCGGATGTGACAAAGATTATATAAAGAATGTCCCCCAAACTTGACGAAAACACATCTATTTTATTCTCAAAGATATCAATAACAAAAATTAAAGAAAAGTTAGTAACAATTACACAGTTAGTAAAAAAAAAGTTAGTCAAAGAAAATATTATATTAACTAAATATTTACAATGATTAAAAAAGAAAAAAATCTAAAGAACTAAAATATTAAAAACTAATTACATAAAAATATAAACCTAGGAAAAATCTATTGAGATCATACCTGTGAGGTTTGTAATATTCTGTATTATTTTTACTCATTTGGTGATGTAGGATATGGTACAAGGATAGAGGTAGTGGGCTCATCTTCCCAGTCTGACACCTCAGCTGTAGAATAACCATCTTGATCTTTTCTGTAGGTGAATCCCCATGTGTTGTTGATTCAACCTCATCTGTATTTTCCTTTTAATTAATCATTCGGTAAGAGGTTCCTTCCAGACACTGTTGCTCCTTACCAACCTTCTCTTTGTCTTTGAGATCCACAGTCAACTTCTTAATCATAGTAGATTTTAGTTGAATTTTGGTTCTCAGCTTTTTTGTTTTAACTTGTTCTATTCCTACTGTGATCAAGCTCTTCTTTGTTATTGAATCAATGATCTGCTTTTGGTTAGCATTGATTGAACTTAGGGAATCTTTATCTTCTAATAGTTTCCTTCAGCTATAGTCAATAGGTGATCCTTCTCACTCAGCTATTGATGGAGTTTTTGTTGGTAGTCTTTAAGAACTTTTTCCCTTATAGTTTTTGCATCATCTGGACTACCATCAAACTTCCAAACTGTTCAAGCATGCTTGCAATTTTTTCTTCATACACCTTCTTTTCTTCTTCCCACGTCTGTTGATTTTCATTCATTATTCTATTCTCTTCTCACAGTTGGGTGATTTGTGCTTGAAGGATTGAAGTGGCATCCTAGACTCTCTTCTCTGTTTCTACCACCCATTTCACATAGTGATCTTGTATAGCCTTCCTTCGCAATCCTTCCATTATCTCTGTGCGCTCTTGAGTCATCAGTGTAATATCAAAGATTCTCTTCTTCAGTCTTTGATACTCCTCCATCCACTTCTTTACCATGTTTGGTAGTGGTGCCAAATTTGGGGAAAATGTATGTAGCCATTTCTCTACTTCCCTCAATTTACTTACTACATCTAGGAATGACGTTAGATTTGGTTCATGTGTAAGTTGTCATTGTTCCACTACCTTCAATCTCCTTTCTAATTCGGGGATTGATGTGGTGGCAACTGGAGAATCAATAGGGGGTACATCTTCTCTATTTAATAATTCTATGAAACCCCCTCGTGGTAATTCATAGCATGGTCTGACTTCATCTGCTTGAACGATGAAAGTTTCTCTGTAGTGATTGTAATTATAGGCTGAGCAACAGGCTCTATTGCTACAAGGGAATGGCTAGAAGTATCCATTCCAATAATCTGTTGGTCTATTGGTGAAGGAATTTCTTCTGTCATTTCAATGTTTTAGCCCACAGGGTCTACTTTAGTAATAGTTGGCAATGTGGCTGCCTCAGTTGAAGGGGGCGTCGCATGCCCTACTGGTGGGTCCAAAGTAGTGTCATACAGACTGGCTTGGTCTGCAATTGAGACTCCTGACTCAATTATTCTTTCTGATACTGGAGAGCTAATCTCTACTCTCTCATCAAGTGGAGTAGAAGTACTCACTCCCTCTTTCATAACTACTTTTGTTGTTGTTCTTTCTGCTGGCTGCTCCCTAACAGCCACTTCTCAACCCTAAGGCCTAGAGGGGACACTCTCTGTGAGTGCTAAAATTGGGACTTTCTATTTGTTTATGGCACTTAGAGTTCTCCTATAGGTCTTGACAGTAAGGCCCTCCTCTGTTCTTGGCAGGGCCTTTTCTTTGGGATCTATGTTATATCCCACATTCATCTGCAGATTTGTTATCAGACCTCCAAAGGGCAATGTCAACTTCTTCATTCGGTATTTTTCTTGACCCAATTTTTCCCTCATGGTGGTGATTACTTTAAAAAGGTGTGAGGGCACATTGAACCAACATCGATTCATCATTAAATACAATGCTTTTGCAAAAAGTGTCATTCTTTGTATTCCATGACCCGTGGGGTGAATAGTCTTATGAATTAGGACATCGAAGAAGTGAAGTGATAAACTCCTTGCTTCTAGATCTTTTCGAAGGAAAAAAGACTTATCTTATGGAGGTTTTCCTAGTAGTTCTGTTGCCATTTGGATAAAATCAGGGAGGGTATCTGATGGCATCCTTAAAATGTTGGCCTCTGGGTTATCCAAGGATACTTGTGATATTTCTAGTGCACCCTGGCGACCATTTCCTTTATAATTTGGATTGGTAATCCTTCAATATTGGTGGAGAGGATTGAGGATGGTTCCTGGCTGCTTCTGGTCATGTTTTTGTAAAATTGCCTCACCAATCTGGAATAGACTGGTGTGACTCCTGGTTCTAAGAAATAATGCAGCCCGACATCCTTGAAATATTTAATGGCTTCTCCACTAATTTCTAATTTTTCCAAAAAATCAACTGCGATTTCTGCTCCCACAATATGAAGTTTTATTGAAGTAGGGTGTCGATCTACTGTCGTAGCAGAAGATGCTGGCTTTTTGCCCTTATCCAATTTTATGCTCTCTTCGAGGGCAGACACAGAGTCAGTCTCACATGTATCTTTGGAAAGATCATTGATAACTACCTTGAAAGATTTGGACTTCTTCTTAGGTGAACCTGCTACTTTTAATTTAGCCTTGAGGGCAGCAGACTGTGCAATACGGTTAATGATTGGGGTGTTATTAGAACTATTACCACCATCTTCTTCTTCATCTTCTCTTTGTCGTTTGCCAATATCGTTCGCCATGCCACAACTCCATTCTGTAAAAGTTAATAACAACACCATTAATTAACCATGAATTTCATGTATTGAATAAAAATTTCATGCAGAAATCCTTCCATTCGATCGTTAAAATTGTCACCTTACCTCTTGACGATTGAAACCCTAATTTGTAGATGTGAAATGGAATGCATGTAGGGTTCCCAAAATAGAATAGAGGAAGCAAGGGGTTTATAGGAAAATAAACAGTTGGGTTGAGTAGAAGAACAATTAGGATTAAGGACTTTTTGAAAAGAGACGGAAGGTAGGAGGGGAAAACTAGAGAGTTTGAAAATGGGGCCGACATATCCTTTTTACGAATATGTAGGCCCTATTTTCAGTGACAACTTGTTGAACCAGTTGTCACTTGAGTTTTAACCTAGAATCATTGATTTATTCTAGCTTTCAGAAAGTATGAATCGCAATCGTTGCGCTTTTACTGATATCTATAATGACGATCAATTGTAAATCCATACGATTGTTGACTATAATGTACAATAGGTATGATATTACGATCTATCATTTTCCAACGATTTAGGTCGTATTGTAATACCTAAACTTAAAAAAAAAGATATAGTTTACATATTTTACAATTGGTGCTACGGATGAGTCGGTAGCTCAATGATCCATGAGGTTTCTATATTTGATTTTGGGGAGTCGATGTCTCCCCCAAGAACACTTGTCCTCTAGGATTATTCACTGGCTGCGTAGGCAATTAACCATGATCCCTTTTGGCCACTTGAGAAGATAGTTGGCTTATCTGGTTTTCCAGCTTTGAAATGGACTTTGTATGTGAATTGAGCTAGCTGATGTAAATCTTTCGAGCACTGATGTGACAGTTGCTATAATCATTGAGGATTCGAACAACTGTTGCATCAAGTGTGTTGCTCTATGGTCCAAATTGGAGCTGCGTGATCAGCAATTAAGGTCTTTGATGGAAAATTTGAGTATGGAGAAATCTAGGTTGCATAGTTGTTGGTGCTAGCATTGCTCCTCCCGTAAAATAATAATTGAATCCAGGGTGGTTCCTCCATGACAAGTTATAGGTAATCTCATAATCTCCCCTCTGAAAAGCCAATACTTGTTCACTTTCCAACACCTCCTGGTATGGTGGTGCAACTGGGTTTTCAATAAAATTGTGAGTCTGGCTATTAGAATAGCTTGCCAAGGAGCTGTCCAGAATTTTAGGTTTGGCTGTCATTAATGTTGCGATTTGATGTTCAAGAGCCAAAATTTTCGCACTCATGTCCTCCTTTACTTTATCTTTGCTAATAACGTAAAGTCCACCCCTCACGAGTGAGGTGTAGCGAGTGACATCTAGATTGAATCTAAGCAAAGCTTATTTATGCTTTGAGTTATTAGCCAGTTTCTCAAATAAGTTCTAGGACTACTGGCCATTCTGAGCCATAAAGGCTCCTCCACTTATGGCATTGACTGTAGACTAGTTAGTCTTAGTCAACCATTGGTAGAAACTTTGTGCTATCGACCAATTTGGTACCTCATGATGAGGACACTTCCGTAATAGATCCTTCAATTCCCAACTCTCATGAAATAGTTCTCCTGGCTTTTGCCTGAAGTCTTGAATTGCCTAGCAAATTTGGTTAGTTTTACCAATTGTGAGGTACTCGCACTTGGACTGCAATTACTCCCATATGGTAATACTTCTGGCAGGTAATGAAATTAACCATGCCTTCGCTCTATCTTTGAGAGAAAATAGGAACATACATTGTTTTATGGCCTCCTTGTTGGCTGCTGATAGTTGTAACATTTTGCAAAGCTCTATGAAGTTCCTCAGATGTAAATAGGGATCTTCTCGATCAAGCCCATGAAAGGTCAGTATAGACTGAAGTGTATTGAGTTTCATTTCATTATTTTGACCCACAGGCACCTCTGGTATAACTATATGAGAGTCAATGCTATGGGGCTAAAATGTGTTTGGATTGACAAATCGTCAGCCATGGTTTAGGATTCTCTTGTGGAAATTGGGTTTGCTACCAAATTACGTCAGAGAGTCCTTTCAATTTCTGGATCACACTCGAAGAAATCTTGACTTTGCAATCAGGTGTGATGTATACAGAAAGGAAAAACTATGTTTTTGGTATTTTAATGTTATTCAATTTTATTCTAGATGACAGGGAGAGAACAAATGAAAGCCTTGAGCTTCTCTGATCGAGGGAAGTTGAGATTCTGAGTCGTAGCTTTGAATAAACCTACGAAAGATTTAAGAAGTGATCAAAGAAAATTGAAAATATAAAGAAATATAAAAAGAGAAAGATAAATACTTATTTTCTTCAATTGAATTAAAATATAAACGATGTCCCCGGCAATGGCGCCAAACACTTGTTAGCGGCTTGTTTGTGTCATCTAATTAAGTATTAACCTATTAAAAGAGCATAATGGAAATTATAATACAAGCAAAGGCAGAGACAGGTTTATATTTATTAATTTAATTTTTCTGAAAACTTATACTTATCTTTTAAGATCCTAAACTACTGGAGAAATATGAATAAAGAATTGTTTCTTAATCTAAATTGTAGAAAATAAATCCTAAATCCTCCTACTTCAGATTATGGTCGTCAATCACAATCTTTAGCTATCGGATGTTTACAAATTTAAAATACCGTTGCACTATATCTCACTCTTTTAGAATTTGGGCGTCAATAAAAAACTAGCTTCATTCAATATAGATTTATACTAATCAACAATCTTCTAAAACTTGGGAGTCATTCAAATTCTAGAAAACTGAAGATGGAAAAGTAAAACCATTACACTAATCTCCAAACTTCTACCTGAGTCTTCAATTCAAATTCAAATTCAAATTCGAAGACGTTTACAATGCAGGAAATTGCAATAAAATAAATCTAAACTAGAAAGCAAAAGTAGAACCATCCAAAGGGTTGATCTTTCAGCTTCCTCAGCCTTGGCTGTCAGGAAAGACCTTAGAGAATTGTGGACAATGTTACTTTGTAAATCTTAAACTACTTTGATCGAAAGAAAACACAAACCTCAATTGTCAATTGATACTGTGAAATTCTTCGATGGTTATCCTTATATCAAGCCCTCTTATTTATAGATCATAAGGGGTCGGTTTACAAAACTCTTAATTCTAATAAATAAATAAATCTATCCTAAGGTAACTCTACTTCTAATCTTATAGTTACTTGCTTTCTATTCTGTTGATGTACTTATGGATTTCTTCCTTCGTTTCAGTAGCAGTCCTCTTAAGATTCTTCTTCGTCAATCTCCTAGATCCGTGATCAGCCAAACTTCTAAGATAAGAATTCTTCTAATTTTGTGCATGGCGGTGTTCATTCTCACGTGATCAGTAGCTTTAGAAAGCCACGTCTCTGGAAAATAGTAAATCACGATTTTCTATTCTTTACTTTCTATACATAGCTTCCTATCGAACGATTTTCCTTTTTACAATTCATCTCTTTTCTTATATCGCACTCTTTTGAATTGCTTCTTCTGAAGAATTGTAAATTGTGATTTCTTATTTTTTTCTTTTTCTTTGTTTTGTAAAAACGTAAAATACGAATTTTCATCCTTTCAGTAGGCGGTAAATTGTCTTTTGGTTTAATCATCTTTTTATTTCTTTATGAGTTCATTTTGATGAATATTATCATTTTGGTTTTCTTTTGTAGTTTATCTTTAATATCTTCACATCAGTAACTTATTAGTAACAAACTAAGTCCTACCTTCACTAAGTTAAGGGCGATAAATTGGTATAGTATGTAACTGATCAGTTCCCTAGTGGAATTCATATCAAAGGCTCAACTCGGGGCGAAGCAACATCATTGGCACCCTCGACAACAAGAGGAACCTCGGCTCCATTAAAAGTATCAGTTTCAGTCGCAATCTCCAGAACACCCTCACCCTCCCCAAATGGAATCTCCGGAATACCCCCACCATCCAACATCTCCATGAACTCCGAGATAGACATACTACCCTCTGGCTCCATCTCACAAGGGAGTACTCGGGAAATGAAAAAGAATGCAAGAAACTGCATCGGAATCCGACGGATGAATAGCGAGATGTCGCACTCACACAGAAACTAGAGCACTCGAGAGCATAGAAGCATAGAAGTCATGAAAAGTCAGAACACATAGGTGAAATGAGAGGAATTTCCAACTTTTATAGACATTGATCAATCCGGCGCACAGCTTATAGCGTGCAATCTAATCTAGCGCTATAACGGTTGCGCAGATTCCAAATCACACGCCCATCATCGTGCGCGATATAAACCTTTCCTCAACTAGCACGGGCGACAAACTGAAAACATGCATTGACACTTGCACGAGATTAAAATTCCACACAGCCACTGCCATGCAGAATCCAAAAGTCACCTCGATTTGGCCAGCCTGTAAACCGCTGACCTTTCAATCTTGCGCATGGCTTAGCGCATGCAATCAGATTAAACACAAACCTGTCTACGCGTAATGAGCTGGCCAACCATTGGATCCCGTGCCATAGGCCATGTGCAAAGTTGAATTCTACACCAATGATGATACGCATAATCACCAAATCCAAGAAAAAAAATAATACCGAGGCCAGAAGGCCTCTGATAGTAAACATAGGCCAAGAAGGCCCCCAATCACATGCACACACATACATATTAGGTGAAATAAGGTAGAAGGCAAAGAAAATATTATAAATAAAATTTCATTTATTTGAAAATTATTACAATTATAACTGGGGGCATCTCCCCTGAGCTTACAACCGAAAAAGAAAACCTAAAAACCTAACTTACAACCCAAAATGAAAATGAGCGAACGAAAACCGACACGAAGCGAGGAGCAGCGTCCAATCAAAAGCAACAGAAAAGCAAAGGGAGAATTGGTTAGGTAACACCCCTTTCATCTATTTGGAGGACTTCCCTTCTGCCATCTTCACCTCCTCCGCCGTCGCCACCTCCTAAGAATAATGATGAATGTACGCCATCGATCATAACCACCGTGTCGACCACTTCCATCTCACGAAGTCATGAAGAAGGAAAGGAGAGACATCAAAACTGGCCTTGGATCACCCATGGAAGGAAACAGTAGGAAAGGAATAAGAAAAATGAAGAAAACTCGCCAATATATAAACATCCGATGAATTACAAGCTGGGAACCTCATGTGTAATTCAATATAACGCTCTTTCCACAACGCGGATCCTAAATCTCACGTGTGACCCTACATGCGAAATTCAACCCCTACTGATCCATGCATGCGACCATCCAATCTTCACGCATGGTCTCCTCTATGGAATACAAAACATGTGATAACTATATCACGTGGAATCCCAACCAACGCCTGAATGTCCATGCTACATAACACCTGACCCTTCAATCCCACGCATCAACGACTGCGTGAAATTGGATTAAACATTATCCCTGACACGCGGAATGAACCTGCCGACCCTTGAATCACGTGCATATCAACCTGCACGAAATTGAATTTAACACCATCAAACCTATGTGGAATTCCACAGTTATAGCCAAAAAAAATAGACACGGACTAGCAAGGGACAAAGAATAAACTAAAAGGTTTAATCACCCCTAAGACAACACCTATAGCCCAGACTTACAAAATAGACCCTATACCACTCCGAATACACTTTACGCCCATCATATGCACTCCAAAAATTAGAAAAAGCCCTAACCCTTTTACACGCGCCCTGAACTTAACCATTAGCCATGCCAACGCAAACCAAACTAAACCAAAACACACCTATGACCGAATCAATGTTAACCAGACTAAATCAAAACCAAAATAAAACCAAATCCAACCAAGCCGAAATTTAAGAAGCTCATAATAGAATCATAGATAAATAAATTCACTTTTTATAAACATGACAAAATTATTACAAGTAACACCGGAGGCGTCTCCCCTCAATATACAAATCTAAAATGAAAGATAAATTTGAACTCAGGACAAACACTCAAAGACACCCAAGCCCACAAGCACTCGGGGAAAGCCGCCTGAGCAGTAGTCCATGAGAGGGGGAGAGATGATATCTCATACGTTGAATGAGTTCTAACATAAATCTCATCTTCGCCTCCTTTTCTCCCTTCGATGATGCATATGATGCAATCTTCCAAGTCACATGATCAAGTGGCAGCATCTCAGAACCCCAAGCCAGTGGAAAAGAAAGAGTGACTCACAGAAGGCCACTCAGGATTTGAGGCATACACCTATGGAAAGCTGATTTGGGGACCCCCCCAAAGAAAGACTGGTAAGCGATCCATCCCCAGAGCCTACCAAGGAGCAACTGGGACCGATCACGAGAACTCTGATCCAACTCTTTTCCTTGGTTTCTTCCCACTACCTTTAACTCTTACATCTCTTCCCCCAACATAGTAGCATTTCGAGTGCTACTCCATATTCCCAATGTCGCTCATTCTCAAAATAAATAAATCACCATTACAGACCCCTTGGGATTTAATACCTATGCTACAAAATAAAATGGAAGAAAATACATTAAGAAAATGAAATGTACCAAATTCTAAATACAAAATAAAATAAAATAACAAAACAACAAAATAAAGCCTAACCCCAAAACACCTATTTATAACCTATGCCCCCTTCACCACAAAATGACAAGTGCCCCGTTTAGAAGCCCCCTTCATCTATCTCAATTAAAACAATACACCTAGCCCCTTAAAAGAAGCACCAATCCATGACAAACTAAGATAAACCAATAAACATGCAACACTTACCCTCCAAAAGAAATACTAATCCATGACAAACTAAGATAGACTAATAGGCATGAGACATTTACCCCTAGAAGAAAGACAAATCCATGAGAAAATAGATAAGCCAATGGTATTAAAACACCCAACACACTAATCTAGAAACCCAAATTTAAACATTTCTAACAAGTGTCATGCCAAATCAAACATAAGACCAAAACCAAATACCTTAAACACACACATGGGATCCCCTCCTTCACCATGACAAAAGCAAAGTTCTCCAAACCCAAAATTAAAATACTCAATATCAAAATTTAATCCAAAAATAAATGACCCAAAAATGAAACCCGTCACTCATATCAAAGCCCTAAAAAAAAAGTAGATACAATAAAATAAACAAAAACAATATCAAATAAAACAAAATAAGATAAAACAAAAAATGGGAAAATCACCCCCTACAGTCCCATCGCAATCGCACTCGTTGCCCGCTCACCACGACAAATAAACTAGCAAAATAAAATCATCGCTCATAGTCCAATCACCATAACACAACCCAAAGATTTCAAAACACCTCCCATGATTGGGACTTCAAAAAATAGAAAATAAACAATAAAAGTCCCATCACAAGGCAATAACGACATCCGAATGAGGACAAAGAAGCCAAAAGACGAACAATTCCCATCGCACACCCGCTACCTATCCCACCATGATCGGAACCTCTCCCTTATCCCATCACGTGACTCCACACATCCACCAGAGAGGAGGCTGCTGACATCCCTCACACGGCCATAACAATCCCACCGCGTAGCCTTGCATGCACCCTCCACACACCCATGAGCACACCGCCACCAAAACTCCGCTACACCATAATGCTAAAGGCAAGACCCGTTACGATGCAACAACAACCCGACCTCATCATATAACCCAAGATCTACCAAAAATAGACATAAATGTAACAAACCCCATCACATAATCATCAAATCCCACTGCGTGAGCTCACACACCAAGTGACTAAAGGAAAGCTCGACCCATGTCCTGTCACGAAAAGTAAAAGAAAATGAGCCTCCCAAAGGTCCCACCACACTAACAATCTCGACCAACGTCCTATCGCAAACACCAATGATGAAAAGTACCATCGCGATAAAATAAACCAACCCATCACTAAACCCAAAATTCAATTAACCAGAAGAGGGGGTCCACCAATGTTCCATCACGAAGAAGGGAGTACTAAATCTGAACTCCCTAAATATCCCATTGTGACAAATAGCATGCCTCATCACGTAACTACTATTGGACCCACCACAGTAGAGACAGAAGAGGAGAGGAAACCTCTGATGTCCCATTGCGCGACCACCACAAAATAACAACACCCATCAATTATCAAGTCCCATCGCGAGTCTCTCATCACACAAGCCGAACATCCCATCGCGAGACAAATCAGGTAAGTATCACTTTCCCCTCCACTTGATATTCTTGTAAAGAAAAATATAGTTAGCTAATATTAAGTCAAACATTTTCAAAACCCGTCTCTCCTAATCTGTGAATCACTGTAGTCCTCCCATAAGAGATAATCATCAGCATCCGTGAGAAGGTTAGACAAAGCATCTGACATGCCGAATGTCGTCTTGATAACCAAGCAAAGGTCGGGTCCATAAATCTCATACCGATGGATCTGCTCAACGACATCTCAGAAGTCACATTTTCTGAAGTTTTACCACTGAATTGATCTTAAGTTATAAAATCGAATTTCAAAAATCTCTATCTATCAAACATTCACCTCTCATCACCCCAATCCATTGTTTACCCAAGGAAATCAAACACTAAGTACACCCAACTTTGAGAAGTGGCAAATGTCTATTGGAAAGGTACCCCTAACGTGCCGTTGGTGTGAGCAATGATGCGCCCTATCTTACATGAATTTTGAAAGCCTTCACCATCATATATACATCATATTATCTGGTCACTTGACCTTGTCTCTAGACAATTGTATGACACCCTCGGAATCTCAATTGTGTTAATTTCCCTCTGTTTGACTGCCCCTTACAGCAGGTCGCGATATACGGCGTGATGCCACTTGCACTCACGGATGAGGATAAACCTTTTGGCAGCTACCAATGCTACTCCTTAGCTTTCACTGATAGATAAGAAAGCCAAGAACTTCATGTCAGCTCCCTAGTTCACACTTGTGATTTCTCAAACAAACGAGAAGGCACCTCGGAAGAGGGGTGTCTACTTCTTCGATGCACTCTTATTCACAAGAAAGCGCCCAAGAGAGGCTTCTGTAGACGCCCCAATTTTACCCTCTCAGAGTATATAAACTTTTTCTGTCAACCTTTGACCCTGTCCACAATCTCCGGAGAAGGATTGACCTTTTTCGAAGACCTTGAAACCCTAAATATGGGGACCATATAATGAAATAATAGTATGTGGCTAAGAATCAGGCTGAAATAATAGCTCTGTAGCTCAGACCCGACCCGACCCGGGAAGATCTTCAATTCTGCAAGCTTACAGATGCGTACAATTTGATTACACATGTGGATACACATGTGCAATTGGTCCCACTTGGACCAGGCTCTCTCTTCTTGCAGACCGCCTTAAGACCCGGATTATGTGCAAGGCATCAAGCGCTTAATTCAATTACATGCAGGCCAATTTGTGCATAATTAGTCCCACTTAGACTGGGCATAGACTGTTGTGCACCCCCTAAAGTCCATGATTCCACGCATACACTCTTGTACAGATTCGATTCCCCTTGTAGGCCCACACATGGAATCAGTCCAGAGCTAGACTGGGATACTATTTCCCAAGACCGTCCGAATTCCATGATTTTGGGCATACTTCAATGCGCGAAATTGAATTCCATGCAGATACACATGCACGGAATTATTTTCAAGCCCTAATGAAACTAGGACGCTCAGTCTTTCGGCCATCCTAGAGTTCGCGACCGACTCAAACAAAATTAAGCGTTGTGGATCTTGCACTTAATTCGATTCTACGCAATGTCCCATGCGCTCAATTCACCAATTGCACACATGGCCATACGCACAGAATTAGCCCGATACTTATAGGACCCTCCTACCACACATCAATTTCAATAGAAATCTCCCCTCTCTCGAGCTCACGCCTCTCCCAAGCTCAAGCCCTTTCTCTCGTGGTCCTGAAAGGAGGAAGAAGCGCTTAGCTTCAGGTAATCTCTTTCTAGTTCTTAGGTTATAAATTCTAGTTCTTAGGTTATTAATTCTAGTTATTAGGTTTTAAATTTTAGTTCTTAGGTTTTAGTTCTAGTTCTAAATTTTTAGTTCTAGATATTTAGCTCTTAATTTCTAGTTCTAGATCTTTAGTTCCTAATTCTAGATCTTTAGTCCTTAATCTCTAGTTCTTAGTTCTAGTTTTCTTGCTTAATTTTCAATTCACAAGTTCTTAATTTTCAATCCTTAAATTCTTAATTCTTAGTTCAAATTTAGTCTTTAATTTCCAATATTTACAAAATCGCCTTAGCCAATCGATTTGCCCAAGGGAGCTTATGGAGGGTACCCGATAATGGGGTCGATCATCCTTAGCATAACGGGCCACAACCCTTGCTTTTAAATTAGAGTAATATTAGGAGACTAAAATAGTTAGAGTAGCATTAGGAGACTAAATTAATTAGAATTAGAGTAGCATTACGAGACTAGAATAATTAGGGTTAGAGTAGTAGTAGGAAATTTAGTCAGTTAGACTTAGAGTTGGCCAACCGACGTTCAACAAAGGAGTTAACCCACACCCCATAAAGCGTGATCAATGACGTGTTGCAGTGTCGATAAGCATCTGTAGCTGACGGTCGCATCAACTTAGGTACTTCTCCTTTAGAATTTACCTCTTTTAATTTTAACATTTAATATTTCACAGTTCATTACTCCATCGTCCCTAGCCAGAGTCAACAAGATCGAATTGGGCCACTTATTTCGGGGACTGAAAGGAACCCAGAAAATGCCCATACCAATACTCACGTCCTTGATATCGAGCTAACTGAAGTCAAGGATGATCTGAATATCATAGAAAAGCCTATTCTCATCATAGATCGAAAGGAGAGACTCGTCAAGGGTAATTCCATATGCTTCGTCAAAATACAGTGCCAACACCATTCACCGAAGGAAGCCACTTGGGAACTTGAGGCAGAAATTATGGAAAAGTACCCTGAGCTCATCACCGCATGTGCAACCATGGATCTTACGGTTCCGTTTCGACGATGTGATAAAATAAGGAGTAACAACTAGGAGATTTTGGTGTCCCAGGATACCTAAATTAACATCATATGCACCGAAGTGCTAGATTTGACTTCGATCCAGTCTACACAAAAGCCCCTAGGAAATTACTTTGGTTAACAATTAGGAAGGTGTTAGGCACCTAATCGGCCCACTCGTAAGTGGTCTCTACTATCGCCAAAGTATAAAAATAAAGAGGGGAAATGGGCAGCACTTCTCCTTCCCCGAAGGCACTTGGATCCTATTAAGCTCTCCGCACTATCCAAAATTTCAACGGCATAACGGCTTAAATCCTAGGATAAGGGAAAAGCAAAAGCAAAATAGAGAATAGAGGAGGAGAGGGGAGTCAGAGATGGACTCCCGGGCACTTGTAACACCACCGCCGGATCTTCACATTGAACTATCTCTGGCGAGCTTCTAAAAGTAAATGAGGGTAAAAGGTTTCCTAACTTTTCTAAGGCTTAGAAGTAGGGAAGTTGGAAGTGTGTGGTATGAGAGAGATTGGGTAGGGTTTCACCTTAGGAAAATTAGGATTGTTTAAAATGAAGGGTGAGGGTCTCTATTTATGGAGGGAGGGGTGATTAGTGGGCTCTTAAAGCTCGAATGGGGGCTTAAAATTAGGTAATAGGTTAATCTACGAATTCAGGGATTTCGGGGTTTGGAAAAGGTGGAAATGGATTTCAATGGTGGATGATGGGGTAGCCACTTAAATGGCATAAAGGTGGTTTTAAAGGCTTATGGGAGCTTAAATCTAACAAGGAAACTCCCCCCAAAGTTTGAGAAAGTCAATAAGTCTAAAACCCAAAAAGAAAAACTGAGATCTCGGATGTGCAGGTTTTTAAGGCATGCGCGGATACTATGCATGCATACTTTAAAATCAATAGCATATCCGCGGTTTAGTTCCCGGAGAAGATGAAGTTGGTTGTGCGAGCATAGTATGCACACATGAGTTAAATTGCTCATGCGTGCATACTATGCACGCATGGGTTATTTTTCCCAGAAATTTCAAAGTTGTGACTTGTGGGCTTGGGATGGGTTCGATATGGGTTCTAGGGGTCCTGATGGGCTCTAAAGGGTTATGGGAGGTTCTTTCAAAAACTCAAAGGTGCGTCTTTCATGGAGAATAGGTTGATCATGCCTTGGGCCAGATTTGGGTGTTTACAGATGCCCCTCTTTGGCATCTGATCACTGGTGAACGCATGCCAAAGAAGGAAATGACCAAAGGGGTCCAAGGCAAACACTTTTAAATCTGTTGTTTTCAACTCAAATCTCAAACATCATTGAAAATGGACAGTGATGGAGGCCCAACCATTGGTTAATCATCCATTTCTCGAGATCAGCGGTCCCCAGATGCTTAGCAACCTTACTGGGCATGACCGTGTGATGGTATGATTGATGACTCATGATGCTCGAGTATTGCTTCAAACTAGCGGCTCCGTGAGCGGGAGGGTGGTCGATCAATTCTTTTAATGGTTATCGTAACAAGTGACGATGTGAAGACCTATTAGATGTGCCCAATCTCATGAGATATTGATTATCCCACTTTGATTGGCATGACTGCCCCTACTCAAGGTAGGGTTCGAGGTTTTTAAGCATACTCATCAACCCCGATCGTTTAATTTAGCACAACTACTGGAACGGAGTGAATATTGATGTTGAGCCACCTTTTGGGATGTGTGCAACTAGCCACTTTTGCTTTATATTTTTTCTTCTTTTTATTTTTGCTTATTTATTTATTTTTTTATATACACTGTGCGTGCATTCTATGCACGCATAGCCTACATCGGGCTAAAGCCTTTATGCGTGCATAGTATGCACACATAACATAAAAAGATCTATGAGTGAATACTATGCAAGCATAGCCCGTGGTGTGTTTAAATCGCGCAGCCGCAGGATTTAGGTTTCAAAACTCTCTTTTTTCCACATATTTTCTCTAAAATTGAATCAAGAAACCTCCCTACTCCTCCATAGATCTGAGCCGTGTTCCAAGGTTACGTTGGAATTGCCATTACCGATCGGTCGAAAGTTATCTCGCCGGAGTTACGGTTTCTATACAAGGTAATTTTTTCAATGTGTTTCCTTAAAATTCTTGATTTTTCCATCAATGTGGCTAGGGTTTTTGAATTGGGTGATGAAAATGGTGATTCTTTTTGCGAATGCATTTCTTTGTGATTTCCATTATGATTTGTATGCACACCTACGTGAAATTTGGTCAAATATTTGATGATTTGGGCCCTTTTCCTTGGAAATTTGTTCAAAATTTTGAATTTTACTAGGCTTTCTGTGATAGCCAAGATTTCCTTACCCAAAATTTGTGTCGTCAAATCGTAGAACACAATCTGGTTACAGAGTTTCTTTGGTATTGGGGTACTTTGAAACCATTGTGATAGCTCGATCTTCCCCTAAATAGATGATTGGAAAGATCGGAACATTGAGCATTCGGTAAGTCCACATAAGCGCGGAAGCAAAGCGGCAAAAAGACATGGCATTATAACAAGATTTTTTCCATCATTTCCAAAATAACAAAACTATATAGACCACCGGGGATGGCCGACCACCACCTAATCAGTGGTTTAAAACTATTCAAAAACTATATAAGAAAAACTTAAACTATACCAAGAATCAAAAGTACACTATCCACACTATGTCCAATATCTAGAAGAGCTGATCAAGGGAGGAACTTCTCGGGTGGCAACACTTCCTCCTCTACTGGGTTATAATTTGGAGGATCCACTTATGGTTCTACACCTGCAGCTATGGCGTATAGTCGAGGGATGAGCTATAGTCTAAACTTAGTATGGAGAAAAATAATGCTAAATCACATTTTATCATGCTGATTCATAGAACTGATACATAGATTTGAAAACGATTCAAAATTCATATTCATGTCACATACATAGGCAAAGCATTTAACCGAAAACCTAATTCTAAATCATGTCGTATCATGATGTAGATGATGTATGAAACAAATGCATATCAAAATCAAGGAAATCATAACGAATCACAAAATGTCAAGGGAACGAGTACATCGGAGATCAAATATCAGATGGCAAAGCACACAAATCACATAGTATCATCGGAATTCAAAGCATTAGTGCAAGTATCCTGTAGCGGGAACAGGGCCTCAACCTCCGAGGACTCCACCCCTCTCTTGGAGACTCCACTCCCCTTTACTCTAATGTGGCATCAGAATTTCAAGTACAGATATCACGTCAAAGCATCTCGTAGCAGGAATAGAGCATCCCATAGCAGGAATAGGGTCTTACACTTCGGGGACTCCACTCCTCTTTGCACATGATCTCGAAGTCAGCAGATCATAAATCAGATAGGAGTTTAGGAATCTCAATTTAATGACTCAATTCATCAATATATCATGTGTAAAATGCTATGATCATATGCAAAATCAAGTTCTTAAACATTCAATGGCTTCAAATATGCATGTCCAATACAGTGCTAAAAACACGAGTTCATTTAATGACCATATCAGCAACCATGATTTGCGGAAAAATAAAATCGAGCATTGAGATTTTCCCTACATAATGTCGTCGTTGTGCGGACATACAAGCATGAATGAAAGCGGGGTTCCCATCAGCGGTCTCCCACATTTATCCTAGATCATACAATGTTCATAGGCTAAGTGGCAATGAAGAAGAGTTGGTATAAAACAAGGTCCTCTCAGCTTAAACATACCAAACTTTACACATTCAAGAATAGGGCAGCTCGCTGCAGCGAGCTCCCAAGGTCACTGTAGTGAGCTCTACAGAAGCTCATTGACACACAGAACTCGCTGCCGCAAGTTTTTCCAGAGCCGATTTGGCCTGGAATTCTCGCTGAGTGAGTGGCTCAGGAGGGACCTCGCTGTAGTGAGGTTTCAAGGTCACTGCAGCGAGTTCCTCCGAACTCACAGCCCTTTGTCTTCTCCTTCTTAATCTGAAAACCCAAATTCTTTATTTATTTTCCACCCCAAGCACATAGCCTAATTTAGTTTCATGCTACAAACTCAAAATGATAATTTCTACCTTTGATCTTTCGCATGCAACGATTACCATGTAGTGATTTTGAGGATCGACAACAGAAACCTCGATGCACATATTTCCAACGGTTTCAATTTCTGGAATCCTTGCATGCGATTCAATCACACGTGATCCTATGCCTAAAATTTTGAAACAGTGATGTGTACGATAAGGTAAAGACATTTACCTCTATAGATTTCGCGCATGCACGACCTACAACCTTTCGCGTCGGGAATTATCGACGTTTATGCGTCCTACTGTTTGATTGCTCGATCATAGAGTTTCGAAGATCAAAATGGCGTTGTGATGGTCAGAATAGCGAAGGTTTTCTTATGGAAGGTGACCAGTTGGAGTAGAAATCTGACGGCTGGTTTTCAAGCTGTTGAAGAAAGGAGATGGTTTCATTCTTCCTTCAAAAGGGTGGTTTCCTATTTTCTCATACACAATAAGACCACTCGAGTAAAATGCATGCAATTTATGTGTGAGTAGTGTCTTTTATTTTAAAAGTCCAGTTTTGCTATATAGCTAGTACACTTAATGCGGTGTACATGCCCTAGTTGTTAAAATAAAATAAAAACTGATGTCTAGTGCTCACTACTTGCTTTGATACCATGACCTCTTGGTTACAAACCAAGCTCTTTACCAATGATGCTCTCAAGGAGCCTGTATACTAATTACACAGTCTAATATGCATACCTTATTGTGAAGACACATTTTAACCCGTTAAATAGAATGACTGGTTTTAGAGTCTAAGGTGCAGCTTACTCTCGGTATCGTACACGTGTACTAACCCGGTGCATTCGGGTTGGAAATTTCTAGGGTGTTACATACTCCCCCCCCCCCCCCCCCCCCCCTTAACCAAATTTTCGTCCTTAAAAATTTGATGATGATTAATGGGGACGAGAAAGATATCAATGGGCAGTGACTTTACTGATGATGTGCATCATGCCGTTAGGAGTTCATAACAAGAATGTGCTCAAAGGTTCATAATAAGGTCGCGTGACATGTCGATCTTAAAGCATTTGGAAGAGAGGAGAGGGCAGATTTGTGGATAATTGTTAATCAGTGAAAAATACCATTTTTCACCTCCTAACTTGACCTTTGATGGACCTTTGAGTGATTAATAATGTGTTTTATGTGTTGCTTTGTAGTTAGCAATAAATTACAGTCATAGTGCAGAAATCCATTAGAAAGTTCCAAGAAGAGAGGTTGCCAGAAGTTGCACTGATGAATTCAAGCAGATGATCCAACCTATCGAGAGGATTGAATGCTAAAAATAAACTCCATGAGAGGATCTTAGGCTGAAAAACAACTTGTCAAGAGGTTCAGAGAACCTATTGAGCAGAAGAAAAAGGACAACCAACCTCTTGAATACGTTACATGAAATCAAGCTGATCCTATCAAGTAGATGAGCCAACCTGTCAAACACATACCTGGAGCTCTGCTGGATCTCGAGTAGATGGGTGATCTTGTCGAGAGGATGGCTGAAGCAAGTGGAGATGTCGAACAGTTCAAACTAAACCTATCGAGATCAAGTGCAGAACATGTAGAAGCTACAACCAACCTATCGAATGGTTTAAAATTGTAGCTGGAACCTATTGAGAAGTACTTTGAACCTATCGACTTGTGAAATCTGAACTTCCTACTTGTCGACTGAGAAACCTTGGGCTTCAGTGACTTGATACACATGTCCAGAGGCGTGCTGACAGCCTTGGAGGGTATTTTTGGAACTTCATGGGCACAAAAGAGAACCTCCCTAACTGCCTCACCTGTGCTTAACCAATTCTAACAAATTTGTGGGAGATTCTTAGAGGGAATGCAGCCACCTCAGGAAACTTGATAATAGATTTGTTCCCCTTTTGATCTGATTGGTCAAATCAAATCTGAGACACTTCGGAATTTATATAAATAGGGGGGAATGCAATAGAGAAAACATCCAGAGTTTGAGTAAAAATTTGAATTATTTTCCCTCTAAAAATTCTAGTCTTCTTCTCTCTTTTCTATTCTCTCTTTAGCCCAACCATAGTTGGCTAAATTCTTCTAACAGCTAGGGTAAGGTCAGATCTGTAAATTGAGTGGTGAGATAGTTTTGTGTGAGGATTAGATAATGCAGAGACTACAGATCAAAGCGTAATTTATTATAAGCTATATTAAATCAATGAATTGTTGATGGTAAAGTTCATTTAATCTTTAGATCTATTGATTTCCCTCAAATTTCCATAGATTGTATGCTCCTGTTGATGCCTGATCTTGTAGCCACACATCCACTACATCAATAGTGAGTTTATTATTTCAATTTGGACCTTTGGATTGAATGAAATTCCTAAGATGATCTGTAACCATTGAAATGGACTGATCATAACCTTAAGATCAATTCAAACCTTTGGTCTAAGTTAGATTATTCTACCTTGCATTTGAGTTTGTGGCCAAATGAAGGATGGCTACAGATCCATCCTCTGTACTATTGTTTAACCAATCAATTTATCAGTGAGACTAATCCCAAGCTGTTAATTCTCCACATTTGATTTTTTTTTTTACCAAAACTTTTTATCTCTCATTCGAATTTCTCTCTTGCTCATCTCTGGTTCATTTTATAAATTTGTTTATAATTAGATCTGATTTTCTATTATCTTTACTTAAATGTGACAACTAAAACTCTTTTCCTATTTTTCTTTGCTTTTAGGATAGATAGGAAGAGCCAGATCTGTAATAAATCTAGGGATTTACTAACATTTAGATCACTTTTCCCTGTGGACAACCCTTACTTCCCTTTAGAACTTGCTGCAACAGGCCCTGACATCTTGCAAGGCTGTGCTTTGTGATTCGATACATTCACCCTCTATTTTCTGTTTAATCTTCCATTTTTTAATAAAATTCGGTCATCACAAAGTCAACAACAAGTTTTTGGCATCACTGTCGGGGATTTGTAGATCTAAGTTTGGTAAATCTGCATTTTAGTTAGAATTTTTTATAATCATAGAGTTTGAATTAATGTTGTTGTAGTTTTGTAGTCTGTTGAATTTAATTTCAGATCTGAAGCTGTAGTCAAGAGAGCAGTTCATAGCTTGCAGCTGGAGCACATCTTGCTTGAGTTTGCATTTCCTTTTCCTTTTCTCATAGTTTCAATTTTTTTCTTTTTATCATTTCTTTATTTCAGTAGTAATTTGTCTATGGTGTTTGTTTGCTGTAAATTACTATTACTATTTTGTAATGTGTGTGATATATGCTTGGTAGAAGATCCCTTAACCCAGAGCTTGTACCTCTAGACCTTGAATTTGAAAGGCTTTTTAGACCTAAGCAACCCCCATACACACCTGTTGTTAATTGTGAGCCATTTGTGATAGAGCAGCAGCAAAGGACCTTGAAAGAATTTAATGCACGAGGGGCATATACCTCCCCCTTCTGCATTCAACTCCCTGCTTTTCATTGGAATTATGAAATCAAATCCTCAATTATCCAGATGCTACCCTCATTCCATGGATTGAGTAAGGAGGATCCTTACAAACATATTGATGAATTCTTTGCTCTTTGCACTACTTTTAATATTGCTGGCTTGGGAGAAGAAACCACCAAATTGAGGCTCTTTCCTTTTTCACTAAAGGACAAAGCCAGAACTTGGCTATCCATGCTCCCAGCAAACATCATCCAGTCCTGAAATGATCTCCAATGCCAATTTTTGTCCAATTTCTTTCCCATGTCTAGAACCAGTCAATTGAGGAAGAGCATCATTTCATTTGCTCAATCCTCAACTGAGGATTTCCATCAAGCATGGGAGAGGTTTAAAGAACTGTTGAAACAATGTCCCCACTACCAAATTTTTGAGTGGCAGCTTATCTAAAGCTTCTACCAAGGAATTGATCCCAAGAGCAGGGATATGGTGGATGCCTCATGTGGGGGTACTTATCTCCACAAAACTGCTGTTGGGTATGCTTGACAAAACCACCCCAATCTGAGGTGGAGGCAAGATAATTTTAAGTCCCAAGAATAGCAGGCTATGCCTTACAGACCTTCCCAACCATATCAGCAAAATTACTTCCCAAGGCATTAGTTCCAACAACCTGTGGCACAGCCAATGGGTCAGCCAAGTCACCAAAATCCACCAGCACCAGCCCCACCACTTGCTAGAACACCTTTATTTGAGGAGCAGGTTCTGGTCTCTTTACAGAACCTGAGTTTTTTATCCCAAACTGTTAATTCCCATTGCCAAAGTACTAAAAAAATAGAGGACCATCTTGGTCAGCTATCTAATACTTTGACTATGTAGTAGTGACTTACATGGGAAGTTAATTAGCAGTAGCTGGTAAGCTACTTGCATGGAGTTTAACTTACACGACTCAAATGAGTCATTTTATGTCTTCATGCACGCAAGGTGCAGCAGCGATCTCTATAACCTCCAATAGCCCTTCCTCCATCTTCTTCGTCTGAGTTTCTGTTTGAAATTCTTCAAAGCCAATCTGTTTGAAAACCTTTATTAAGTATAAAAAAAAACCTTCGTAGTTCGCTGGCTCAGCAAGCACAGTGCCACTACACGTTCGGCACCGCACCACATAGTCGTAACCGCAAGTCCACAAAAAGGTACAATCAACACCTTAATATATATCAGAATATATAAGATACTCGATCTATGGTGTCAATTCATTGAGATGAATCAGCAGCACGAATCACAACTACACAAAAATAAAAAAGTTCGCACAAAAATGAATAAGAAAATCCTAATTTTGTGCAATATATATATAAGAAATACAGTATCCATATGTATACAAAATACCTAGCCAATTACCTGAGTAAAAAAAGCCAAAATGGAGCAGAAAACACCCCAGCAAGCCTGGCCTGATAGGCTTGCTGCGGCAACCTTACAGGCTTGCCACGGCAAGGTACTTAGGCTTGCCGCGGCAACATGATGCTCAGACCACTGTGTGGTATTTGCATCATGACATTTGATCCCAAACTCCAAATGGCACGATTCGTGATGTGTTGGAAAGGGGACAACGAGCCCTACAACTTTCATGAAGTAACCAAGTTTTGAATCCAACGTTTAAAGGATCAAAAATTGGTGTCAAGTCGCGGAAAGGTCCTCAACAGAAGAGCTTGTCGCGGCAACCCCTATTACTTGCCGCGGCAACCCTATTTTTGGGCCTCGTTTATGCTTTGTGCGGATATGCATGAGGTCTATGTGTTTAAGGCCGTAACTCCTATGAGTATGACCCATCTAAGAGACTTATATGAGGTCTATAATGACCATGAAAACCATTAAAATATACTAAAACTAGGCATCTTACACTATAGGTGCCACTTGGTGCACATGACACGTTTGCTTGAAGACGTGCGTGCACGGGAAACCAGTTACACATAAACCTGATGTCAGGTAGGGAAATTACCTTCCTAATTTATGTGGTATTTTTTTATTCTCGTCTAGTTAAGCAAGATATTGACATGAGCATATGTAGACCTATACGCATATTAGTTTTGGCATGAATAATGAGAGAGGCATTACTAGGAGTTCAGTTCAGTTTAAATTAAGAATGAATATGCTAGTATCAAAGAATATGATAGTTCTGTTCATCAAGTCTGTTCATCAAGTGATAGATATCATTGATGAGATGTGTGTTTCGATGTACTATCTGATGTAATATCTGATTTTGACATCGATATACTAGTCTTGAAAACGGATGAAGTTATACGGGCATACAATGTCAATTTGAATGTGCTAGCTTGATAGTTCAGCTTTGAGAGTTCAGAAGTGATAGGACAGTTTTAAAAATTAAGCTTTGATAATTGCTAGCTTAGTTTTGCTAAAAAGTAAATAGGATGATCATGCTATTTTAGTTTTGGTTATGTTGATTTGATAGTTCAGCTTTAGAATTCAGTGCAGTTTTGATAATTCAGCTATAATAAAGTATTAGCTCAATTTTATGGAATAAATGGATATAAAAATACTATGTGATTGTTAAGTATGCTAGTTTTCGTTATGTACAAGCATATGAAGCTCAGTTATGCGAGGCAAGCTTTGAGACACTTTTAGGTTATTACATGATGTAGTATACTTGAGGTATATATGTGCATGATGCTCTCGCATACTTGAATCTCGTACATGGTCACATCTTGACACTCGCTTGCTTTGGATTCAGCCAAGTGACCCTGCTAACTTAGCTCAGGGGCTTGATCAGTCTCGTGTCAAGTGACCTTGCTAACATAGCTCAAGGGCTTGATTACTTGAGTTAAGTGACCCTGTTATCCTTGCTCAAGGGTTTAATATCCCAGTCCAAGTGATCTCCCTAACTCGGGAGCTTAACAAGTGATCCCGATACTCAGGAGCTTGATTTTCTTGTCCTTTTACATGTCTTGTTTCAGCATGATTCTTTGATATTATCCCACATGATTTCCTTGTCAGTACTCGTATTTGGTCAGCATGAACATGTCAGCATGAGTATGTTAGCATTGTCAACATGATACAATAATTGCATGAATCAGTACTTGTCTGTGATTTACTGCGAGGATATATTGATGCTAGAATAGACATAATATAAGATGACATGTGCTTCATTTTATTTTTGCATCCAGACATGAATTAATAATCTCTTATATAAATTAGCATCTTAATTGTCCCTACTAAACTTTGATGATAGCTCATCCTACGACTTTATGTCTTAGCTACAGATATTGCTCAAGACCCTGAGGATGAGGCTGATCCTACCTACCAGCCTGAGGAGGACTAGGAGGAAGGTTCTGCTGAGGACTTCTTTCATTGAGAGATGTGAGAGAGAGTAGTGATTTTAAACATGTATAAATAGTAGTGTGGTATAAGATAGTTTACTACTTCAGGTATAGGTTTTTGTTTATATTCCTGTTCAGTTTGCAGCTTTTTACTGCTTTAGATAAATGAATGAATATCAGTTGTTGCCATATATCTACGTATCAGAGTTAATTAAATTCGCTTTTGCATATGTAACACTTTGTACACGATGCCCTTGTATGAAAGGATCATGTTAGGTGATCCGACGGTGTGACTTTTCCCATTTAGGAGAGGAATGAGCTAAGATATTTAAGTCATGGAATGAGCTATCATCAAAGCTTAGTATAGAATAATATATTATTCACATACATTGATATTTTATCACATTCACATGTAGAAGCATAACTGATTAAAAGCATATAATTAATATGACATGCTGATGTACTGAATTTATGCACGATGCGACAGGTATGAGAAATCAAGCTGAAACAAGATATACGTGCAGGCGGAAATAAGAAATCAACAAGGTCAAGCTCCTGAGTTAGCGAGCTCACTTGTCAAGCTCCCAAGTTATCGGGATCACTTGGACCAAGGAAATCAAGCACCCGAGTTAGCGGGATCACTTGTTACACTACACTTTCAAGCTCCCGAGAAGGCGGGATCACTTAATTTAAATGAAGCAATAGCGTGGCAAGCAAAGACGTATAAAAGATAGCAGATATGAATAATGCCAAATGCCATATGATCTATGCATAAATATTTAAAAACGTGCATGTTTAAACTAAAATGCAATAACATAAGGTAAACTAAACTTACTTAGCATGAGATTTGACCTCTGTATTACTCAAATGCCTTCGATATAAACATGCTTTAGGTTCATTTGACATGTAGGTATCATTGACATGCATTCACATGAATTGATACGGTTTATAATTAGTAAGTCTTTTAATTATCTAGATATATTATTACCTTGTTCTATCTAGATATGATCAAAACAGGCCGTGTAAGATGAATGTAAACCAATGATAGGTAAACAAAATAAATTTCCCTACCTGTGTGCGTCAAGTCTTACAAGTATTGTCGTCGATGCGCGTTCAGCATCCGAGAACATCATGTGATTATAGTTTCTTCAAATCGTTTAAGTGCTCCTTGTGGCACCAATCTAGGAAAATAAATTTATTTTAATAAAACTAGTAGTTTATAGATGACTCACTGTGAGCCAAGACCCAATTAGGTAATCACCTGGACTCATCATG
This sequence comes from Chloranthus sessilifolius, assembly GCA_021018995.1. Taxonomy (NCBI): domain Eukaryota; kingdom Viridiplantae; phylum Streptophyta; class Magnoliopsida; order Chloranthales; family Chloranthaceae; genus Chloranthus; species Chloranthus sessilifolius. The sequence continues at coordinate 41,507,753 of CM037586.1, forward strand.
GACCCAAGGTAAGAACACCCAGGTACCAAAATAGTTTATACAAAACTGAAGGGGCCTCGAAATATGGGCATATAAAAACTGGACCTCCTTTCTGCGGCAAGGAATAGTGCTGTCCGTGGCAAGTAACTTATCGCGGCAAGCCTTTAGTGTTGCCACGGCAACTCTGTTGGGATTTTGTGGGACCGAAACCAACTACAAGCTATTTTCAAATGGGTTTTTCTGTTATAGAGTGTACACATTCCGGTTTCTTCAACCTTCCAAGCTAGTATACATGCATGCACTCCTCCAAATCCATCTAAACTCAGTTGCATGTCACTGATTTTCTCTAGGCAACCCTCCATTTCCTGTTATTGTCCTAATTTCAGGCAGATTTGGTGTCTTGTAAGGTAAAAATCAGAACTCTAGCTCCATTTGTTCTTTTCTTGTCTTTTTTATTATCAAAATGCCTCCTCAAAAGATAGGAGTATCTAAATCTCCAAAGGCCTCAGCTCAAGCGAAGGGCAAGGGCCCTGCTCCTTCACATGAACCGATTGATCCACTCATAGAGCACGAACAACCCATCCCATGGTGGGCTGCGAAGGCTATGGAACCCGAGTGGATCATTGATGATCGCTTACTAACTCCGAACGACCAGACTGCATGGTCTATTCGATATATAGAACAGGTGCGGTTAGACACCTTATATCAACCATTCCATACCCAGTTTTATTCGCATCTAGTCCGTCTCTTTTATCAAAATCTTAAAGTACCCCCAACAGTCGGTCAGCTGGAGACCGAAATTGATAATAGGAAATTTTATTTCAATCTACAACACATAGCCCAAGCTATGGATTGTAGTTCTAGTTTTGACATTAGTCTAGGACTGCAAATGTCAAGACAGAGGGATGTGAAGTTCCATCACATCACCACTAAAATGACTGCTGGGTAGACCTCTTCTGCTCACAGCCCGGTAGTCCGTCGTAGCCAACTACCACAGAAAATGTAGTTTTTAGATTGTGTGTTTTGCTGTAATTTATACCCAATGCAGCATGAGAGAGAGCGCAGAGATACGCTCATACAAGCTCTCTTTGCGGTTTACAAAAATCGATGGTTAAATGCCCCGAGGGTAGTATGGGAAGGCATTAAATATGCCAACATTCATTTACAAAGCACTGTCTCGAACCCCATGCCATCCTGTCCCTATCCTCGCCTGATTTCTCGCCTTTTAGAAGGCCATTTTGATAGTGTGAATGAAACCCTGTATCAAGTCCCGTTGGGTGAAGAGGTCCGCACCGATAATATGCGGGTCTTTAGCCCAGCCATCTGGAGAAATGTCTGTCAAAGGTCCTCTCACGCAGTGAGCAACCTCCAAGCCAAACAAATCCGTCATCCTCCCCAATCTCAACAAGAAATAGCTGTAGCTTCAACCTATGACATTCCTATTCCCCCTCAACCACAAACCGAATCAGTTCCTCTGACACAAGGAACATATACTAATGCTGATTTGGTCCTGCTCATGTGTGAAAATCATGAGCAAACTCTCCTCCAATTGGATAATTTATATCGAAACCATTATATGCTCCATCAACGCATCGATTATATTGAAGAAGCAACCAACATCATGATGGAGCATACATTCCAAACCGCTGCAAATCCTTACATTGGGCGGGCATGCAACTATATCTCCCAATATACTCGCAATGCAGCGTTACTGGTCCCGGAGTTCCAGCAAGACTTTCAACAACAAGAAGCTGGTCCTTCCTCTACTGGCCCACAACAGCCAAGCCCCCAGCCTGGTAAAATATAACCTCACAAACTCGTAGTTTATATAGTACAATTTATTTTTTCATCAACTTGCATTCATCTCTAATAAGATTGCTTATTTATGACAAATTGAATAGTATCTATACCTCATATCAATGATTGCTAATTAATGATTAATGATTATTGTTGCTATGATGTTTGAGGTTATACCTATTTTGTTTAAATTACTAGTCATGTGCCACATGTAGTACCAATAAAACCATTGATGAGTGTTTTTATTTCTAATATTGCAGTTCTATCTATTAAAAGTAAATTTTGATTTCAGTACTATTTATTCATTAATTTTTATCTTGATTATCTAAAGTCTCTTATATTTTACCTGGCTGTAAATATATGTCTTGTTGTCAAGCACACATGTTCATTAATGCAATCTTCATTTGCTGACCATCGTTGTCTCGAGTTATTTTCGAGGACGAAAATGCCTTAAATAGGGGAGAATGTAACGATCCCCAGATTTGACACAGTAGTGATGAGAGTCCGGTCAGGTCATGTGTAAGTTTCCACCAGAACACCCTAAGGACCTCACTAAGCTACCCTTTAAATCTTTGCAAAATGTGAAGCCTTAGAATCTGACTGCAAGCTAGACACATGTGTATTAAACTAAAATTTATGAACTATTTTAATTAGTAATCAGTTCCTATATACAGGCAGTGTTATATACATTTTACACTGAAGCTAAAACCATTTGGTTTTATCTGCCTATACAAGACCAAAACCATGTAAGTGCTACATGAAATCCCAGCCCAAGATTTAAGCCTAAGATAAACAGCGGACATATACCTTTAATTAACCTTAATATAACCATGGGGGGGGAGGCTATTGGATAAGCTTTTGTTGGCTTTTCCTGTTTGTTTTATCTGTAAACTATACAAGAGAATTCTTGTTTTGTTTTTTTTCTGCAGCACACTACCTATGTAGTAGTGACTTACATGGGAAGTTAATTAGCAGTAGCTGGTAAGCTACTTGCGTGGAGTTTAACTTACACGACTCAAATGAGTCATTTTATGTCTTCATGCACGCAAAGTGCAGCAGCGATCTCTATAGCCTCCAATAGCCCTTCCTCCATCTTCTTCGTCTGAGTTTCTGTTTGAAATTCTTCAAAGCCAATCTGTTTGAAAACCTCTGTTAAGTATTAAAAAAAAACCTTCGTAGTTCGCTGGCTCGGCAAGCGCAGCGTCACTACACATTCGGCACTGCACCGCATAGTCGTAACCGCAAGTCCACAAAAAGGTACAATCAACACCTTCATATATATCATAATGTATAAGATACTCGATCTGTGGTGTCAATTCATTGAGACAAATCAGCAGCACGAATCACAACTACACAAAAACAAAAGTTCGCACATAAATGAATAAGAAAATTCTAATTTTGTGCAATATATATATAAGAAATATAGTATCCATATGTATACAAAATACCTAGCCAATTACCTAAGTAAATGAAGCCAAAATGGAGCAGAAAACACCCTGGCAAGCCTGGCCTGCTAGGCTTGCCGCGGCAAGGTACTCAAGCTTGCCACGGCAACATGATGCTCAGACCGCTGTGTGGTATTTTTGTCATAACGTTTGATCCTGAAATCCAAATGGCACGATTCTTGATACGTTGGAAAGGGGACAATGAGCCCTACAACTTTTATGAAGTAACTAAGTTCGGAATCCAACATTTAAAGGGTCCAAAATTTGTGTCAAGTCGTGGAAAGGTCCTCAACAGAAGAGCTTGTCACGGCAACCCCTATTACTTGCCTCGGCAACCCTATTTGTGGGCCTCGTTTATGCTTTGTGCTGATATGCATGAGGTCTATGTGTTTAAGGTCGTAATTCCTATGAGTAAGACCCATCTAGGAGACTTATATAAGGTCTATAATGACCCTGAAAACCATTAAAATATACTAAAACTAGGTAACTTACACTATAGGTGCAACTTGGTGCACATGACGCGTTTGCTTGAAGACGTGCGTGCACGGGAAACCAGTTACACGTAAATCTGATGTAAGGTAGGGAAATTACCTTCCTAATTTATGTGATATTTGCTTATTCTCGTCTAGTTCAACAAGATATTGACATGAGCATATGTAGACCTATACGCATATTAGTTTTTGCATGAATAATGATAGAGGCATTACTAGGAGTTCAATTCAGATTAAATTAAGAATGAATATACTAGTATCAGAGAATATGATAGTTCTGTTCATCAAGTCTGTTCATCAAGTGATAGATATCATTGATGAGATGTGTGCTCCGATGTACTATCTGATGTAGTATCTGATTTTGAAATTGATATACTAGTCTTGAAAACGGATGATGTTAGATGGCCATACAATGTCAATTTGAATATGCTAGCTTGATAGTTCACCTTTGAGAGTTCAGATATGATAGGACAGTTTTGAAAATTAAGCTTTGATAATTGCTAGCTTCGTTTTGCTAAAAAGTAAATAGGATGACCAGGCTATGTTAGTTTTGGTTATGTTCATTTGATAGTTCAGCTTTAGAATTCAGTGCAGTTTTGATAATTCAGCTTTAATAAAGTATTAGCTCAATTTTATGGAATATATGGATATAAACATACTATGTGATTGTTGAGTATGCTAGTTTTTGTTATGTACAAGCATATGTAGCTCGGTTATGCTAGGCAATCTTTGAGACACTTTTAGGTTATTACATGATGTAACATACTTGAGGTATATATGTACATGATGTTCTCGGATTCTTGAATCTCGTACATGGTCTCATCTTGACACTCGCTTGCTTTGGATTCAGCCAAGTGACCCTGCTAACTTTGCTCAGGGGCTTGACAAGTCACGTGTCAAGTGACCTTGCTAACATAGCTCAAGGGCTTCATTTTTTGAGTTAAGTGACCCTGTTAACCTTGCTCAGGGGCTTAATATCCCAGTCCAAGTGATCTTGCTAAATTGGGAGCTTGATTTTCTCGATCCAAGTGATCCCGCTAACTCGAGAGCATGACAAGTGATCGCGCTACTCAGGAGCTTGATTTTCTTGTCCTTTTATATGTCTTGTTTCAGCATGATTCCTTGATATTATCCTGCATGATTTCCTTGTCAGTACTCGTATTTGGTCAGCATGAACATGTCAGCATGAGTATGTTAGCATTGTCAGCATGATACAATAATTGCATGAATTAGTACTTGTCTATGATTTACTGTTAGGAATCCACCCCTCTCTTGGAGATTCCATTCCTCTTCGCACATGATCTCGAAGTCAGACAGATCATATATCACAGATCATAAATCAGATCAGAGTTTGAGAATCCGAATTTAACGACTCAATGCATCAATATGTCAAGTGCAAAATGCTATGATCATATGCAAAATCAAGTTCTTAAACATTCAATGGTTTCAAATATGCATGTGCAATACAGTGCTAAAACCACGAGTTCATTTAATGACCATATCAGCAACCATGACTCGCGGAAAAATAAAATCTGCCATAGAGATTTTCCCTACATAATGTCGGCATTGTGTGGACATACAAGCGTGAATCAAAGCTAAGTTCCCATCAACGATCTCCCGCATTTATCCTAGATCATACAATGTTCATAGGCTAAGTGTCAATGAAGAAGATTTGGTATAAAACACGGTCCTCTCATCATAAACAGACCAAACTTTACACCTTTCAGAATAGGGCAGCTCGCTGTAGCGAGATCCTAAGGTCGTTGCAGCGAGCTCTATAGAAGCTCATTGGCACACAGAACTCATTGGAGCAAATTTTTCCAAAGCTGATTTGGCCTGGAATTCTCGATGCAGTGAGTGGTTCAGGAGGGACCTCACTATAGGGAGGTCTCAAGGTCGCTGCAGCGAGTTCCTCTCGCAGCTCTTTGTCTTCTCCTTCTCAGTCTGAAAACCCAAATTCTTTATTTATTTTCCATCCCAAGCACATAGCCTAATCTAGTTTCATGCTACAAACTCAAATTGTGAATTTCTACCTTAGATCTTTCGCATGCAATGACTCCCATGCAAAGATTTCGAGGATCGACAGCAGAAACCTCGGTGCTCACATTTCCAATGCTTTCGATTTCTAGAATCCTTGCATGCGAGTCAATCACATGTGATCCTAGGCCTAAATTTCTGAAACGGAGATGTGTACGATAAGGTAAGGACATTTACCTCCGTAGATTTCACGCATGCACGGCCTACAGCCTTTGGTGTCGGGAATTATCGACATTTATGCGTCCTACCATTCGATTGCTGGATCGTCGAGATTTGAAGATTGAAACGGTGTTGTGACGGTCAAAATAGAGGAGGCTTTCTTGTGGAAGGTGACCGATTGGAGCATAAATCCGACCGCTGGTTTTCAAGCTATTGAAGAAAGGAGATGGTTTCTTTCTTCCTCCAAAAGGGTGGTTTCCTATTTTCTCATACACAATACGACCTCTCGAGTAAAACGCATGCAGTTTATGTGTGAGCAATGTTGTTTATATTAAAAGTCCTATTTTGGTGTGTAGCCGGTACACCCAACACAGTATACAGGCTCTAGTTGTTAAAATAAAACAAAAATTGAGGTCTAGTGCTCACTACATGCTTTGATACCATGACCTCTTGGTTACAAACGAAGCTCTTTACCAACGATGTTCTCAAGGAGCCTGTGTACTAATTACACAATCTAATATACATACCCTATTGTGAAGACACACATTTAACCCGTTAAATAGAATTACTAGTTTTAGAGTCTAAGGTGCAGCTTACTCCCGGCATTGTATGCATGTAGTCGCCCTGTGCATTCGGGTTCGAAATTTCTAGGGTGTTACACTTTCCCTTGCGTGCGAAATTAGGGCTGTCTGAAAAATAAAATTTCTGAAGGTGATACACACACTTATATTTTTTGAATGATGGTTTCTCTTTTCTCACGGTGATGGGCGATGGATGATCTTTTTTGCATGGTTATTTCCCTCTGTTTTGCATTTTTTGTTTATACACATTTTTTTTTTTGCATATAGAATTTTTGAAATTGAATGGCGGGGTATCCAAGACCCCTTTTTAAAGCAAAACAATTTTTTTTTCTTTTATTTTGAAATCAAACGTTGGGGCGTACCCTCTTTTTTGTTTTGAAATCGAATGATGGAGCATACCCATTTCTTTTTGTTTTGAAATCGAATGGTGGGGCATACCCATTTCCTTTTGTTTTGAAATTGAATGATGGGGCATACCCATTTCCTTTGTTTTGAAATCGAATGATGGGGCATTCCCATTTCCTTTTGTTTTGAAATCAAATGATGGGGCATACCCATTTATTTTTTGCTTTTGGGGTTTGGCAAAGCAAACCAAATTTTTTCTTTTTTTTATATATTTTTTTGTCATCCTCTAACAAGTGGCGGTTCATTGTTTTTTTTCTAGGATGCCTCGAGGTAGAAGGGATGATGGTACTCAGGGTTACGGGGCTGGTACCTGTTGGTGGATTTCGAGTGTGTTCTTTTTATTATAAAACTATGAGGGAAATAATATGAGGAAAATAAAGAAAAGCAAAAAACAAAACAAAATAAAATGGGGACTGAACGTAGAACAAAACCAAATCACACAATCCTGCAAGAATCCAGGGCCTATTGTAGCAAGTTTTACGAAGTAAGAGTTTATCCCATGGAGAGTGATAATCTGAAACCTCAAGGGGTTGTATAGTAAACTCAAGATCTGGCTACAGACCTAGCAACTTTAAAACTACACTAGCAAGCAAGGTAAAGAGAATGTGTTTAGGTGTCACAAAGCTAACCTAAAACTAAAAATAAGAATAAAACTACAACTAAAGAAAGGGGTAGAAGAAGGACGGTGATGGTGTGAGAAAATAAAGGAAAAATAGGGAGAAATAGACAGCTATGGATAAATCAGCACTGTAACTCAGTGCTAGAAATGAATCTATAGCATTCCTTCACTTGGCTATAAGCACAAGTGCAAGGTAGAAGAAACCAACTAACCCCTGTGGTTTGGACTGCTCCTAAGGCTATAATCTGTCCACTTAAATAGTCACAGATTATCCTAGGGAGGTGATCCAATCACAGGTGCTAAAGTTAGAACATGAACACCATTACAGACACTATGTTTGCAAGGCTACAAGCTCATGCATTCATAGGAACGAACAGTCCTGGAATCTCAAGTGGAAATCATAAGAAATCCCAGGCTGAATGAGGACTTAGACTCAGCTGGTCATTGCTACAAAAAGGCCTGCAATGACCCAGCTCACAAGTTTGCAATCTCTACAAAAACTCAGATCTAAAAACTGATGATGGTGAGACAAAACAGTTGAAAGTTTGGCTCTGCAACAATCTCTCACTTGACTATAAGCTCAAGTGCAGAGAAGAAGAATCCATCTCAGCCCTGTGATCTAGACCAGCCCTAGGGCTATACCCTATCCACTTAAATGGCCATAACCTATCCCAGAGGTTATCCTAACCACAGAGGTTGAAGATGGAACAAGAAAATTGTTGCTGCCACCATGGTTGCAGGGCCACAAGCTCAAGCAATCAAAGGAGCATAAAACCCATAAAAATCAATGTGAAAAGCACAAAAAAATAAAGATTAAATGAATCATTAAACATGACATTTCATTGCTTAAACAAGACTTACAATGATTTGCCCTCAAGGCAACAACCATTGCAAATCCCAAAAACAGCTCACTCTATGTTTACAAAACCCATTGCAAAAACTAAAAAATAAAAACAGCTGCTACAAAGAACTTAGCCCAGCATTACTGCTATGCTAAGGCAAGAAAAAAAGAAAAATTGGAAAGGGAAATGAAACCCTAACCCTAATTCTAAACTAGACTAAAGTGATCCAACTATTCTAGATATTTTACAAAATAGAATATAACTCAATATATACAATCCAAACAGCCATTTATTGCTTTAACCAATCAAAAATAAGATGCTTGGAGCTACTATTGTGGCTCATTTGGGGCCAAGTAGTTGCATTAGGATGTGTGGGACAACTAAGCACATTCGGATGTGTGCCCTAGAAGGTGTGAAATTCCAAAAATATCCTTGATAGCTTGAATACAGCTGCTGAAACCTGTGCCTCGCGAGGATAGATCTTCAGAATTTCACCGCGCGAGGATCTCGCTTGGTTCAAAATGCAGGCTTTTAAGGAGCTCGCGAGGATGAATTACAGCTTTAAGATGCTCGCTAGGTTCAAATGAAGGGCTCACGAGGATCTCGCTAGGCTGAATCGTAGCTCGTGCAAATCAAATGCAGGGCTCTTTTGCAAGCTCCTTTTACATCTCGTGAGGTTCAAAATGTGTGCCGCGTTAAGGCTCGTGAGTGTAGACACCACCATTTTTCCCTCTCGGAATATACAAATCTATTCGCTCAACCTTTGACCTCAAGACCCTAATGTGGGAGCCATGCATTGAAAAAATAGTACATGGCTGAACGCAGGGTGAAATAATAGCTCTGTGGGTCAGATCCCGATGTAGGGAGACTATATACTGAAACAATAGTATAGAGTCAAAATGCAGGCTGAAACAACAGTCTTGCATTTCAGATCCCCTTACTCTAATTGGGACCATATACTGAAACAATAGTATATGGCTGAACACAGGCTGAAACAATAGCTCTGTGGCTCAGGCCCCATGACCTTAACGTGGGAACCATGTACTGAAATAATAGTACATGATTGAACACAGGGTCCAACAATAGCTCTGTGGCTCAGATCCCAACATAGGGAGACTATATACTAAAACAATAGTATATAGTCGAAATGTAGGCTGAAACAATAGTCTTGCATTTCAGATTGACTCGAACCCGCACAACCTTGAAATACGCGCCTACAACTACGCACGCAATTTGATTGCACACCAAACCACACATGTGCAATCAGCCCCCTTTCAAGCCAGACTTCCTTTCCCATACCACCTCGAGACTCGATTATGCGTTCCACATGGCATGCGTGATTGGATTGAGCGCCCAACCACCAATGCGCAATCGACGTACGCTTGATCAAGTCTTACCGTCCTTGACCCCTAAGCTTCCTTGATCAAGCGCTTCAAATGAGACGCTTAATCGGATTGCACACTCCACATTGGGCGCGCAATTAGTTCTAACATGATTAAAACTAGGAAACTTGCTGAGCAAGTCAGCCAGTCGCTCACTGAGTTGGTGACCGACTCAAAGCGATTAAGCATCGGGAAATCGGTGCGTAATCCAGTTAAAAGCCTAAAACAAGGAGTTTAATTGGAGAAAAACCTATAAAACATTTTTTTCTAATTCACCCGGGGAGAGGCTGGAATTTTGGGAGAATGGAATTTTTTAGGATTTCGAAATCAGAGAACTTCGAGAATGAACCCATAGAGGAACATAGCCATGATTTCGAGATTCAAGCTTCGAATCTTCGAGATTTCTCTCCGCAGCCTCGACCTTAGGTAAGAATTTAATTTTTAATTTTCGACCGTAGTTCTTAGTTCTTAGACTAAGGATTTTTCTTAGTTTTAATTATTAATATATTTTCAGTCTTAGCCCGTAGCACCCTTTTTCGGATCGTAATTTTAATATCTGGTTCCAGTCTCTATTTCTAGAACTAATTCTTAATCTGACGGCCCAATTCACCAACCATGGACTCAATTCTATTCTAAAATTTTAATCTCCAGCCCTATCATTCATCGTTGATTCTAGTTCATAGTTTCTAGAATCAGTCCTTAATCATACGACCTGATTTTTTGATTTCGGACCTGAATTCAGTCCTCAAATTTTAAACCTTTAGTCTTAATTCCTTAATTTAATATTTCTAAAATCCCAAATATTAGTTTAGTCTTCTATAATCCTAGTTTCATAATTTAATTCATAATTATGATCCAGAAAATGACTCTAAAAATCCAAAAATATTATTTTATAATCCAAAATCTAATTTGTTTTAATCTCAGCCACCCGATTTGCCCAAGGGAGCTTATGGAGGGTACTCGGGAATGAAGCCAATCCTCCTTAGCATAGTGGGCCCAAAACCCCTTTTTTTATGATTATTTCATTGCTTTAATTATAATTAGAAAATCAAGTCCATAATTTTCTTAGATCTATAGTATAATTAATTTACATGCTTCATTTTAATTAAATTCTTAGAATAATTGCTTTGATTAAAATTCTAATAAAATCAGTTCCTTCATTTTAATTAGATAATTCTAGCGTAGTTAATTCGTTGCTTTATTAGATTCCGATACAGTTAATTCCTTTTTTGGTTAATCGGAGTTTTAGTATAATTAATTCATTGCTTTGATTCTAATTCTAGAAAAAAATCAATTCCTTTATTTTTAATTGGATTTTAGTAAAATTAATTCACTTGCTTTAATTAGAGCTTTGGTAAAAATCAGTTTTCTACTTCAATTAAATTGCAGTAGAACTAGTATACTTGCTTTACTTAGAATATCAATACAATTAGCATGCCTGATTTAATTAGAGTTTCATTAAAATTAACATATTTGCATTCCTAGTACAATTAGAAGACTGATATTAATTGGACTTCTAGTAGTATTAGGACACTAAATTAATTAGAATTCTAATAGGATTAGGAAACTAAATTAATTAGACTCCTAATAGAATTATAATATTAGATCAAATCACTATAATATATCCACACCTCTAGACTCACAATAGAATTAGGAAATCTAAACCGATTAGAATTACAATAATAACAAGGAAAGAAAAGGAAAATTGAATTATCTAAACTATAAGGAAGAGGCATAACTACTGACGTTTGCAGGTAGACGATTCAGTAAAGAAGTAACCCACACCCGCTCAAAAGCGTGATCACTGACGTGTTGGAACATCGTTAAATATCTGCAGCTGGCGATCGCAACAAACTAGGAACCTTCCTAGAAAACCTCCCTTTTTTAAATTTTATTTCTAACATTCCAAACACCACATCGCTAGAGTCCACTTGGACAGAATTGGACCACTGATTCAACGGGGATCGAGAGGAACCTAGAAAAAGTGTGCACCAACAGACTGACAATCGCAATGGGACACTTTTGTTGAACTCTTTCCTTTTTTTAGATAAACAATTTTTAGTTTGTTTCCTTCTTTTTCGTCCCATCGCTTTATTTTGAAGCCCTTTAGATATATGAGCCTTCGTCAAAGACCCGAGATGTCTGATATACGAAGAATGAGTTTTGGAGACCCACCATTGTGGGGATATCATGAGCCCATGTACGAAGAAGAACCACTTTACAATCCCAGCATATGACAACTTGAGATTAACATGCGGGTGAACAAGAGAATCCCTTCTCTACCCACACACCGGTAATAATCATAATGGGAGAGATGGTAACACTGGACAAAACCTTACTGCTCAAAAAATCGTAGAGCTCAGTATTTAGAGAATACAAAGAGAAGATGATGACTCTGAGGAATTGCTTCATGGATTGGTTGTCGCATATGAGACCATTAGGTCACTACAATTTTCAGAAGACCAAGAACGACAAGAAAGGCCACCGCCTACCCCGAGCACGATGTCAGCCCACGGCACACCATTGAGACAACCTGCTCACACATTCTTCAACGATGACTCTCTAGACAAGATTTGCTCGCGTGCCGCTCTAAAAGACATCACTATCAAAATTGAAGATCTCCCTAAAATGCTCGACGAGAACATGGCCAAGAGCGAACGCCTTGGTCACTCATTTGGATTCGACAAATTTTTTTGGGACGTTGAATTTAACTTACCAATAGGATTTAAACCGCCAAAATTTAGCAAATATAATGGCATGGGAAATCTGAACCATCACTTGGCTGTCTTCTGCAACGATTTTTGACCCATACGTGATAATCAAGGACTTCTCATCCACTATTTCCAATGCTCACTAGAAGGAGAGGCTCTAGATTGGTGTGTGGGACTCCTGTTCTATAAGATATAAACATTCCATGAATTAGTTGGTCAATTCCTAGACCAATAAAAACACTTGATCCAATAAACAGTCAGTCTCAGCAATCTAATGCCGGCAAAGCAAGGACCTGATAAAGAGTTCACCGACTTCATCACCAGATAGAGGAAACTCGCTGCCAGGACCAACACTTCAATGAAAGAGAAAGACTCAGTTGATATCATCATCGACAACACTAGGAAACTGTTAAAGAGCGTGCTTGTAATAAGTGATTGCCCTAACTTCACTGCACTCCACTCCCGGGCATCCCGACTAGCGCGACACATTAAAGGCGGAGACCTCGCCCTATCCATAGTCACGTCAAAAGTAGGCTCTTCTAGTGAATCAAAGTCAAAAAATAATAAGAAAGCCTCAAGAACCGAACATGTCAATATCATTATAAATCAAGGACAAAACTCTGAGAACGAGAACTTCCAACTGTAAAACTTCGAGCAAAATCAAAATCAGCAACAACACAACCAAAACTAAGGCACCAAATGACAAAGACATGCAAACCAAAACCAAGGCCAGAAAGAATCTGGGCAAATACTAGAATAGGAACCAATATCTCAACACCTACCAGAACCAAAATGCAGCACAGAATCGATCGACGCACTCGTCGAACTATAATAACGTACCCCCACCGCAAAACTTCAACCCAGCTAGAAGCCCCTACCAGCCGAGGTGGGAACACCGTCCCTTGTTACCTAATACGATCCCCAATATCTTCCGCCTCCTTAACACTCAGAATCACCTCCGATTCTCATAGGAAAGACCCCGACCATGGCCAACAAATCTAGACTATAGCACATACTATGCATTCCATCGATATGCAGGACATAATCTAGAAGACTGTTGGGTCCTCCGAGATGTGATCTATGACATGAATGATCAAAACCAAATCGACTGGGAGGTGCTTAGGAATCCTAACCCTAACAATAACCAACCCTAACAAAATTTAGGGATCATTAATAACGCAGGCCTAACCACAACTAAGCAACACTGGCTCAGGTCACCACCGTAGATCTCTCCGGTCAATCCTCCTTCCAGCCTTCCACCTTAATCACTCGTATCCAACCTTCCAACACTTCTGCTACCTCTATGAGAGCTCCTTCACCCAATCACCCCTCGGCCTTCATCACTCGCATCGCCCCACTGAGCCCATCTCCTTATCCAAAATTCACTTAAATACGAGTCCACTCCTTTAAGGCCCAGAGACCATTCCTCCATAGTCACCCACCAAAACCTTCAACCCCTCCAAATCCTAAGCCAACACCACACTCCCTTCGTCTGATTCTAAGCTCGAGTATGGAGACCATGTGGTTCAAACTGCAGCCCAAATTATCACATGGGTAGAAAGTATCATCGGAAAGACTCCGAACCTAGAAAACGAAACAAAGACTGAGTATTCACTAAACATTGAAGAGAGTGAGTGAGAATAACATCCCGACCAGTGCGAGACACTAGTCTCTGCTTTCTTAGAAGAAAAGGATTACACACAGTACCTCCCACTTTGGAGCAGCCCAGCGCAAGTACGTGCTACAACCTTGAATTTCACACACTAAACAAATACATCAACGTCGAGCCACACCGGGTTCAGTCAACAACCAGCTTGCCCGATTCTTAAATTAGGAACTAACTATCCACCTCCACCCTTCCCTCAAAATAAGGATTTCATAAACGCACAACTATCAGAGGGGAACATGAGAGAAAGAGAAGCTAACTTGCCACCCCCGCCTCATATTATCCCTCCACTAATCCCTGCACCTCAACCACTCCAACCACTTGCTCCCAAGGCTCATCGGTCGGGCAAAGAAATGGCACTTGAGCCAGGGAAAGAATATGACCTTCTACGGCATCTTCAAAAGATCTCAGCCAAGATATCTATAGTAGAACTCATCAAGAAATCGCCTGACCATCACTGGTTGTTGATAAGGACACTTGATGACACACAAGTGGATGAGGACACAACATTGGATGAACTACACTAAATCACCTCGGTCATGGCACAACCCCTGGCGCTCACTTTCACAGACACAGACATGCTTAAAGAGTCACTTCATGAAAGTGCGGCTCCTATATACCTTATGATTATAATTAGAGGATTCTCCATACCCCATGCGTTAGTCGATACAGGGGCAGGATTCAATATCTACCTAATCACAACAGTAAAGACACTCAAATACATGGAGCAAGATGTCAGGCCCTCAGTGCTATCTCTTATAGCTTATGACGGCTCGTGTCATTTCGTCAAAAGAACTATCAAACTCCAGGTTTGCCTTGGACCTGTAACAAAAGAACTCACTTTCCATGTTTCTAATTTTACTAGTATGTACAATCTTATCATAGGAAGAAAATAGTTAGAGTCAATGAAAGTCGTCATATCCACATACCATCAATGCGTCAAATTCCCGCATGAGGCTCCGTCGTCCATATATACACTGATGCACCCCACCAGGAGATGGATACTAATTATGCTACGAGTATTCTAACAGCCCATGTGTGCGACCAAGGATCCTCTCAAACCCGTCATGGCGATGCGCTCGCCTTTTTAATGAAAATGTAGAGTCTCCACTCGGAGCTTTTGGTGACCCAGGAAACCTTCAAATCGATATTTTGAGCACCAAAGTGCTAAATATGACTCTGATTTACCGGTCTTTGCCAAAGGCTCTAGGGAAGGGGCTTCGGTTTCGAACGGGAAGGGTTTAGGCACCCGATCAACCTGCACGTAGCTGTCTCTATCTATGGCCAAAATAAAAATAAAAAGGGTGGAGTTTCCCCTTGCCCGAAGGCAATACGGTCCTATCAAGCTTTGAGCCAAACCTAAATTTCGGCGGCGTAACGGCTTGAATCCTTGGACGGAGGAGACACCAAGAAGGTAGAGGAAGAGAGGGGTGAGCCGGAGCTCACGGGCCCTTGTTGCACCGTGGAAGATCTTCACTTTGGCGGGCTTCCGATGGCTTAAATGGTGTGAAAATGGGTTCTAATGCTAGGATTCAATAAAGTAGGGGGTGTAGAGTGAAGCTAGAGGCTAGGTTTTAGCTAAAAGGAGTGATCTAATGGTGGAAATGGACTGAAATAGGTGAGGTATGCATGCTAGAATTATGAGAAAATATTGGCATTTTCTCTCACTAGGGTTCTCTCCTAAGCACTCTCTAATCCTTCAACAAAACTCAACCAAAACTTCAACCCTTTGGGAAGAGGGGGGCCTCTCTATTTATAGAGAACGGATGGGTTAGGGGCTTACTTAAGAGCTAATTGGTTTAGCAATTAGGTAATCCCCCATCTAAGGTTTTTTGGGTTTTCAAGGTCCTAGGGTTTTGGAAAACAAGTTTCAATGGCGGATGATGGGGTGAGACCACGGGTGACTTAAGGGTTGCCAATAAGCTCAAAGGGGGTGCAACCAATCTGAAGACACCCACCTCAACCAAGGGGATGGTCAAAGGGTCAAACTAGATGGAGGAAATTCGAGCTACTGATGACAATCTGGAATATAAAAAAAAGTAAAGAAATATCAGCACAAAGAGAAATGAATTAGCCTGCAAGATCAGGGCCAATTGTAGCAAGTTTTAAATGTAAAGGAGTAAAAGATCGTCCACAGAGAATTTATTTAAAATGCAAGATAAACCTCCAGATCTGAGCTACCAGATCTGGCCTCTTATCCTATCTATAAAGCACATAAGATGGGAGGTTGAATTTGTCACATTAACCAAATGATAAAAGTAAAAGTTAAACTAAATGATCTAGATCTGAGTTGGGGGAATTTTGATGTAAACTTATAAAAATGGAGAAATAATATCTAACTTTGATTTGGTCCTTGAAACACAATGAGAATGACTGCAGATCAAATGAGAAATGATCCAATCTTCATCTGGCTACAAGCACAGATGTAAGAGAAATAAATCTAACTCAAGGATTAGATTTAGGCTTATGGCTATGGTCTGTCCACTTCAATGGCAACTGACCATCCAATAGTCTTTAATCTAAACCCTTAATTTAGAATAAGAAATATCACTGCAAATGCTGTGAGAGATTAGGTTAGAAACACTAATTCCCACAGGGTTAATGAATAAAGGGAAATTGCATGAAAAACAGTAAATCTAAAGGAGTCTAGTGCAATAAGGAGATCAGAGGGAATCCTTAACACGAATCCAATTGAGAATGTACGGTTTACAACAACCTTTTCAAATTCACTATTACAATTACAGAGCACAGCTTAAACAACTCTCAGATTTGTAGTCTTGAATACAATTCTCTTTTGAATTACAGAGGTATCTCACATCTCTCAATTGAAAGTAAAAGTTAGGCTATTACAGGGGTTTCAGACAAACTAGCTGATTTGGAAATGGGGGAATAGGAATGAAACTCAAAATCTGGATGCCCAAATTGGGCAAATGGTTCATCTATTTATAGTTTTCCCCAGGTCTAGCTCAGATGCGTATCGACCAATCAGAAGTGCTCATATCTGTATCAACCAATGGTAGTCGAGCACAAGGATCCAGATCTGTTCTGGCCAATCAAAATTGCTCGATCTGGTTCAGCCAATTAGGCGACATAAGCATCAATTCTGTTATGCAATTTGAAAATATGTTAGAGCTTCTAGAAGTTCTCGCCAAGTGATTTCATCTTCGGGTGCTCACATGGGGTGGAATATGCCTTCGCTTCGTGCTTAGAATCTTCTGGAATGTCCCTAGGTTTCTAAATGCATTGGGACGCATGAAAAAGGTTACTGAATTACCCTTGCAAAAGCTAGGAATCTCCAGAATACCATTTCGCATAGTTTAGGGAACTTTTCGCTAGGTATTGTGACTCCTGAAGCTCTTTTCGCAAAGTTCAGGTTTTGTTCGCAAGGCGTTCTCTTCTTTTCGAATAGGTCAATCATCCTTTCAAAGAGTTCAGGTGCTCTTCGAAAACTAAGCCTGGAGCTTTTAGTTCTTTTCACAGAGTTCATGTTCTTTTCGAAATGTTCAGATTCTTTTCGAAAAGCACTCTGTAGTGCTCCACATTTCTTTTCTGGGTTGAGACCAGGTCTTTGCCTCTTCAGTTCAGGCATTTTGACAGCTAGTGAGGTTGTCCCTTCTCTTTCTTCCTTTGGATCGACATGGATTATCATCTTTTTGGCACTTTTAGGCTGCTTTCATGGTTAAGCCTATCCTTATTGTTAGCTGTAACACAAGCACTTAAAACACTTATTTAGTTTTCTCATGGGTCTATCAAGGCCTAGGTTAAAGGGTGGAGAATGTTATTTTCTAGTTCTCAACACACCCCCAAACCTAAGCTTTGCTAGTCCCTTAGCAAAGTCAAAATTAAAAATAGAATAAAAAGCCACTTTTGTAGGGAACACAGTTGCATTTAGCATATACAACAAGCCTTTTAAACCCCTAGCTGATCCCTAGTAGAGGAGTGAAGTCTCCTGAGGGTTTTCAGTGAAGGTACCCACAAACTTCTCCAATAAATCAGTTATGATCAATGCAGTTCTGTTAAAGCAAACTTTCATCCAATCAGATTATTCACACCTGTATCAGTCAGGCTGTAAGAAGATTTTCAAGAAAACATCAGTTCAAAACTAAAATTCTGCTGTAATTCCTTTTACCATTCATTCAATTTGTGTCAAAAAGTTATTTACAAGAAAAATTAATGAACAGCTTGCCTTCTATTTGAGAATCCAGCTTTGATGCTACCCCAAATAAGTCGATTTCAAACCCAACTCTCACCAGGTTTTCACTCAACATGTAAGTAAGAGGGTTGTACTATTTCACACGGCTCAGAAGCGATTCTGACCCACAAATAGGACTGTAAGAATGAGCATAGGCATTGCTTTTTAGTTCTGAATTCACTGCTCTTTTCACCATAGATTACACAAATCCTTATCTCCATGTGACAGCTCAATCCATCATTAATCAGTAAGGACTTTAACTTGGGTTGTAATGTGGCTTATGGGTGAAATTTATCAGGAATAAAGGGGTGGAATGGAGTTCAAAATTGAGAAGTCAGTCAAGGTAAGGAGGTGATAGACACACCTTCTTTAATTCAACACAATTTCATCTTCTTCTTTAAATTTTCAGAGCCAAAGTGGCCATCTTTTTCTCTTTCTTTTTCAAACTTCTAATGAAATGCCTTCTCTTTTTTTTTTTTTTCAAAGCAACATTGACTGGAATGCCACATTTCTTCTGCTGATACATCATTCCCTTCAATTATTTTTTTACCAAACTGTTGCCCAACTCACCTTTCTTCAGCTTTCTTTCCTTTACCTTCTGAATTCTCAGAGTGAGGGTTAGGCTAAATGAGGTTGATGAGGTTTCAAAGAAATCTTAGATTTATAAAGCTCAATTGGTGTGTATCAAGGGCAGTTTCAAAAGGTTGGGCTTTTTGAAGTTCAAACTGTCTAAAAGGAGGCCTTACATCATGTCTTTAATATCATGATTGTTGTCAAACTATTTCAACTTTGATATATGTAACTTCTAGTGATAACAAGCAGGTTTAAACAGTCCCTAGAGCAGAAAAATTGCCAATTCATACCTCCAAGGAATACATTTCAGGTCCAAATCTCATTGGGTGTGGTTTTCTATTAAATTCCTGAGGTATATCATCACTGTTTTCTCTCTTTTTAGGTTTACTAAAACATCAATTTTCTTTTGGAAATTTTCTGACATTCACTTCATGAAAGTATTAGAATTACACTAGAAATTAATTTCAAAAAGTTTTTAACTTCCTCATTTTTCAAATCAATAGGTGTGAAATTACTTCATTTTCAAAAATTCTACTGATCATAAGCTGCATTGATGTTAACTCAATTATTGACATTTTTGCCACACCCCCAAACCTAAGGTGAGCAGGGTCCGCACTGGTCCAAAGCAAAGAAAAGAAACATTCAAGCAGAAATCATAATGACAAGAAGAAAGAACAGAAATGCACAGTAATTACACAAGAAAAACCAAAATTTTATATTACAAACTCATAACACAGATAAGTACAATGTGATCTAATAACTGGGGTCAAAATCTGTATCATAAGTTGGTTCAATGGGATCTGAACTGGAGTCGCTGTCAGAGTCAGAACTAGAATCAGTATTGGAGTCTGAACTCGATTTAGCCTTCTCCTGGATTGTGTTTTGTAGCTCAGTGTATTTCTCTGATTTGATCTTTTTGGAGAAGCCAATGTACTTTCTAAGTCTAGTAGTCCTCAGTTTTTCTTGTTCAAGCTGTGCTTGCAACATGGTCACCTTGTGCTGCTCACTCCTAACCATCTGAAAAGTTTGACCCAGCAGGTCCTTCATTTTCTCTCTCTCAAAGTTCATGAATAACTCCAATTTCTGAATCGGGTTTTCTTAAGGGGTTCTAATGTAAGCTTGCAAATCAGCTAACCCCTTAAGGACATCTTGACAGATATATGGATTTTCTTCCATGGCCCTTTTGAGAGCGGCAAATCTGGGAATGGGAATGGAATGGTAGGGGACCAAAGGTATCCCAGCTGTGGGAGTGGGAGAAGAGGGGTCCAGAAGGATGACTTCAGGGTCGGTTTGATTGGCTTGATCAGAGAAAGTGAGGAGAGGTGAAGGGGACTCAACCAGAGCTACCTCAGGTTCAGTTTGGGTAGCATGGGCAGTGGTGGTGAGGGTGGGCAGATCAACCAATACTACCTCAGGTTCAGTTTGGGTAGCATGGTCATCAACAGCAGGTACAGTGGCTAAGGTAGTTGTGTGGAATGTGGAGGCTAAGGTTTGGAGAAGGTCATTGGTCACAGACTGATTATTTGTGTTGATCTGTAGTTGGGCTTGGATGGATTGGTGAAAGTTAAGTATTTGGCTAATTGAATCAGGTGTGGGTGTGGTATGCATAGCAGGGGCTGGTAAAACTAAAGTGGATGTTGGAGGTGCAATGGGTGAAATGGTTGTAAAGGGAGAAGTAGCCAAGTGAGTGAAATGAGGAGGATCAGGTATAGGGACAGATTCAAGCCCAATGTTTTCAAAAATAGACCCCATCAATGATGAATAAGCCTCTGTAGTGAAAGGCTCAGGTTCAGGGGTATGGGATACTTCAGGTGTGTGGGTTGAAGGAGCAGGTGAACTTGAGAGGCTTTGGAGAAGAGGAGTGCTAGGAGATTGTTCAATAAAATCTGTGGCCAGGTCTTGGGCATTGGTGGGAGAAATTGGTGGTGTGAATATGGCTGGAGTGGTTGGTGTGGAGGGGGAATCTGCAACTGGGATAATGGTGGGTACGGGAGATGGGACTGCTGGAATAGGTGAAGTGGCAGGGGCTGGACTAGGTGAGGAGGGTAAAATGACAACTTCTTCAAGAATGGGTGCAGCTGAAGAGCTGGTCACCACAGGAAGGACAACTTCTTCAAGAATGGGTGCAGCTAAAGAGCTAGTCACCTCAGGGTCTGGCAAAGCAGGTTCTAGGGGAGCTGCAGGGGCAGGTTCATGTATGGCAGGTCCACCAACAGCTGCAGATGTAGGCTCAGTAGCAATTACAGGTGCAGGCTCACCTTCCTCTCTCATTCTTTTCAGCATTGCTTGGCTTGTAGTCCAAGCCTTTTTCCCAAAAGTATGAGGAGCTATGACTTCAAATGGCTCCTGGTCATCAATGTCAAACTTAGCTCTTAGTAGGGCTGTGATCAGTCTACCAAATGGGATTCCAGCTAATTTCTGCTCCTTTTTCAACTTGGCACTAATATCAGCCATGGCTTCAAAAATTAACATAAGGGCATTGAAAAATTGTCCCTTAGAAAAATGAAAGAGAGCCTCTAAAATTGGTGTCCTCCTCTCTTGGCTGTGCCCGGTGACATAAAAACTTCCCCTCAAAATTGAATCCATCAGTAAAAATTGAGGTGCTAGGTCTCTCCTCATTATGGACTGTCCAGTTCCAACGATCCCTTGGGTTAAATGTGCAGCCATTTCTCTGAAAGAGGCTGCTTCTGGTGCAGCCAATGGACCAGCAGGATCATATTGAAAAGGTATCCCCAAAGCATTCCCAATGTCTTCATATGTGACAGTTAGATCACAATCATCAATAAAGATAACAAGAGTAGGGACATCAGCATCTTTTTCTGTCACTTTTACCAGGTTTTGGTACCATAATTTCACCATTCGCGGATAAATTTTCTCTGGCAGAGGGGTAAGGATGTTGCTCATTGAGGCATCCCTAATGTATCTTAAAGATAGCTGACAGTCCGGTTTGTTGACGAAAAAAGTTTCATCCACGATAAGCTCAGGAATCAGCTTCTGAGCTTCAATGAACTGATTTGGCAGTACCAAATGCATAGGCAGAGGAGGAAGCTCAGGCTCAGGACTAGCAGCTGTGGGGATGGGTTCCTCATGTCTAACCTTCTTCCCTTTCTCAATCCTATCAGCTCTATCCATTGATAGTTTTCTTTTGGCTGAAGCTTTGGTTTTCCCTTTTGGGGTTGGTTTGCTAATTTTCTTAGCAGAAGATTTTGGGAACATGGCAGCCAATGATTTTTCAGCTTTCCCCATTCTAAAATTGTGTATAAAAATGCCCACAACAAATGCTGACACAAAATCAAACTTTGCAAATGATAAACAGAGGAAATGCACAGAAAAATACCGAAATCTAGGGTTTTGGTTGAATGTGTTTCTTGCTAGCTGAAATCCACCAGACCAGAAGCTAAAATCCCTCTCTTCAAGCTCAAATGATCGAACAAATGTGAAGAAAAGTGTGGTTGAAATCTAAAATCACGCAAGGAAAGAAAGAAATGGGGTTTCTGTGGAACAGGACGTTCTCAGAAAGCTTTCGAATATGAAACCCTTACTTCGAAAGGGTTTAAATATGCTCAAAGTTATTTTCGCAAAGTCATTTTTAAGTTTTCAAAAAGTTCCAAAACTATCCTTTTTTCAACAGAGAATGGCATCAGTGCCATTCGAAAAGCTAATAGCTTCAGAAACAACTTTTCGAAAAGCAAATGGCTTCAGAAACAACTATTCGAAAAGCAAATGGCTTCAGAAACAACTATTCGAAAAGCAAATCATTGCTTTCGAGCAATTCGTTACAAATCCAGATCCTTTTCGAAAAGTAAATTGAACTTTGCGAAAAGACAATTTTTACTTTGCGAATTAATTTTTCACATATTTAAACTTCTCGAAAAGAGAACAAACATGAATAAAAATAGAGAAATAGAAAACTATGCAAAAACTACAGAACAAAAACATATTGTATAGTTGTACACCATCAGATTTGGGGAGGTTCTTGATGATAGATGGGCAGAACAAGCTCCTAGGTATTTTCAATACATGGTTTGAGCCTCTAACCATTTACTTTCAAGATTCTTCCATTACTTGGGTCTAAAATGTCAACAGCCCCAGAAGGAGCCACATGAATGACAGTATATGGCCCTTCCCATCTGGATCTCAGCTTTCCAGGAAAAAACTTAAGTTTTGAGTTAAATAGCCATACCTTAGAGCCAGCTGTGAACTCTTTTTTCAACAAATTTTTATCATGGAAGGCTTTGACTTTCTCTTTGTAAGATCTTGAATTGGTGTATGCATCCATTCTCAGCTCCTCCAACTCAGCAAATTGCAGTTTCCTGTGATTACGTGATGAGTCAGATCCATGTTCAATGTTTTAATAGCCCAAAAGGCTTTATATTCTAACTCCATGGTAAATGGCATGCTTTGCCATAGACCAACAAGAATGGGGACATGCCAATTGGGGTTTTATAGGCTGTCCTATATGCCCACAATGCATCATTCAGCTTAAAGGACCAATCCTTTCTGTCCTTCTTCACAGTCTTTTCCAGTATATGTTTGATTTCTCTATTGGAAATCTCCACTTGTCCACTGGTTTGTGGATGATATGGAGTAGCTACTCTATGAGTCACAGAGTATTTTTTCAATAAAGCTTCAAAATGTTTATTACAAAAATGGCTTCCCCCATCACTGATAATAGCTCTGGGAAAACCAAACCTGGAAAAAATGTGATCCTTTAAAAATTTCAGAACCACTCTGTGATCATTGGTTTTAGTGGCTGTGGCTTCAACCCATTTGGATACATAATCCACAGCTACTAAAATGAAATTACACCCATTGGAAGGAGGAAAGGGACCCATGAAGTCTATCCCCCAAATATCAAACAATTCAACTACCAAAATGGGCTGTAAAGGCATTGAGTTTCTCTTGGAAATGTTGCCCAATTTCTGGTAGTTCTGGCAAGACTTATAGTGCTACAGAGCATCTTTGAAAAGTGTAGGCCAATAAAATCCACACAGCAAAACCTTTGCAGCAGTTTTGTTTCCACTAAAATGACCTCCACAGGCCTATTCATGACACATAGAAAGTATGCTATAAAATTCCTCTTCAGGGACACATCTTCTTATTATTTGGTCTGCACAAATCTTAAACAAATAAGGATCTTCCCAAATAAAATGTTTAACCTTTGGGAAGAAAAGATCTTTATCCATTTTATTCCAATGTTGAGGAATTTTCTAGTAGCCAAAAAGTTGACGATGTTTGCAAACCAAGGGGTGTGTATACTAATAGCAAAAAGTTGCTCATCAGGGAAAGATTCATTGATACGCAGCCTGTCAATCTCAGCAGTTAAAATTCTAGACAGGTGATCAACCTCCACATTCTCCACACGCTTTTTATCTTTGATTTGTAAATCAAATTCCTGTAATAGGAGGATCCACCTGATTAATCTTGGTTTGGTGTCCTTCTTAGACAGAAGGTATTTCAAGGTAGAGTGGTCAGTGAACACCACTATTTGTGAACCCAAGACATATGACCTGAATTTCTCTAAAGCAAAAACAATTGCGTGACTCTTTCTCGGTTATTGTGTAATTGAGCATGCATCAATCATTGATCTCTTGGCATAAGCTATGACATGAGCAGCTTATCCTTTCTCTGTCAGGACAGCTCCCAAAGCATAATCGATGCATCACACAGTTCAAAAGCGAGTGAATAATCTGAGCTGTATTGGAGCTGAAATCAAACAGTTTTTTAAGAATTCAAATGCCTTCATGCATTCATTGTTGAAAACAAAAGGGACATCTTGGCACAATAAATGACAAAGAGGCTTGGTTATTTTACTAAAGTCCTTAATGAACCTTCTGTAAAATTCAGCATGTCCCAGAAAACTACTGATCTATTTAACAGTTTTGGGAGGTGGTAAATGTTCAATTAAATCAATTTTTGCTCTGTCTATCTCAATGCCCTTGTGGGAGACAACATGGCCAAGGACAATGCCCTGGGTGACCATGAAATGGCTCTTCTCCCAGCTCAAAACTAGATTGGTTTCTTCACATCTCTGTAACACCAATTTGAGATGATGTAAACACTGGGCAAAACTGTCTCCATAGATTGAAAAATCATCCATAAAAATCTCCATAAATTTGTCAATCATATCAGAGAAAATGGAGTACATGCATGTTTGAAAGGTTGCAGGAGCATTACAAAGACCAAAAGACATTCTCCTACAGGCAAAAGTGCCAAAAGGGCAAGTGAATGTGGTCTTTTCCTGATCTTGTGGGTACACAGGAATCTGGTTGTAACTAGAGTAACCATCAAGAAAACAGTAATAAGCTTTTCCGGCTAGCATATCTAAAATCTGATCAATGAATGGGAGAGGGAAATGGTCTTTTCTAGTCATTGAATTTAATTTTCTATAATCAATACAGACCCTCCACCCAGTTGTTTGTCTCGTTGACATAAGCTCACCAGAATCTGAGGTTACAATAGTGATCATAGATTTCTTAGGTACCACCTGTGTAGGTGCCACCCAAGCTGAATCTGAAATGGGGTAAATGACCCCTGCATCCAACAACTTAACAACCTCTTTCATGACCACTTCTTGCATATGAGGGTTCAACCTCCTTTGCATTTCCCTGAAGGCTTTGCATCTTCTTCCAAATGGATTTTATGCATGCAAACAGTTGGACTGATTCCTCCCAAATCAACAATAGTCCAGCCAATTGCCCTTTTATGTTGTTTCAAAATAATCAACAGCTCTTCCTCCTGCTCCTTTGTGAGGGAGGAAGAAATAATCGCAGGCAATGATTTATGGTCTCCTAAAAACACATATTTCAAATTTTCTGGCAACTGCTTCAGTTCTACATCACGTGGGCTGAGAAAAGAAGGTAGCAAAGGTACCTTAGCTGTTTGTGGAAGGGGAAGAATAGCAGGTTTCCAAGAAGAGAAACTTGCCGATTGATTATGAGTTCCTTGCACAGCATTTACTTCCTCAGACTTTCAGGTACAAAATGTTTCTTCCTCAAAATTTCCCCAAGCATCTTTAGAATCTGTGGTTAAATCTTCACACTGCAAAAACTGTTGTAAAGTCCCTTCCACCAGTTCATCCAATAGATCAACATGAAAACATTCCTTAGAGCTGAATTGAGGCTGTGTGACTGCATTATAAACATTTAATTTCACCTTCATATTTCCAAAAGAGACTTCCATAATACCAGACCGGCATTGAATGGAAGCATTTGCTGTAGCCAGGAATGGTCTTCCCAAAATGACAGGGATGGAAATTTTGCTTTTTGTAGGTTCCATGTCCAAAACTAGAAAATCAGCAGGATAGAAAAATTTATCTACTCCCACCAATACATCCTCAATCATCCCAACTGGCTTTCTTTCAGATCTGTCTGGTAGTTGTAACACCACATGAGTGGGTTTTAATTCTCTCAAACCTAGTTTCTCATATACAGAATATGGAAGCAGGTTGACACTAGCATCCAAATCTAATAAAGCCTTTTCAATGGTATGTTCCCCAATAATGCAAGGGATTGTGGGGATTCCAGGATCTTGAAGTTTAGGAGGTGTGGTAATAGACAACAGCTGATTAACTCTTTCCACAGCAAAGACCTTCTTGGATAACTGTATCCTAGATTGTCTTTTGTGAGTGTAAATATCTTTCAAAAATTTTGCATATGCTGGAATTTGTTTGATTGCATCAAGCAAAGGTAGATTTATCTTGACTTGCTTGAAAGTCTCCATCATTTCATCTATTTTTGTGTTCCCTTTATCAAAAGGGGATACAGATTTCATGGCATGAGGAAATGGTAAATGAGGAACTAGTCCTTCATCTACAGCTTTAGAAGCATTATCAGAATCTTTTTGATTTTTTTGTTTTACATTTTTTTTATTTTTCTGAGGTACATCAGTACCCCCACTGCTAACATTATGCTGCTCCTGCTGCATATCTTTATCATTTTCCTCACTTTTTTCTTCTTCAGTACCCACTTTGTTATTTATAATTCTTCCACTTCTCAAAGTTGTCACAGTTTTACTTCTTCATGTGAAATAGAAGCCTCTCCACCATGAACTGTCCTTTGGGATTGTTCAAAGGTTGGCTGGGTAACTTTCCTTCCTCTCTTTTGGCCAAAGTATTTGAAAGCTGACCCAATATTTCTTCAATCTTCTTTATGCTTTGACTGTGAAAGTTCACAGTCTGAGTTAAAGATCCTAAATTCTGGAGTGAATTTAGGACTTGATCTTCAAAAGAAGGGGACCTGGAAGGGTTTTGAACTAGAGCAGATTGCTGTACAGGTTGTTGTAGAATGGGCTGCTGAAAATTTGGCTTGGCATAAAAATTCTGCTGATAGGCTGAGCAGTTTTGAAAGGCATTTGGTTCTTTGGGTACTGCTGCTGTTGTGATTGATAATTCCCCTGGCTCCACCTCAAATTGGGGTGCCCTCTCCATGGATATTCATTTGACTGCATCTGTCCAAATGATTGGGCAGCATGAGATTGTTCCACCACTAGATCTGGGAACTGTGGTCCAGCGGGACATTGGTCAAGTGAATGAGTAGGGGACTGGCATATCAGACATGCCTCCTCTACTCTTGCAACCATTGGATTTTTAAGTGAGTCCATCAATCTATCAAACTTTATGGTTAAATTATCCATCTTTCTTTCCAACTCATTCACCTCATAAATCTTTCCTTTGGTGGTTTGCTGATTGTTCAACCTAGTAGGATTTTCAATATCTCTTGACAAAGATTCCTGTGGAGTTGAGTTTTCACCAATTACTTCAAATAAGTCCCAAACCTCCTCAACTATTTTTTGCAAGTAAGTGCCTCAATAAGAAGCATCTACCATATTCTTGCCTTTTTTATCAATTCCTTGATAGAAACTTTGAACAAGCTGCCATCGGGGAATTTGATGATGAGGACATTGCCTTAAAAGTTCCTTAAATCTTTCCCATGCTTCATGGAAAGTTTCAGTTGAGTTTTGTGAGCAGGAAATAATACTTTGTCTCAATTGGCTTGTTTTAGACATTGGAAAGTATTTGGCTAAAAATTGACACTGCAAATCATTCCAAGAAGTGATACTATTTGGTGCTAACATAGACAACCATGCTCTAGCTTTGTCCTTTAATGAAAAAGGAAAGAGCCTAAGCTTGGTTGCCTCTGGACCAAGTCCAGCTATGTTGAATGTGGTGCAAAGAGACAAGAATTCATCCACATGTTTGTATGGATCTTCCTTACTCAACCCATGGAAGGAAGGAAGCATTTGGATAGTCGATGATTTGATCTCATAATTTCCTTCAACAGTAGGAAATTGAATGCAAAAGGGAGAATTATAAGCACCAGGTGCAAAGTAATCCCTCAAAAGTCGAGGTTCTTCACCCATAGTAATTGTTTCAGCAGAATTCTGTGTTGTTTGTCTGGTTCATAATAGCCTTTCAACCTCTAAATTCAGAGGGACAATCTCAGGGCTGAGAGTCCTCCGACCAAACATACAACACAGAACAGAGAATCAGATTATGCACAGCAAACCTTTAGAATTCCTTTTGAAGTAGATTCCCTTCTTCAAAATGGATATGAATAATTGCACAGATATAAACAATAGAATAGTTTAGCACTGATGTAAAAATAAAAATGAAAACTTAGGTCTACTTATTTTAAAACAAACTCCCTGGCAACGGCGCCAAAAACTTGTTGGTTATTCTAAGTGTGCATGATTTATTTGTATTTTGAAAACAGATTTGCAACTGCTAAGTTATACTGAATCTGGAACACTAAAAAGAGTAAAGAAATATCAGCACAGAGAGAAGTGAATTAGCCTGCAAGATCAGGGCCAATTGTAGCAAGTTTTAAATGTGAGTAAAAGATCGTCCACAGAGAATTTATTTAAAATGCAAGATAAACCTCCAGATCTGGCCTCTGATCCTATCTACAAAGCACTTAAGATAGGAGTTTGAATTTGTCACAACAACTAAACGATAAAAGTAAAATTAAAACTAAGTGATCCAGATCTGAGTTGGGGAAAGTTTGATGTAATCTTATAAAAATGGAGAAATAATATCTATCTTTGATTTGGTCCTTGAAACACAATGAGAATGACTGCAGATCAAATAAGAGATGATCCAATCTTCATCTGGCTACAAGCACAGATGTAAGAGAAATAAATCTAACTCAAGGATTAGATTTAGGCTTATGGCTATGGTCTGTCCACTTCAATGGCCACAAACCATCCAATAGTCTTTAATCTAAACCCTTAATTTAGAACAAGAAATATCACTACAAATGCTGTGAGAGATTAGGTTACAAACACTAATTCCCACAGGGTTAATGAATCAAGGGAAATTGCATGAAAAATAGTAAATCTAAAGGAGTCTAGTGCAATAAGGAGATCAGAGGGAACCCTTAACACGAATCCAATTGAGAATGTATGGTTTACAGCAACCTTTTCAAATTCACCATTACAATTACAGAGCACAACTTAAACAGCTCTCAGATTTGTAGTCTTGAATACAATTCTCTTTCGAATTATAGAGGTATCTCACAGCTCTCAATTGAAAGTAAAAGTTAGGCTATTACAGGGGTTTCAGACAAACTAGCTGATTTGGAAATGGGGGAATAGGAATGAAACTCAAAATCTGGATGCCCAAATTGGGCAAATGGTTCATCTATTTATAGTTTCCCCAGGTCTAGCTCAGATGCGTATCGACCAATCAGAAGTGCTCAGATCTGTAACAACCAATGGTAGTCGAGCACAAGGATCCAGATCTGTTCAGGCCAATCAGAATTGCTCGATCTGGTTCAGCCAATCAGGTGACATAAGCATCAATTCTGTTATGCAATTTGAAAATATGTTAGAGCTTTTAGAAGTTCCCGCCAAGTGATTTCATCTTCGGGTGCTCACATGGGGTGGAATATGCCTTCGCTTCATGCTTAGAATCTTCTGGAATGTCCCTAGGTTTTTAAATGCATTGGGACACGTGAAAAAGATTACTGAATTACCCTTACAAAAGCTAGGAATCTCCAGAATACCATTTCGCATAGTTTAGGGAACTTTTCGCAAGGTACTGTGACTCCTGAAGCTCTTTTCGCAAAGTTCAGGTTTTATTCGCAAGGTGTTCTCTTCTTTTCGAATAGGTCAATCATCCTTTCGAAGAGTTCAGGTGCTCTTCGAAAACTAAGCCTGGAGCTTTTAGTTCTTTTCGCAGAGTTCATGTTCTTTTCGAAATGTTCAGATTCTTTTTGAAAAGCACTCTGTAGTGCATTTTTCAATTTGAATTGCTCCACATTTCTTTTCTGGGTTGAGACCAGGTCCTTGCCTCTTCAGTTCAGGCATTTTGACAGCTAGTGAGGTTGTCCCTTCTCTTTCTTCCTTTGGATCGACATGGATTATCATCTTTTTGGCACTTTTAGGCTGCTTTCATGGTTAAGCCTGTCTTTATTGTTAGCTGTAACACAAGCACTTAAAACACCTATTTAGTTCTCTCAAGGGTCTATCAAGGCCTAGGTTAATGGGTGGAGAATGATATTTTCTAGTTCTCAATACTTCCCCCCTTCTTTTTTTTTCTTTTTTTCTTTTTTTTCTTTTTTTTGTTTTGATTGAGACTTCGGGCATGCTCAAGTTGCCTTTATTTTTGCACATATCCTTAGGCGAATCAACTTGCCATGTCGATACACCTTAGGGACGTGTGCATTCCGGTGATGGGTTCTTGGTTTGCTTGCTGGATCAGGCCTCGACTCCTGCTGGGGGACTCTGTAGGGAACAGTGACCGGAGATGGGCAAAATTACCTGCCTATCGGGTCAGGTACAAAATGTCCCTGCATGAAACAGGGTTTGAGAGCATTCAGGTGAACCCGATCATTCCGAATTGATTTAACATGGCTCTCGGGGTGGGGCAAACAGACGTTGCGATGCTCTTGTGAGAACCAGCGTTGTATTTTTTTTATTTTTCTTTCTCTTTTATTTTTTTTCTCTTCTCTTTTTTTTTTAATTTTGTGGGCGCATTAGGTGGGCGCCTACGGATCTGGATCCGTTTGTTGTAGCACGGTCCCTTTAGGCCAATCGAAGGAAACTCGAAGGGTCATTTGGGGATGCATGCACCATGGCCGATGACACGTGGGCCTCGAAGGGGGGGCCGGATCGAGGTCCATAGCATACAAGGGGGCCGTTGGGCCTTAAAATCGAAAAAGGGAGGTCGGGCAGTTTAAAAACTGCCATTTTTGGTCGGGCGTATATAATATATACGCCTGACCAAAATCTGGCAAAAAATGGTCGAGCGTATATATTATATACACCCATAAAAAATCTGGCAGTTACGAAACTGCCTGAGCCCGAGCACAAAAGGGGCCCCCCTTTTCAAATTCTCTCTTCCTCCCTCCTTTCTTCTTGAGATCAGGACAACCCCTTAGGGTTTTTTCATTTGATTTGGCTTGAATTCTATTACCGGCGGTCGCGGGTGTGGATCGAAAGGCGCTTATCCTCCGCCGCTATTCATTTTTCTCCCCCATTGAAGGTAACCATTACCTTCCCTTACTTTCCCTTTGCATTTTGATAATATTATTGTTTGATGCTTTTCTTTTCCTCTCTCTTTTTTCTCTCTTTTATGGTGAAATGTTTTTTTTTTTTTTTCATTTTCATTTAAACATATGTGATGCCTATGTTCCTTTTCTCTTGGTTTTGTTTTGGTTGTTTTCCTTAGGCCTATTTTTTTCATCTATCATTTATTCATCTCATCTTATTTTCTCTTTTTTATTTTTTTTTTGTGGATTAGTGTGCACATACACATCTTTTTTGCTTGTTGATGGGTTAGTACATGTATACACACACATTTCTTTTGTTTCGGATTAATACGCACACACACATGTTTTGTTAATGGGTTAGTACACACACCTTTTATTTTTGTTTTTCTTTTTGGCATGGTACACGCATTGTTTTTTTAGGTTAGTACACATACACACATATTTTCTTTTGGATTAGTACACTCGCACATGGTTTTTTTTTTTTGTACACACAGACATCTCTTTTTTTGATTGGTCCTACACACATGGTTTGTTTTTTTTTTTTGTTTTTAGTACACACACGCATCTCTTTGTTTTGGATTGGTATATACACATGGGTTTTTTTTATTTTTAGTACACACACGCATCTCTTTTTTTTGGATTGGTATATACACATGGGTTTCTTTTGTTTTTAGTACACACAGACACCTCTCTTTTTTTTTGGATTGGTATCTACACATGGTTTTTTTTTTTTTTTTTTTAGTACACACATACACCTTTTTTGGTTCGGATTGGTATATACACATGGGTTTTTTTTTGTTTTTAGTACACACACACACCTTTTTTGGTTCGGATCAGTATATACACATGGTTGTTTTTTTTGTTATTTCTTTTGGGATTAGTGTATATATACATTTTTTCTTTCTTCCCTTTTTTGTTGGCAACCTTCTCATATGCCGATACGTCTCATATTTTCAGGATGTCTCGTGACGAAGGGCATGATCGGCAAGAAGGGCTGGAGATGGCCTATGGCCCCCGTGGGGAACAGTTCATTGTGTCTCAGCGCTCCTCCCAACCTTGGTATGAGATGCAAGGCGAGGCCGCCCACACTGGCCTCCTCTACTGCCAGCACACCCATATGTCCAACTTCGGGATCATTGGTCAGGTAAATAGATGGGCCCCCTCTTCCTTTCCGCTTTTGTTTTCCTTTGATGCCCTATCTGATTGATGCCTTCTGCTTGCAGCCCCTGCCGCACATTATGCTCCGAGGCGGTTGGTTTGACCTCCAGCGTCTTGTGCTTTACCTTCCCCCAGTGGTGAAGGACCTACTCACTGCTGCCGGTTTTGGGGACTTCATTTCGTGCCCCGCTGTAAGGGCTGATACGGCCTATTTAAAGGCACTGATAGAGCATTTTTGACCCAAGACGATGACATTCCACATGGCCGTGGCAGAGATGGCCTTCACATCGGCGGACTAGTCTATGATCACTGGGGTCCGTATCAGAGGGGTGCCCGTGGTACCTACCCGCACATCGGGTAGGGAGGAGGTGATTCAACTGCTAGGGGCCTACCCGTCCTCAGGGAACATTCAGGGCTCGGAGGTCAAGCTATCCTTGTTGGTTGATCAGTTTGGGCCTAATGAGTTGGTGGACCAGGGGCAGCCTGACATGGACATTTGCATCGAGCCTGCGCGCATACTTATGCTGGCTTGCATCTCCTTACTGTTCCTCCTGGGAAAGACTCTCCTCTCCAACACCAGTGGAGGGCGAGTCTCCTTGTCCCTGCTCAACCTAATGGTGAACTGGGAGACCGTGCATCAATTCGATTGGGGTGGTGCTGGCTATGCCGTACTCATGTCCAGCCTAAAGCGGGCCGTTCTTAGGGAGTCTAGCTCCATTCCGGGTTTCTGGCCTGCCATCGAGGTATTTTATCTTTTGTTTTTAGTTTATCCAATTTTCCTTTATAGCATACCTATTTTTAGCTGCCTGCTTTCTCAGGTCTAGGGGTACCTTCAATTTCAATGGGGTCGCCCTCTGCTTCAGTCTGACATTGCTACGTTCCCCCTCATGAGTAATTGGCATGTGGGTCGCCGTCGGGACGTAGGTATGAAGCATTTGGAGTTAGGACTGCGCTCTCAGTTCGACCTGTTGATCTCAGAGCAGGTAAAACAATTCCCTGTTTATAAATTTGACAGCTCAGCTCCTGTGTGCTAGGGGTTCTGACCAAATGTGTGCATCCCCTTCCGATTTTCTCTTCTTTTGCAGGTCATCCTCGACCCTTACATAGGATCTCCCTTCTGGAATTTGGACTCAGTGGGTCCCTCTCGTCTTTTGCTGGACCGTCGTATCATCTTTCTCTACGGGTCCTGGACTAGGGCCTACTATTTAGGGGAGAGAGCGGTTCATCAGTATCTCCCTCTCTTTGCCATGCCCCAAGCTCCTCCCACCGATGTGTTAGCCCCAGAGGGCTCCATTGATGAGCTCACTGCTCACTTTCTTCATCATGGGGTTCCTCTCGAATCGGTCTGGTACGACTCCCTGCCCTATCATTTCTTGCTGCCTCGCTTCGTGCCCGGTGCTAACTTTTTAGCTTTTGGCGGGCCGCGATCTCAAGTAATGCCCCTTTTCTTCTTTCATTCAACAGCTTTCATGTGGTTACTTTGATTGACATGTCGCCCTTAATGATAAAATGTTTCTCTCTATAGTTTGAGCAGTGGCGACTTCGAGATGAGGGGAAGAGGCCGTTCCTATGATGCAACAGTGTTGGACCTTGATCCTGGGGCTGGTGCTTCTTCGTGGCTTGGTCGGACCCTCGACCCTTCCTGCGGTGCTTCTGGTAGCTCGCCCGTCGAGGTCCAGGGGACCTTCAAACGCCTGGATGATGTCTTTTTGTCACGCGTGTCTGCCGACGTGGCCGAGAAAGCACGAATTTCTGCTGAAGCTATCCAGGTCCCACCTCCTGAGCTGATTCCTGGGGTAATCTCTATCTTGTTGCTCTGTTCTCTTTCCCTTTGAATTATGCTGATGGCCAGGATTATGAGTCGGCAGTGAGTCAGGACGAATACTACTGTAACCTTGTTGGGCTTAGGGAGACCGAAGTGGTGAGTGAATGCTGGCCCAACCTAGTCATTTTCCTAGTTTACTTTCCACCTGTTTCTCTAACTGATGGCCTTTGGTGTGCCTCTGCAGCGTGCTCGTGAGAAGGAGTCGCGCTCCTTGCTTAACCGTATCTCTCAGGCGTGGACTCTGGTGGGGGAGACCCGTACCTTTCAAAGAGCGAGCCGGCACTGGAAGAAGTCGAAGGGGGCTGCCCAGGACTAGTTTTTTTCCTGAAAAAGTGGACAGAATGAGACAATTTAGACTTTTGATTTATATGGGATATGTAATAACTTTAGACAACAACAGTCTCTTTTTTTGATGGTTTTATAATTTTCATGGTTCATGCGACTGTTTTATTTGGTTATCTCTTTGCTTTGGTGGTTTCCTCTCTCTTTTTCTCGCTTGGAATGAACTGGCACCTCTCCAATGATGAGGTTGATCATGGTGGCTCTCAGATATGACCTATGGCGTGGCCACCCGGGTGTTTCTCATGGGTGTGTGGCATTGCCGCCCATGTGCGCTCTCGCGACGAAAAGGTGGGCCGAAATAAACTACGTTCCTCCTTGGGAAAAGAAATAGACCAGTGTGAGCGGGGGGGGCCTTACCAGCCCCGGCTTAAACTGGGCGTATATATTATATACGCCAGGCCAACATTTAGCAATCAATAGCATATATATATATATCAATTAACCAATCATAGTAAAAATGGAGGGCGATATATTATATACCCGCAAAATGGTTCAAAATTTGCCTTGGCATATATAATATATAGATTGAGCTCAGCGGGCTCCTTATAACCCGAGCCTGGTTCCCCCTTGTCTCCTCTTCTACTTTGGTTTGGCTGTTTTGCCCCTCCTTTTATTTTCTTTCTTTCCCCTCTTTTTCTAGCGGGCCCATCGTCATATATTGATCGATTTCACAAAGAACATCTTTGTACACCGATGGACCTGCCTTCAAAAGGGGGCCCAAGCTTTTATACGGGGGCCGGTATACTTCCCTGTTTGGACCCGGGGCCAAGCTTTTTGTAAAAATGGCATGATAGTTTGGCTGAGAGCGAGCTTGCTATTCTGAATGGCCTCGGGTTGTCTCGCCTTTCCTCTCTCCTCGCTGTTCCTCTGTTGCCCAACCTACTACAGGCGGCTTTGGCATCATGGGACCATAGGGCCCATGTCTTTAAATTTGGGTCTAGGGAGCTGACCCCAACTTTGGAAGAGCTAGCCTCCATCACTGGCTTGAAGATGCATCAAGGCCTTGCCAAAGTAGTGCCCAAACCGGGGTATGCAAAGGCGGTCCACGTGATCCTTGGCTTAAAAAAGGGTGGATACGAGAAATGTTTCGCCGGAGGGCCCACCAGGTGTTCGGTGAAATTCCTGAGAGAGCTTTTCGGTGACTCGAGCCTTCGAAAGTTGCCTATTCGAGATCCCTTCAATGTGAAGGCCTTTGCCCTTTATTTGCTATCGGAAGTTCTCTTCTTCACTGGGGGTGAGAGCTTTTCCCTTGGACTATGTGATGTTTTGACCGAATTGGAGGGAGGTCACTCATTGGTACACCTGGTCTTGGCGGAGATGTATCGAGGCCTGGATGTTGCGGCCTCAGGCCGGGTTGGGATTCTCAGCGGGAGCTCGCTCCTTGTTCAGATCTGGTTAGGAGAGCATTTGGCTATCATGAGGCCTGTGCCGAGATTCTGCTTGATTAGAGGGGATGTGGCTCGGGGTTTTCTAATCCGAAGTTCGAGACTGCCTTGTGGGAGCGTCGAGGAACTGAGCCTGTGGCTATCTGATGTAGAGCTGACCTGGCGGCTTCCCTTGATGGACGCACCTTTCCGATTGTCCGCTCTCGGGATTGTGAGGGCATCACACTTTTGGGTTTGACTGGTAGCACATACTACTTCCCATCTCGGGTGCTTCATCAATTCGGGTATACTCAGCATGTGCTGTGTGCCGCGAGGCCACCCTTGTGCTCTCTGATATTCTCTTAGTGATCTTGATAGCATAGCGGCCCTTTGGGAAACCCGCCAATCGGCGCATATGTGTAGCTTGGTTCAGGGGGGCATCGTCTCTCCGGGTTATGAGGGTTGGCTGGTGTCTGAGGAATTACCTACTCCTAGCCCAGCTTCGGTAGATGTGGTAGAGACAGGGCCTTGGCCATGTAAGGAAGCGATGCTTCAGACCCGGATCGAGTCCCTTTCCTTAGAGAGGCTGGCTTTGATCAAGGCTTTGGAGAAAGAAAGGGTCAGAGCTGATATTGCGGAGGTGAGAGTTACTCTGATCGAGGCGAGGTTCTTGGTTGGTGGTCTTTGGTGAGTCTCGTGATGCGATTGAAGCTTCACGGAGACGGCAGAAGAGTCTTCACGGTAGGTGGATGTCTGATCGAAATGCCCGTGAGGACTCCCTGCTTGCAGAGATTAGCGCTTTGAAGTGTGCTCCCCGCCCTTGACCTGTTCCTGCACATATCATAGATCAATACACGGGGGGGGGGGGGGAAAGCCCCCTAACAGAGATCTCTTTTTGGGTTATTTTTTTCTGTTTTTTTTTTTTTTTCATATATACACAGCTATACACATTTTGGGTTTTGCTTTTTGTTGTAAAGGAAGCAGCAAAATAGAAAGTGTGTCATGTCGTTATCTTTTTGGGACGTGACACTCAGCAAGCAATACTTCTAAAGAAAGGGAATGAAATCTATACATGCGCTCTTGTTTTTCTTTTTGTAATTGTGCAAAGTAAGACTTTTTATGGGGGTTTTCTCTTTCACCTAGTGGGTTTTTTCTTTTTTTGGAAAAGGAAAATCTATTTTCTTCTTTTTTTTTTGCTTTTAGAATTTTCTCCTCCACAGTGTGAGGCTTTTTATGGGAAAGGGAAATCTATTATGTTTTTTTTTGGAATTTTCTCCTCCACAGTGTGAGGCTTTTTATGGGAAAGGGAAATCTATTATCTTTTTTGAAATTTTCTACTCCGCAGTGTGAGGCTTTTTTATGGAAAAGGGAAATCTATTATCTTTTTTTAAATTTTCTCCTCCACAGTGTGAGGCTTCTTTATGGAAAAGGGGAATCTATTATCTTTTTTGAAATTTTCTCCTCCACAGTGTGAGGCTTTTTATGGAAAAGGGGAATCTATTATCTTTTTTTTAAATTTTCTTCCTCACAGTGTGAGGCTTTTTATGGAAAAGGGGAATCTATTATCCTTTTTTTGAAATTTTCTTCCTCACAGTGTGAGGTTTTTTATGGAAAAGGGGAATCTATTATCCTTTTTTTGAAATTTTCTTCCTCACAGTGTGAGGTTTTTTATGGAAAAGGAAAATCTATTTTCCTTTTTTGAAATTTTCTTCCTCACGGTGTGAGGTTTTTTATGGAAAAGGGAAATCTATTTTTTTTTTTGGAATTTTCTTCCTCACGGTGTGAGGTTTTTTATGGAAAAGGAAAATCTATTTTCTTTTTTGGAATTTTCTTCCTCACGGTGTGAGGTTTTTTATGGAAAAGGGAAATCTATTTTTCTTTTTTGAAATTTTCTTCCTCACAGTGTGAGGTTTTTTATGGCAAAGGGAAATCTATTATCTTTTTTGGAATTTTCTTCCTCACAGTGTGAGGTTTTTTATGGAAAAGGAAAATCTATTATCTTTTTTGGAATTTTCTTCCTCACGGTGTGAGGTTTTTTATGGAAAAGGGAAATCTATTATCTTTTTTGAAATTTTCTTCCTCACTGTGTGAGGTTTTTTATGGAAAAGGGAAATCTATTATCTTTTTTGGAATTTTCTCCTCCACAGTGTGAGGATTTTTTATGGAAAAGGGGAATCTATTTTCTCTTCTTTTTTTGAAATTTTCTTCCCCTTCTCTTTGTGATGTCGGCAGTTACGAAGCCAAACCAGTGGGTCCTATTTTGAGCATAGTCATACCCTGTTGGTGAGGCACAGGTTTTTTCCTTTAAACATGGGAAGGTCAGCTGCCCTGGGATTGGTTCAGTCCTCTGTCTTTCCCTTTGGTCATGCGTCAGACGCTGCAGTAGAGACGTCATACTTGATTGGGATCCGATCCAATTTCCAACATGAGTGGCCCATTAAGGGGTCCAAAATGAAATAGGCGGGTTAGGACAGATCTTCTCCTAATCTCTCTTTTCTTGACTTTTTTGCTCATAGCGCCCAAGCCGGGTTTTCACCATGCCTGTCATCCCTGTATTTACCTGTAGCGCCCTTTCAGGTTTTCACCATGTCCATGGGTTCGCTCTCTTAGCCCAGGTGCCCTTTCAGGTTTTCACCTGGTCCGCGTGAGTTGGCTGTTTTTACCCGTGGCGCCCCTTTCGGGTTTTCACCACGTCCTTCTTGCTTTGAACTCAAATTAATTTTCTTCTTTTTTTTCTTCTTTTTTTTTTTCAAGAACCAGAAAGCCACGACATGGGCATCGATTCCCTCATAGCCGGCTGAATGAAGTTCTGTGTGGTTTGTTAACTCGGCTTGTTCTGATGCCGTAGATGTTATAACCGCTTGTGGACCTTAAAGAGGGCTTTCTTCCGGGTTGTAATGTGGTTGGGGTTCAAACAGATTGGGTTTTTCTGGGGATTTGGATCTAAGTTTGGAGTGATTTCTAGATTCAGGGACTCCTTTTTCTTCCCAAAGGCTTTTTATGCCCCAGTCATCATTCATTTTTTTGGGGTTTTTTTTTTCTTTTTTGGGGTACCCCTCTTTTTCTTTGTTGTTTTTTTTTGGGGCGCCTTCTTCTTCTTCTTTTGGTTTGGATTTTTCCTCCCTCCTTTCTTCTTTTTTTTTGGAATTTTTGGTGGGGTATATGAAAGAAATGGTTGTTGGTCCGAAGTGTGTAGCAAAAAGGGGTGAAGGTTTTCAGGAAATATTCTTTTGGGCCACTTAACTTTGAAATGATGGCCTCTTTTATGGAGCTCTTAAGCGGTCACGCATCTACTTTTATCAAAACTTACCTTGTCCCAAGACCTATGAGTAGAACTTACGGAGGTATCCAGCGTTGATGGGCTCAGGAAAGTGGTCTCCGTCCATGGTGGGGAGGTGAACGGCGTATCCTAGCAGAACCTCTCGGACCACGTAGGGTCCTTACCAATTTGGCCTAAACTTCCCTCTCGGATCGGCATGGAGAGATGGAAAATTTTTCTTTAGTACAGTGTCTCCTACCTTCAGATCTCGGCCGCGGACGCGCTTATTGTAAGCACGTGCAATTCTCCTCTGATAGACCTGAGTGTGGCACAAGGCTAGGAGTCTTTTCTCGTCAATCAAGTCTAGCTGTTCAAAATGGGCTCTTTCCCTCTCAGCTTCAGGTAGATGGGATTCTAAAAGGATACGGAGTGACGGTACCTCGACCTCAATGGGTAGCACGGCCTCGGTCCCATACACAAGGGAGAATGGTGTTGCCCCTGTTGCGGTGCGGATAGACGTTCTATAGGCCCAAAGTGCGAAGGGTAACTGCTCACTCCAATCTCTGTAAGTAACTACCATCTTCTCCAGGATGCGGATCAGAGTTTTATTGGCTGCCTCCACAGCTCCATTCGTCTGAGGCCTGTACGGGGATGAACGATGATGCTTGATCTTGAACCGCTCACACAAGGCCCGGATGCGCCTATTAGCGAAATTAGTGCCATTATCAGTGATGATATCTTTGGGTACGCCGAATCTGCAAATGATGTTGTTCTTGATGAACTTCTCAACATGGCTAGCCTTAATGCTCGTATAGGAGGCCGCCTCTACCCATTTTGTAAAGTATTCCACAACGACGAGGATGAATTGATGTCCATTGGAAGCCTTAGGATTGATCTTGCCGATGACGTCGAGACCCCAGGTGACGAACGGCCAAGGAGCGGCCATGCTGTGCAAGTCAATGGCCGAAGCGTGTATTAAGCTGGAGTGCTCTTGGCATTTGTAGCACTTCTGTACGTGCTTGCAGCAATTAGTCTCCAAAGTAGTCCAAAAGTATCCTTACCTTAGAATTTTCTTAGCAAGCATGTGACCGCTGACGTGGGCTCCGCAGACCCCTTCATGAATCTCCTTCATGATCTCAACTGCTTCTTTCTGGGTTAGGCATCGGAGTAGAATATTGTCGTGAGACCGTCTATACAGGAGATCGCCGCAGATGACGTAGTTTTTTGCCAATCGTTGGATGGTGCGTTTGTCTACCTTTGATGTTGCTTCCGGGACAGTTCGGGTCTTGAGGAAGTTCTTGATGTCTGAGAACCAGGGTGGTTGATCCTCCTTCTCCGTAGGTCCTTCGATCAAGTGACAGAAAGCCGGTTCGTTCCTCTGCTCTATCATGATCGGCTTCATCACCACTCTATATGGAATCTCAACCATAGAGGCCAGGGTAGCCAGGGCGTCAGCAAACCGATTTCTTGCTCGTGGCACATAAGAGAAGGTGACTTCCTCAAAGCAAGTTATCAGATCCTCCAGATGTTAATGGTATGGGATCAGTTTCTCATCCTTGGTCTTCCAATCCCCATTGGTTTGGCATATAATTAACTGTGAAGCTCCAATGACCCTAAGGTGAGTAATATTTAGATCAAGAGCCGCCTGTAAACCAGTTGTACAGGCCTCATACTCGGCCATATTGTTGGTGCATGGGAAGTTCAATTTGAATGAGATGGGTATATGGGATCCTTTCGGCAAGATAAGGATGGCGCCAACTCCTTGGCCCTCAGCATGCGATGCCCCATCGAAGTGCATTACCCAGGGCTCCTCCGTTTCCTTTGTATCCTCGTCGGTCATGAACAAAATGTCTTCATCGGGGAATTCGGTCCTTAGAGGCTCATAGTTCGGCAGAGGGTTCTCCGCAAGATGATCGGCGAGTGCTTGCCCCTTAATTGAATTCTGGGTGACATAAGTAATGCCAAACTCGGATAGGAGTAGTTGCCAACGTGTGGTTCGACCAGTGAGAGCAGGTTTCTCGAATAGGTACTTCAACAGATCCATCTGTGCTAGAAGTAGAACGGCCTGGGATAACAAGTAGTGTCGAAGTCTCTGAGTAGCCCAAACGAGCACCAGGGATGCTTTCTCCAGATGAGAATAGCGCGTCTCGTAATCAGTGAATTTCTTGCTTAGGTAATTAGATGGCCTGCTCTCTTCTTCCCATCTCATCATGTTGTCCTAACAGACAGCCCATGGAAAACTCAGTCGTGGACAAGTACATTATCAGGGGTCTATCAGGTACGGGTGGTACCAATACCGGAGGTTTCAGGATATAACCTTTAATCTTGTCGAATGCAGGCTGGCAGTCGTCATTCCATTCAACCGGTGAGTCCTTTCTCAGCAGCTTGAAGATTGGTGCGCATATCGGAGTTAACTGTGCGATGAATCGGCTGATGTACTGGATCCTGCTTAAAAAGCCTCTGACTTCCTTCTCTGTAGATGGTGGTGGCATTTTAGTGATGGCCTTGATCTTGGTCGGATCGACCTCGATCCCTCTCCTACTGATAATAAAGCCCAACAACTTTCCAGACATAGCGTCGAAGGCGCACTTCTGGGGATTCAACCGCAATCTGTAATTTCTCAACTTCTCAAATAGATTCTACAGGTTTATCAAGTGGTCCTCCCTTTCTGGCGATTTGGCAATCATGTCGTCGACGTATACTTCGATCTCTCAGTGCATCATGTCGTGGAACAGGGCCATCATTGCTCTTTGATAGGTTGCCCTAGCATTCTTCAGCCCGAATGGCATTACTTTGTAGCAGAAGGTTCCCCAGGGGGTAATGAACGTTGTCTTCTCGCACTCAACCTCTGCCATCTTTATCTGATTGTATCCTGAGAATCCATCCATAAATGAGAGCATTCCATGCGTTGCGGTGTTATCGACCAAGATATCGATGTGTGGCAGTGGGAAATCGTCCTTAGGGCTCGCCTTGTTGAGATTTCGAAAGTCGATACACATTCAAACCTTTCTATCCTTCTTTGGTACGAGGATGATATTGGCTAGCCACTGCGGGTACTTGGATACCATGAGGAAACCTGCGTCATACTGTTTAATGACCTCATCCTTCACCTTCAACATCCATTCGGGTCGGAGTCGTCTCAGCTTCTATTTCACCGGTTTAACATCGGGGTAGAGTGGCAACTCATGCTCAACCAGATCGGTATCCAAACTAGGCATGTCCTCATACAACCATGCGAAGACGTCTTGGTATGACCGAAGGAAATCTATCATACCTTTCCTCTCCGCAGGGGATAGTGACATTCCAATTTTGGTGATTCTGGGGGCCTCTGTGGTGCCCAAATTGACGTCCTCTGTCTCTTCGACGATCGGGGTAGGGCCATGCTCAAAATCGGCAAATTGTTTGAGGAGCTCATTGGGGAGCTCGTCGGTTTGGCCTTCCTCGTCCAGACTCATGACTCCTACCTCTTCTTGTATTTCTACAAGGAAGGGGTTGGCTTCACATGGGACGGGTATCACGACATTGATTTTAATTTTATTGGGAATTTTAAAGGACAATATTTTTGGAATTGGTATTTTTTCTATTTTTATGATCTTTTGTATTTTTGCGGAGGTCAGCCCCTGGCGAGGTGGATCTCTATATATACAAGGTAGAGTGGTCCAGAGGCTAACCTCACTTTTTACAGGTTGTTTTTTTTTGGAGAGTCGGTGCCATTTTCATGGCATTTGGCGGCTCTCAAGAGTTGGGGCAAGGATGCCCAGTTACTCACCTGTGAGGCTTGGCCTTTTCCTCTTTGATCGGGAGCGGTATCGGTAGGCTCTTGCATTTCTTCCCTCAACATATTTACAGAGGGATCCTCCGGGACCTTATCCTCTACGGTTAGGAGGGGCCCAGAGTGGTTGGTGCTGGAGTGAGGGGTGGATCGGGGAACTTCTTCCTCAAACAAGGAAAGGGCGGCTAAGTCCATTTCGAAGTCTGGGGGGATGATGTAGGGATTGGTGGGGTGAATTGAAGTAGGCTTATGTGGGGTTACCCTCGTCTCCCCATTCAGATCAATTTTTACTACCCCGGCGCTCACAAAGGTTTCACGGATGTGAGGGCGAGCGTGAGGTTCCTCTTCCAAGATGATTCCTCTGGCCTTGGCGGCTGTTGCGGCTCTCATCTTTTCCTTGGCTTCTCTGACTTCCTCTTCTCTGGATCTGTAGCCTAAGCCGAATTTAGTTTGTTGCCCCTTGGCCTTGACTGGGTCTCTTCTTCCTCGAAGGCGTGGACCCAGTCCTTTCCTTTTTGATGGCCCCATCTGTGGAGCATGAACACAGCTGCGT
The DNA here is from genome assembly GCA_021018995.1 of Chloranthus sessilifolius. Lineage (NCBI taxonomy): Eukaryota > Viridiplantae > Streptophyta > Magnoliopsida > Chloranthales > Chloranthaceae > Chloranthus > Chloranthus sessilifolius. Next base: position 41,551,396 of record CM037586.1, read on the forward strand.
CCATTCCTCCTCCAGTTTTATCCGGGGTCTTTTCAGTTGGTTCGAGGGTAACATTTGAGAAGTCATACTCAAATCGATGGAGATCGGCGTCCTCAGCTGTGTGCGGTATGTTTAGCACTTTCGAATTCTCAATGTGCAGAGCGCTCTTCCCCATGTCCTCTCTGCTCTCACCTATGATGGTGACAATTTTTCCTTCTGAGATGAATCAGAGCTTTTGGTGCAGGGTAGATGGTATTGCTCCAAGCTTACGTATCCATGGCCGACCCAACAGCAGATTGAAGGTAGACTTGATGTCCATTACTTGAAAGGGGGTGGTGAAGGTTTGCGGTCTGAGGATCAGGTCAAGGTCTACTTCTCCTATGATTTCCCATCTAGTGTTGTCGAATCCCCGTGCGCTTGATATGAATGGCATGAAGGTGTCGGGGTTCGCCCCAATTTTGATTGCCGTCCTTAGAGGGCATACATTCAGCGCTGACCCGTTGTCGATCAGGACCAACGGTACCACCAAGTTCCCTACTTCCACTGTTATATTCAGGGGTTTAGAATGGTCATTCCCCTTGATCGGTAGGTCTGCATCGGTGAAAGATGGCGTTTGGGGCTAATACTTGCCCTATTATTTCCCCTACTTCATCTGGAGTTACATTGGTGGAGACATGCGCGTCCTTGAGCGCTCCCATTAGGGCTTGAAAGTGAAGTGGAGACGTGATTAACAAATCCCACACAGTAATATGTGTGGGTGTTCTCTTGAGCCGTGTCTCCAGTATATGTTCCCTGGCCATTTTTTCAAAGGGATTTCTTGTGGCCTGTTCTTTCTTCTTTTCTTCTCCTCTGACTGTCCCTGATGCTTCTGGCTAGGCAAAAATCTGGCTCGATCGGATAACGAATTCAACAGCCTCTTCTTGGTTGCACCCTTCATTCATGTCCGTCTGTTCATAGCTCAATGGTACCTAATGTGGGTCATAAGCAGGTTTTGGGATGAGAAATGGAGTGCGTGAGGATTCCAGGGAGGATTGGTCCGGATATACTAGTTTCTCGGGTCCGACCAAGTTAACTCCAATGGGGGGTGGAATGGAAGTGGGGGCAATTGACAGAATTGGAGTTATGGGCACGGAGGGGGCTTGTACTGGTGTTACCTGGGCATGGTAAGACCAGTGGTGATTGGGTGATGAGGGGATTGGGTGAGGGTTTGCTTGTCCGGGTGGCGGTGGAGTTGGGTTAGGGCTAAAATAGCGAAGGGATGGCGGGAGTGTGACTCGGCTGGAGGGATGGGGAGACGTTTGAGGTGTGGTGGGCGTGGGGTGATAGGGATATGAAGGGTTTGTATAGGGGGAGGTCTGATGGGATGGTGATGGGTTTGTGGATGAAGTGGGGTAAATTGAGGATGATGGAGTTGTGCATTGAGCGGGATGGTTTGGATATGGGGGGGTAGTGGGTGGAATGGGGGGGTATAAAGGGTTTGTGGCACGGTGGGATGATGAGGGGTTAGTAGATGAAATGGGATAGATTGGGGATGATGGAGTTGTGCATGGAGTGGGGTAATTCGGGGGCGATGGAGGGGTGTATGGGGTAAATTGGGTGGTGAGACTTGAAGGCGTGTATGGAATGGGGTAACTTGAGGATGGCAGAGTAATGTATTGGGTGGGGGGACTTGAGGGTGTGTATGGGGTAGGATAATATGGGGATGGCGGAATTGCATAAGGAATAGGATGATTTATGTGTGACGGAGGGGTGTATGGGGTAAATTGGGCGTGGGGTGGATATGCGTATGATTGCGGCGGGGCTGTGCCCATTTGGATTTGATAGGCGGGAACGGGGGTGGAAAAATACTGCCCTAAATCTAAGGGCTCCTCTTGGCAAGCTGGTGTGCGAAAATAATCGGCAAGATACAGTGGCTCGATCACCCCAACAAATAGTTCATCTTCATTCGGCCTGGGGAGTGAAAATTCCTCCTGATTGCTAATATAATCTGAAGGGTCAAACTCTTCTTCTTCTTCCTCTATCCAATGTATGTTAGGCCTGGGGCCTCCTGGGTGCGGTGGTAGAGGGGCTTGATGGATATTCTGGTTCTGCCCTTGGGGAAGTGGCGGGGGTATGATCTTTCCCGCCTCTATCAGATCTTGGACCGCGTGCTTTAACGGGAAGCACCGGTCCGTAGGGTGACCCGGTCCCTGGTAGAAATTGCAATGTAGATTCGGATCATAATTCCTTGGTATTGGGTGGGGTGGCGGGCGAGGTTGGAGTAAATTGTCCAGGCCTTTCTATAGTAACACCGGCAGTAAGACACTCAAGGATTGCCCCAACGAGGTGAATACTCGTTCAAAATGTGCTTTCATCTGTTCCGGGGTAAACGGGGCTCTTGGGCCGTTGCTTGGCCTTGATACTTGCTCGAAACGGGTCAGGGGTGGTTGTGTAACCTAGAGTTGTATCGGGGGGGCATTGGTATTGGCCTAGGGGTAAACAATGTTCAGTACCTCTGTCCCTGGTCTTCTTTCAATTCTTGGTTCGACGGCTTTTTGAACCCCGTTGGCCACACTCCTTCCTAGCCTGCCCTCTCTAATGGTGTCTTCACAATGATTGGCATTTCTGACCAGATCAGTAAAACTTGATTGCTGCTGATATAGTAAAAAATCTGCGATGACTGGGAGGGCTCCCTTGGTTATCAATTCAATCTGCTCATCATCGAGAATCCGATGAGTTACCTGAGCGGCTAAGGCCCTCCACCTCCCCAAGTAAGCACTAAATGTTTCATCATGTCTTTGCTTTAATCGGGCCAAGTCCGACTTCCTTGGTTCTATGTCCATGTTATAGACATGTTGTTCTTGAAATAAGCGTGTCAGATCTTTCCAATTTTTTTATCATAGATGGCTCCAGGGATGTGAACCATCTCAGTGCTGGGCCCGTCAAACTCTTCTGGAACACTTTGATGAGGAGTCGTTCATCTCTGCCATACTGGCACATATCCCCGCAGTAAGATTTCAAGTGGGCGATGGGATTGCCAGTGCCATTATACTTATCAAATGATGGCATCTTGAATTTATGTGGCAGGGGGGCGTCAGAGAACAGACATAAGTTTGAAAAGTCCGTTGAGTGTAGTTCCATTCCTCCCATCTTCATCAGTTGCTTTTGTATTCTGTCTATCTGTTCTTTCAGCTGCTCTGGTTCCTTTGAGGCTGTGGCGGGGACCGCTTCCCCCTGATTTGGTTCGACCCTAGGTGTGATGATGGTGGGCCCGGGAGGGTTAAAACTGGCAGTTCCTCCACTGTTGCGAATCTCATCCTCCTCGTACTGTTGGTCGTGGTATTGGTGAGGGGCGAGCTCTGCTATTTGGACTTGGGGGGTGATGGGTTGGATGACTTGGTGGGGCCATATGGTTTGTAGGGGATGAGAAGGGATAAATGGGTGAGCGTTTTGTGGGTAAGTGATGTGCTGAGTTGGGTGCACGTTCTGGGGGTGATGGGGGTGTGATTGAGGTGGTGGGATGTTGTGGTTTTGAGGAATGGGATGGATTGGATTTCCCATTGGAGGTGGGATGGAGGCGTAAGGGGTATAGGTGAATGAAGGGTATTGGTGGGGGGGTATGGGGTTAGTGAATGGGCCTTGATGAGCGTGGGCGGATGGGCCTTGGGTTTGAGGGATTTGGGTTTGATGGTTTTGGAAGGCTTGAATCGACAGGCCCTGGGCCTAGGTGTGGGGATTAATATGACTTTGGGCCAATGGGCCTTGTTGAGTTTGGGCTACTGGGGCATTAGGGGGCTGGGTTTGGGTCCATGGGCCCTGGGTTTGAGTTTGGTAGGTTTGGGTCGATGGGCCCTGGGGGGCTTGGACTTGGGCCTGGGTCTGGTGGGCTTGGGCTTGGGCCCATGGGTTTTGAGGTTTTGGGTCTGGGCTTGGGTTTGATGGGCTTGGGCTTGGGCCCATGGGTTTGAGGGTCTTGGGTCTGGGCCTGGGTTTGGTGGGTTTGGGCTTGAGCCCATGTGTTTGGAGGTGTTTGGGCTGGGGCCTGGGGCCTGGGATTGATATGCTTGGGCTTAGGCCCATGGGTTCTGAGGGTTTTGGGCCTGGGCCCATGTCTCTAGAGGTGTTTGGGCTGGGGCCCATGGATTTGTGTGGGTTTGGGTCTGGAATTGAGGTGGGGGATTTTGGGAGGTAATGATGATGGGTGGTTGGGCATGGTTAGGAGGGAATGGGGTATGGAGGTTTTGGAAATTTGGATGCGGGGTTTGAGAGGTAGGGTTGCGAGAGGCAGCCCACATGACATACATCGCTCTCATGTCCTCCATTGAGGGCATGGATTCAGGTGTGAGATTGGGGGGTGATGGATCACTTAAGGATGGAGGTGGTTGGGAGAAATTGGGCATGACCCGGGTAAATGGGGGGGTATGTTAGGATGTGGATGGGCCATGTCGTGGGAATGATATGTGAGATGGGGTGGATGGGATGTAGGATGTTGGGGGCATGGGTGATGAGAGGGATGGACCGTGGGAAATAGGCGGGGGATGGGACTCCCTAGGGGGTCTTTGGAAGTATGGGGATGCGGTAAGGGTGTTTGAATGGGAGATGGGGATGTAGGGATCGGTTGGGAAATGAGGGGTTTCAGTAGGGGATGAAAAAGGGGTATGTTGGGAGAATGTAAGGGAAGGGGATGAGGTGGAGGTGAACACGGGCGCCCCAAATGGGCCCGTGATATCGAACCTTGTTTGGGTGAAGGTGTCGGGGATCGGGTCTTCTCCTATACGAGAATGGGAAGGGGATGACGGTGGGGATGTATCGGCTCTTGACATGATCCGCTGACGAGTGTTGTATTGATGTCGTGGATAAGGGCCAAATACCTTCCTGGTTCTTCTCCTACGGGCCGGGTTTGAGGTCGCCGTAGTGACGGTCACACCAAGGTATATTTTTTATTGTTTTTCTTTGTGTTTTTTTTTTGTTTTTTTAGGTTTTGAAAAATGATGCTGATTTGATTTTTTTGCTTTTGAAAAGTGAATTTTTTGTTGTTATTTTTTATTTTTGATTTTGATTGATTTTTCTTTTTTAAGGTGGATTTTTTTTGAAGATGAGGATTTTCTTTCTCTCTTTTTTTCAAATTGCAACTAACTCCCCTCTACTTAGATGAATGATGACCTGGTGCCCAGGGTCAACTCCCGTTTCGGGTGATATATGTACCTTTAGTAGGTCCCATGGTGGGATCCGACACACTTCGGAAGAAGCGAAAGGGAACCCTTTCGTTCTATTGAAGGAGAGGGAATCCACGCAAATGACCCGATCCCCCGGAGCAAATCAATAAGAAGTCGCCTTCTTTTGACTGGGCGGGGGCATATTGGGTGTTAGAGAATGTGGGAGGCTACTGCGGACACTAATACCGCTAATCGGGGAATTGGGGTGGTGGAGTGTCGGTTGTCAGAGCTCAAGATATATCGGCGTATATATTATGCACGCCCGACCAAAAAGTATACAGATTTGGTTGGGCGTATAGATTATATACGCCTGGCTTAAATCTGGGGATTTTGGCTGGGCGTATATATTATATACGCCTGTGTAAATCTGGGGCTTTTTTGCTGGGCGTATATATTATATACAACACGCAAAAGGTTCTGTCAATTATATTCTGACAGTGGACAGCAAGCTCGAATGTGGGTCTTTGAACTGGTTTCTTGAGAGAAATGCTCCCGAGGACTGCTGTGTATGTTATCGGGTCCCTCCTTTCCGTTTCCTAGGCATACATGGCTGAATTTTGGGTTTTCTACGCTCTCACCAATGCGGGTTTTACAGCTTGATCGGAATTGGCAACCCAATCGATATACCTCCGGCGCAAGCGCCTTCTCAGGTACTGGAAGGGGTGGTTCTTTTCAGGATCATCACCACTAGGGCTGCCACCTTACTGGGAACCGGGTAAATTGTATCTGTGCCTAAACCCCCCGAAAACTACCCAAAAATGCAAAAATAAATTCAATTATGTCCCCATACTGTTGGCTCACTTTTAATTACAAATTTTTATAGGGGAGTGAAATTAAGTCCAAAATCGGGTTGGGGACGACAAGACCGTGCCGCCTCAACGGGCTGGCGTTCAAAGGTGAAATATGATGACCGAAATAAAGTGTGCAAGTAGGCCCGCCAAACGGTTAAGGCTTGTAAATGACCGAAATTTAAATGACGTGAAAATAAATGCGAGCGGGCCCGCCAAATGGCTAAGGCGGCTTAAATGACTAGAATCGTAAAAGCTGAAATTTAAGGTGTAAGTAGGCCCGCCAAACGGTTAAGACACTTAAAGGACTGAATCGTAAGGGTGAGTACGTTAGTAAAAACAACAAAAAATAATAAAAAATAGCAGCAAATTAGAACAAAAAACAGCCATGGTTAGTAAAATAACAAAACAAAAGGAAAGGCCAACAAGAGGGGAAGCGCTAGGGTGAAATCCCCAGCAGAGTCGCCATCTGTGCGACCGTGGATCCTCTCGAACCCGTCGCAGCGAAGCGCTCGCCTTTTTAATGAAAATGTAGAGTAGAGTCGCCACCCGGAGCTTTTGGTGACCCGGGAAACCTTCAAATTGATATTTTGAGCATCGAAGTGCTAAATATGACTATGATTTACCGGTCTTTGCCAAAGGCTCTAGGGTAGGGGCTTCGGTTATCGATCGGGAAGGGTTTAGGCACCCGATCAACCCGCACGTAGCGGTCTCTATCTATGGCCAAAATAAAAATAAAAAGGGCGGAGTTTCCCCTTGCCTGAAGGTAATAGGGTCCTATCAAGCTTTGAGCCAAACCAAAATTTCGGCAGCATAACGGCTTGAATCCTTGGACGGAGGAGACACCAAGATGGTAGAGGAAGAGAGGGGTGAGCCGGAGCTCACGGGCCCTTGTTGCACCATAAAAGATCTTCGCTTTGGCGTGCTTTCGATGGCTTAAATGGTGTGAAAATAGGTTCTAATGCTAGGATTCAATAAAGTAGGGGGTGTAGAGTGAAGCTAGCGGCTAGGTTTTAGCTAAAAGGAGTGATCTAATGGTGGAAATGGACTGAAATAGGTGAGGTATGCATGCTGGAATTCTGAGAAAATATTGGCATTTTCTCTCACTAGGGTTCTCTCCTAAGCACTCTCTAATCCTTCATCAAAACTCAACCAAAACTTCAACCCTTTGGGAAGAGGGGGGCCTCTCTATTTATAGAGAAGGGATGGGTTAGGGGCTTACTTAAGAGCTAATTGGTTTAGCAATTAGGTAATCCCCCATCTAAGGTTTTTTGGGTTTTCAAGGTCCTAGGGTTTTGGAAAACTGGTTTCAATGGCGGATGATGGGGTGAGACCACGGGTGACTTAAGGATTGCCAATAAGCTCAAAGGGGGTGCAACCAATCTCAAGACACCCACCTCAACCAAGGGGATGGTCAAAGGGTCAAACTAGATGGAGGAAATTCAAGCTACTGATGACAGTTACTACAGATAAACTAGGCGTATATATTATATACGCCCAATTTAGGAAGAATAAATTTCACCAAAATCAGGGGAGTTTTGAGAAGATGAAGCCCGTGGTGGGTCCCACCTATACTGGGTGTATATATTATATACGCCCAGCCAAATTTCCCCCAAAATAAGCAGGCGTATATAATATAAACGCCTGACTAATCTGGGGCTAAATTGGCTGGGCGTATGTAATATCCATGCCTGAGTAAAATTTTTATGATTTTATGTGAAACTTCAATCGGCTATAACTTTTGAACCGTACCTCTAAATTAGGTGATCATTGGCTCGTTGGAAAGCTAAAGAAGTCCTCTTTCCAATGGTATATGGCTCATTAATGGTACTGGTCTATGTGAAATTTTGTAGCTCTCCTCCCATCAACCACCAGAAGGGTTTAAGTTAGGTCTGGGAAGGGATTCTAGGGTGTAGGGGTGACTTCTAAGGATTGGGGGAATGGCTCTAAAGGTCTTAGGGTGATTCCTACTGGTCTAGGTAGGTTCCTAAGGGTTCAGGGGGGTGCCATCGGAAGCACAGGGGTACATCTCTCCCGAAGTACAGATTGATCGGGCCTTGGGCCGAATTTGGGTGTCTACACCATGATTCCATATTAAACACGGGCCATATTCAAAAGGCTTGAATCCTTGAGGAGATGACTGTTGCAAAAGTCCGTCCCATTACCCCTCCTAGTTCTCCCCCTACATGTTAATAATAATTAATGAGAAGAGAGGTTGGCCCAGACCTCGCCAAACTCTGCGACATTAATCCAATCGTGATAATAAGCAAGGTTGCGTAGGACCTATCGTCTAAAGAAAAATACATAAACACATAGGGTTAGGTTACCAATGGAACAGCCCACAAGCCGACTTGTTCTCTACCTTGCCAAAATGGTCTCTATACGACCACTTGTCTACGTAACCATCGAGAAAGTGAATGTACCAAAGCAGAGGAAGTGTCCTTTGCTAAATCCCAAGAAGCAGAAATTGAACAAATGGCTGAAGCATTCAATGATTTATCTAAACGACGATATTGATGAATCTCTCGAAGGAGTCAAACCTTTGTTTAACACTAAGGAGCTTACAGAAGAGAGACACGGAGAAGCTCCCAAACTTGAGCCGCAAGTAGAAGATTGGGAATCCACTGACGACGAGGATTTTCACATAGCAACCTTACAAGATGATGAAGAGTACTTCCACTCAACATGGGAAGAGGATGACACCCTCCAAGAAAACCTTGATTCGGATAGCATCTGCCTCGGCCTTGGCCTTAGAAGATGGGAATGCTCGTGGGAGTTCCCGTGTATCGCTCATCCATACCAACCCCGCTGTAGGGCATGCACCATCATATTGGAATGCTTTGCTAGTTGGGTCTGACATTCTGCAATGGTAGAATCTAACGACTTCAACTTCAAAATAATGGAAGAAAGTAACAACCCACCAACTCAACTACCGACCCAAGAAGCAAAAAATATCAACAGTCATCTGGTTAGCCCAGGGGGAAACTTCCACCTCACCCTCATTGACTTCAAAGAGGAACTAGAACTAGACACTCATCCATCCCTAGACACACAACAACTCTAAATATTTTGGAAATCTCTTGAGGAAGAGTGGCAACCCCCTCCAGGTGATGATGAGGACTACTGGATAGATCTCCCTGCACTCAAGTTAGTAGAGCAAGCTAACCTAGGACTCCAAGCACTGTCAGATTAAGAAGACGAGTTCGATGCCAACCTCGACTCTAACTCAGAAGGATGGGAATGCCCTTAGGGATCTCCCTGCATTTCTCACCATTACCAGCCCTGCTGCTGAGCATCCATGCTCATCCTAACATACTATGATGTTTAAGGGAAAGAACTCACTACCCCTAAGGATCCCTTACGAGATCACTCTCGACAAGAAGAACAACCACATTATAACTCAAAGGATGATAGTTCAACCGATTATGATCTCCAGAGCTTCATCGAAGAGGAGGCAATCAATGTGATAAAGGAAATCCGAACGTCAATGTCGCTGTCATCGGCGTCGCTTATTCAAAAGGTCTCATTAGATGGGGACTTAAAAAAAAATGACAAATTTAGAATAAATCCACATTTCTCGAAGAATCACTCGAAAAGCTCCAGCAGCCGTCTAGATCCCTCAATTAGAGGAAGCAACTCCCCCGGTGCCTTTTAAGGCGACCGACCCTGTACCATATTTATTATCCAAAATAAAAAAAATAGACAAAGTAGAAAACCCTAAAAACTCAAATATGAAACCCAAAAAATCATAAAACTCCATAAAAGAAAGGAAACCCTTCGTCCCATCTCTCGCACGAGGATGCAAGGCATCCAAGATAAACAACAAGCCAGCGATCATACCGGATGAGATACTTTGTAACATTAAGAAAAGGATCAATAGCCTTGACCTTTACCTTACAAAAGATCTTTCAATCATAAATTGTATCAATGAAGGGTTACCTTTCACAAAATCGAATCCCTAGTGTAACAATTTTACAGTATATGAACTTACCGAAGATAAAGAAGGAACAACGGTCACCGAAGAGGCGCCAGACTTCCAACGGGTTATCAAGTGTTTCGATGAGCAAACTCATGATGTCACAAAACCTACAGAAGAAATTAAGTTTAGAACTGAAGAGAAACCCAAGAGGCTACTAATTAGCGAAAGGCTTAATTCTAAGGAATGTCAACAAATTGCATAGGTCTTATAAGAGCACCTTGACTCCTCTGCATGGCCCTATGAGGACATGCCTATTTAGACCCAAGTTTAGTAGAACACCGTCTCGTCTTGGAACCCGATGCAAAGCCTGTTAAGCAAAAACTCCGTAGGATGCACCCACAAATAGCCCTTCAAGTTAAAGAGGAAGTTGAAAAATTACACAAAGCCAAATTCATCCGAGTTGTCCTCTACCCCAAGTGGGTAGCCAATATAGTACCTGTCGCTAAGAAAGATGACAGAGTATGGGTCTACATTGATTTTCGAAACCTCAACCAGGCATGCCCAAAAGACGACTTTCCACTTTCGCACATTGACACTCTAGTCGACAACACCGCTGGACATGAGATGCTATCCTTTATGGATGGTTTTTCTTGCTATAATCAGATCAAATTAGCATAGACCAACCAAGAAAAGACTTCCTTCACTACACCGTGGGGAACTTACTTTGACGTCGTCATGCCTTTTTGGCTCAAGAACGCGGGAGCCATGCATCAACGCGCCATGATGGCTATTTTTCACGATATGGTACATAAATGTGTAGAAGTATATGTCGATGACATATTCGTGAAGTCCCAAACATGAGCAGGACATGTTGAAGTACTCTGATTGGTGCTACAAAGAGCTAAGAAATATCTGCTAAAAATGAACCCAAAGAAATGTGTCTTTGGAGTAACCTCTGAAAAATTACTCGATTTCATAGTCATCAAGCGAGGGATGGAAGTCGACCCTAAGACTTATTTATTCTTTTTGTTATTTATATATTAGCTATTTGCTTTCCCTATTGCATTATTTCTATTTCAAAAAAAAAAAAAAGAGAGCACATATCCACCCTTTTCTACCAGACCCCGGTTTGAGCTACCTACCCCCTTAACAACTAGCAAGGGGAAGAACAAAAACTATTGATAGCATTACCTTTACATGTGCCAATACAAAGTGACCTTCAACCATCACCGAGCTAGCTCAGGAAGCATCCAAGTCCTAGTGATGGTCGACAGCGCTAAAGAAACTAAAAAGCAAAAGATAAACGCAAGAGGTAACTAAAGGAAAAGGAGAAGATCAGGTACATCTAAACCAAAAAATATCTCCATATATATATCAAAGTTTCATTTTGTTCTTACACTTTCATCGGGGGGCATCCCCCTATATATATATAATGCACACACACCTACTCCCTATGCTGTCGCTGCGATGGACGAGCACCGCTGTCCCCAGTATCATCGGCTCGGAGGTCTGTAGGCTGGTCCTTTGAAAATACAATCCCGGGCACTAAAAGTCCTCAGAACCTCTAGATGACGAGGCCCCACCACAGAACCCCCCTCACTTGTCTAGCTAATAGATCACCTCGATCGCGAATGAGGAGGATACCCAGCGGGAATCTCACGAATGATAGAATCCTCCCGAGCGTCACCCCTGACACGATCACATGATGTGTGATGAGACTACCCAACCGAGGAACCCATGCCCTCGACTCTAATCTATCAAGCTGACTAGCCAACCTACGTACCACCCGCTCACTCCTCGTCAGACGATACTGCAGCTGATCTAGGGACACCTACATCTCTGCTCGCATCGGCTGACTCGCCGCCTCCAATGCCTCAACCTGAGTCTTCTGTGCAACCATCATCTCAACTAATAGGTTGCATGGCATCACTGTAAAGCTTGTAAAAGATGCCAAAAGATGGGAAGTATCTCTAAACAAAACTCCATGCCTTTATAGCCTATACTTGTGGTTGAACTTTTTTATATCTGGGGAATAGATTTTATGGGCCCTTTTCCTTCTTCATATGGGTATAGTTTTATCCTTTTGATAGTAGACTATGTGTCCAAATGGGTTGTAGCCATTGCCACAAGGACTAATGACCATAAGGCTATCTTAAAATTTATCAAAGAAAATATCTTCCCAAGATTTGGCACCCCTAGAGCCATCATCAGTGATGGGGGCTGCCATTTCTGTAATAGAAAATTTGAGAGCTTGCTTAAGAAATATTCTGTTACTCATAGGATTGCAACTCCCTACCACCCCCAGACTAGTGGGCAGGTTGAAATCTCAAATTGGGAGATAAAGCACATCCTAGAGAAGCCACTTAGGGCAGATAGGAAGGACTGGGCCATGAGACTTATTGATGCACTTTGGACTTATAGGACTGCCTATAAGACCCCAATTGGCATGTCCACTTTCAGATTGGTGTATGGCAAGGCATGTCACTTGCCAGTAGAGTTAGAACATAGAGCATATTAGATTGTTAAAGCATTCAACAATGATCTAACTTCTGCTGGCATGCACAGGAGGCTCCAGCTGTCAGAGCTAGAAGAGCTACGATTTGAAGCATACTCCAATGCTAGGATCTATAAAGAGAGAACCAAAGCCTTCTATGACAACCATTTGCTTAGGAAAGAGTTCACAGCTGGCAGTAAGGTATGGTTGTTCAACTCTAAGTAGAAATTTTTTCCAGGTAAATTGAGATCCAGATGGGAGGAACCTTACATGGCAGAGCATGTATCCCCATCTGGAGCTATTGAAATCAAGGATCCAAAAGATGGTACGATCATGAAAGTTAATGGTCAAAGGCTCAAGCTTTTTATTGAAAATGTCGTGGAGCTTGTGGTGACCATTCACCTTCAAGAACCTCCCAAGTGTGATTGATTGTCAACAATGTAGACTATGTTTCATAACTATTATTTTTGGCTGTTTTTGTTGTTGTTTCTGTTTTGATTTATTATTGTTTGGCATGGTAAATCAGGCTGTCAATCTTGCTTAATGTGTACATGAACAAATCATGAATCCGTCATAAGTTGGTTAGAAGCATGAACTATTTGAATTGAGTTGGGAATTGACAAATCTGTGGGTAGAATGGATTTGGAACTAATAATACTCTATTTGAATTGAGATAGAACCTATTGAGAGGAGTGGAGAATATTTCGATAGGTTCTGAAGGTTCCCTGCATGCATTTTGACAAGATCTGGGACTTGTTGAAAGGTTTGAGTAAATTCTTAATAGGTTCTGAAGCTGTAAATGTGACTGTTGATAGGATCTGTGAACTTGTCGATAGGTTCGAAAGGTGCACAAATGGTTTTCGACGGGATTTTTGAACCTGTCGAGATGTGGAAACAACCTATCGAGAGGGTCTGAAGGTGTAAGCTTTGTTTCGACAGGTTTTAGAACCTGTCGAGAGGATTAAATTTCGAGTTCAGAGTACCTGTCGAGAGGTTATGTGAACCTCTCGAATTGATTGTTTATGAAACCTTTAACCCATCGACAGGATTGAGTGAACCTCTCGAGAGGTTCAACTACTTTTCACTCTTCGACAAGCTGATGCAACCTGTCGACACCTTTACCCCAATCCTGTTGAAGCTTGTTTTTCATCTTTATAAACCTATCGACAACTCATTCCAGCCATTCGATAGCTTGTCTTTGAGTTTTATCTTCTCTCTGCCGATTTCTACTTTCTTTCTTCTGCCTCTACCTCCCTGGTGTCTACTCCAATCACTCTGCCATTGTTCAAATTACTATCATTCCTCAAGGGCTACATTTTTCACCTAGCCTCTACCAATTTGGTGTTGTGCACATCAAGATCTGAAAACCCTAGGTTTCTGTGGGTGTTAAAGTATTTTAAGTGCTCGCTATTGGCTTTATTGGAGATGGTGATAAGAATGGGGCTAGTAAAAATGAATCAAAGGTGGATTGAAGAGCAGCAAGCCTAAAAATACACAGTCCTGCAAGATACAGGGTCTATTGTAGCAAGTTTTAATAAGTAAGAGTTTGTCCCACAGGGAAAGTTGATCTAAAGCTCCAAGGGTGCTATCTTTAGTAGGCCCTCCAGATCTGGCTATAGATCTGGCAATCCTAAATGGAAGGGGATTTAAGGTCACTATTATCTAACTCCTAACGTAACCTAATGCCTAAACTACAAAAAGGGTTGAGAAGAATGATGGAGTGTGAGAAAATAAATATAAAAGGGTGAGAAGTAAGCTATTAGATATAGATCTGATGGGTCTTATAACTCAGACTCAGATCTGCTGCTATAGAAATCCTGTCCAATTGCTACATTATCTCCAAAGTGGAGAAAGGATCCAACTCACCCCCGTGCCATGATCTAATCCCTTATGGCTATAACCTGTCCACTTGATTGGTCACAGTCTATCCAATAGGGGAACCACAATCTAGAGATGGGTCTGAACAAGTTTATCATTGTAGGCACTACTTCTTCCAAGCTACCAGCTCAAGAATCCAAAGGAACCTCAACCTCTAAAGTTCTCTGTGCGGGGCTAGGCCTGCAATGTGCACTAGCCTGGACACACAGAACCAGCAAGAGTTTGAGTACTAGCTTTTAAGCTTACCTGTTCACTGCTTTAGAAAGACAACAGTGATCCACTCACAAGCCTACAATCTCTACAGCCAGATCAGATATTCCATCTGATGGTGGGCCTATACAAATACAGGGGAGTCTGTCTCTGCACAATCTCTCACAAGGCTACAAGCACAAGTGCAGAGAAGAAGCATCTGTCTTAGATCTGTGGATTGGCCTCACCCTAGGGCTATAATTTTTCCACTTGAATGGTCACAGACTATCCACAGAGGCTATCCTCCTCACAGAGGTCGAAGACAGAATAAGAACATTGTTGTCGCCACCATGTTCACAAGGCTACCAGCTCAAGCTCCCATGGGGATTCAAATTTAGTAGATCCTATGGTGGGGCTAGGCCTGCAATGTGCCTAAGCTGGACACACAGGTCACTTGGATCTAAATAAAACCTTACAAACAATCCTCCATTGCTTACAATAGAACTTAGCAATTGAGGATCTCAAGGCAGTAGGCTTGTACAGAACAACTCACAAAACACCAATCCCATACATGCATAAAATCCTATTATAAAACTCCATTAATTCTATTCCAAATAGACATACAAAGACATAGCCAGCAAGTGCTAGACTATGGAGAGAAGAAAAAGGAAAAAAGAAACTGCCTAAACCCTAACCTTGGTCTACTGCAATTCTACAGTTGGTTTCAAGGAGTATAGAAGACAAGTCCCCTAAACCTAAACAAGGCTTAGGCTTATATAGCAGTCAGCTCTCTCCAAATTAGGGTTAGGAAAAACCCTAATTTATCAATGCTATCGTGGCCCATTTTTATTCCTTAGATGCCTCAGGGCGTGTGCATGGAGATTAGAGCATTAGAGTGCGTGCCCTAGTTGCTGGAAGTTCCCAGATTACCCCTGCAGAAGTGGGGAAGTTAAGAACCCGAGCCTCGCTGGGTAGAAAGGCTTTCCAGGTCTTATCGTATGATAGAATTGTCATCGCTGGGTTGGTTTGACTTGAAGCTCTTGCAGTCGCGGGATTGGTACTTTGATCATCGCAGGGATGCTCTGGTCGTCACTAGATTTCTCTTTCCATTTGAATGGCACGGGAATTGCACGCGTAGTTCGTTCCTTGATGAATCCCGTAGCGATCCTCGTGAAGAAACAATGTGCATGGGCTTCTTGATTCTTGATCGCGCGAGCAGTTTCTTGAAAGTTTGTATCTCGCGGCCACTGCACGAAAGTCGTGCGCAGGAATGCTTGGAGCTCTCTCTCCTTAGTGAATCATGCAAAGATTATCGACTCCACTTTTGAGCTGCGCGAGTGCTTATGACTGAGCCTCGCGAGAATCGCGTGAAGTTTGCTTTTCAATTCCTTCTGTCATCAAACTGCGTGAGAACGGCGCGAGGACTGCGCGACCAATTGGTTTGCTCCCTTCAGAAGCCCATGACAATTGCTTGACGCATTCTTCTTGTTCAATTGAGCCCTGCGACATCTGCGCGAGGCATTCTTCTTAACTTGTTTCTGCTTTACTGTGCCTATGTTGCAGCCAATTCTCTGTCTTGGCTCAACATTCTTTATTCTAAGGAACTTCTGGGGAACAGTAGGCTTCATGGCATGGTTAGGGGCTTATTTGCAGCTTCTGCTTATTACCTACAAAATAGTCTTAACAGTCATTTATTAAATGACTAAGGGTCTAACAGAGATTAAGTTAAGGGGTGAAAAGTGGTACTTTTTAGGTCTTAACAGTGGGTAAGTTTTCTTTCAGCTCCACTCTATGATTTCCTAGTATTTTAATTCCGAGTTTTCGTGGTCACTTTCATTGAGCAAAGAATTCTACTGTGGTTGTTGAGAGCTAATCTTAAGAGAATTGCTTGTCCAATGGGTGATCAAGAGGATACGCTAGCCACCCTTTTCAAAGCCACCTCCAAATCTGCCACAAAAGCAGATAGGAAATTTAGTAGGCTCACCAAATAGCCCAAGGAGACCCCATTTGCCAAAAGAAAGCTTGTCATGGATAAATCGGAGAAACTTGGAAAAGCTAAGAAGGCCAAAATTAGTGAAGAAATTGTTGAGGAAGCCCCTGAGACAGAACCCATGCCTGAGCCTAACCCTAAGGAGGAATCTGAAGTCCCTGTGAACCTATCTACTCCCAATGAATTTCTAGTTAAGCTGGGCCTGATTTCAGAGACAATTTTTGACACCCCCTACTTTTCTAAAGAAGAGGAGTATAAGGATACTTTAAATTATTTGGTGAAGGGAGACCTAACACCCATGCTGACCCCATTAAGTGAAAAATCCTACCCTAGGCTGGTCAAGTTGTGGTATTAGAATCTCAGGAAGAAGACCAAGCCAGGTTCAACTAATCCTTGTCTGGAGATTGTAATTGATCACCAAGAGATTGTTGTGAATTACAGTGATATAGAGTTGGTTTTAGGGATCCTTTCTGTTTTTTATACATCCTATGATTTGCCAGGACCTGAAAATGTGCATTTCAAAGCAATGGCCAGGCACCTCACTCAAGGCATTGTGGGGTCTGGGGAATCAATAATGAGAGAGATCTGCACCCCAGCATGTTGTTCATTGACTCATATATGTCAGTGGTCATCAGCAAGGAAGGAGAACCCCCAATAGTGGATGCCTTATATTTTTTCTCCAAGGGCCAGTTTATGAATGCTGCCCCGCTTGTATTTGATGCAATGGTGGATGTCAATGAGAAAATCTGGAAAGTGCAAGTCTTACCTGGCCTACCTTATAGCAAGCTCATCACTGCCTTGCTTAAGAGAGGAAAATTTGCTTTCCCAAATAATAAGCCTGTGGTGAAGGTGACTCCAAAAGTATTTGGGAAGAGGGCTTGATCTGCCAGTAGGACCCTAATTAGAAAGAGTAAGAACAAATCAAGTGAGGATCTTGAGATAAAAGCTCCACAAGCAGTCAGTTCTGTTGCTGCACATGGCACCTCTTCTCCTACTACTTCAGAGCCTCTCCCAACAGTTGGCACTAGCTCCATACCCCCTCCTGAGATCTCTATATCAGTCACCTCCGAGCCTCTGCTCCCATTTGCTGCTCCTAGCTTGGAGCCTCCACCTATGACATTTGCACCCACAATCATCCCCTCCATTGATTTGATTCTGCCTATGGTCAGCTCCTCTGATGCCAGCCTCACCATCCCCCCATCTGTCATTCCATCCATCTCAGTTTCCTTAGCTTCCATTCCCCCTAGTAGCTCAGCAACCCCTTCAACCATTATCACCTCCACACCTTTGCCAGTTCCTCTTACCACAGACTCCATCCCTTCCTCACCAACCCATGACCAAAACCCTTTTTCAGAAGAGGGATACTCAGCCATGATGTCCTCTATCATAGGGGACATCAACTATGAGTTTACCCCTCTCCAAAACTCCCCTCACCCTCCTCATTTCACCCCTCCTCCAGATTTACCACAACCACATCAATTTGCTCCTATACCTCCATCACCACAGCCCACCACCTTCACTCATGCACCCACTTCCCTATTTCAACCAATTCCACCCATCACACCTGATTTCCTACCCCAAATCTTCAACCTATTACTCTCCCTTCAAGCCCAAGTGATGGCCGATACCCAAACCCAATCATCAATTGAGGCCAACCTACTATCCATGAACTCCACCCTTCAAAACTAGGCCTCCAAGCCATCCAATCCACTTTATCCCTTTTAACCCAACCATCCCAACAACCAGTTATCCCTACACCCACTGTGCCTATCCCAGATATCCCTCCTCCTACCTTTATCAATGCCACCACTCAAACAAACCCCTGAACCTGCCCTTGAAGTCCCTCAACCCATACCCTCTACCTCCACCCCTCCCATGCCATCATTTATCCCCTCTCCCTTGCTAGCTGGCCCATCCTTCAGTGCTGAGCAGCCCATATTACCAGCCTCTTTCAATCCTAGACCTCCATACTACACCCTCCTTCAAGCCATGAAGAATAATGCTTACATCAAGAGGAATGTCGTTAGAGGAATGGCTGACCTCAGAACATCAGTGAGGCAGCCCCTCCTTGATAAATTCAAACAGTGGGGCTAGCCCACAAGTTAGAGAAGAAGAGAATCAAGAAGGGTTGGAGGGAGATAATGATCCAATACAATCAAGAAAAGAATAGGGTTGAGGGGATGGAGGATGTCATCAAGAAATTGCAAACAAACTTGAGAGTAGCAGAGGAAAAAGCTTATGACTATGGGGTGACTATTGCAGCATTGCAAAAAACCTTAACTGAAAATAGTGACCGGGAGTTAGCAAAAGCTATTTCCAAACAATTAATTCCTGATGTACCTCCAAAGGAAACAACCCCTAAACCCAAGGAGCCTCGCAAAGTCATCCCTGGAATCAAAATTCGAGAGCCTACTTCAAAGCTAGAGCCCACTCCCAAAAAGAAAAGCACCTCCAGGCCAAGAAACACAACTTCCAAAAGGTCACAGCCTGCTGCTGCTACTTTGAAGAAAGCAAAGGGCAATGGAATCCAAGAACCACCTGATGTAGCAGAAGATTCAAATGATTAGACTTGTACATGCCATTAGTTAGGATGCCTTTGCATAATTTTTATGTAGATCTTTTCCCTTACATTGTATAAATTTTTTGTGTATAAATGAAATTTCTCTTTGTTATGTTTTATTTGGTTTCCTTCTGTTTTTATATTTGCTAGTCTATTTTAGTTGTTTGTGTGTGCCTTGTTTAATGCTTTTACTTACTTTATCTTGTGTTTTATTTTGTGTATGATAATCTGCTGCACATGCACTCTCTTTTTAAATCAGTGAGGACACTGCTTCTCATAGGTTTGGGGGTGTGGCAGGGTATGCCAATGGATAGTTAATGGTAGTGCAACAAGGTTTTAATAGAAATTGGGAAAATAAAGTGATTTCCCATCAGGTTTTTGAAATAGAGGAAATTAAAAACTTTATAAAACTAAAATGTGTTGCAGTTCTAACATTTTTCATGAAGTGAATGTGAAGCATTTAAAAAAAAAATTGATGTTTAGTGAACTTGAAAAGGGAGAGAAATGAGAGGATAATCCCTAGAAAATGTGATGAAAGGCCATTCCTAGTGAGATTTGGGCCTGAGAAATTTCCTTTGAAGAGTGTTTGGCAATTTTTTTTTGCTCTAAGGACTGATTGGATCTAGTTTTTCTCACTAGAAGTTAGCCAAATCCATGTTAAAATAGCTTGACAGCATTCATGATATTGAGGACATGAAGTAAGGCCATTACTTGGACAGTTTGAGCTTAAAATACTTACCCTTTAAACTGCCTTTGTATACACCAATTGAGCCTGAAGCATGCCATTCTTCTTTGACAAAAGCCAACATATATTTTTCCCTGAACCTCTTGACCTATTGTAGTTCACCCTCAATCTGAGAATTCAGTATGTGGAGGAGTGAGGCTAGAGGAGCAAGGTTTCATATTTGGTGGAAGGAAAAGAGAGAAAATTGAAGGAAAATAGTATTCAGTGGATTGTGGAAGTCCAGCCCATAAAAATACAAAAATACTAGAAAAAGACAAAGGAAAAGCATACAAAAAGACAAAAAAAAAAGAAAAAAAATAGAAAAACAGAAAAGCAAAACAAAAATGAGAGAGAAGTCACTTCATTGGAAACATTAAAATGAGGATTGGAAATTGATCACTTCAAATCTACAAATTCAAAGAAGATGAAGCTTGTGCTGAATTGAAGAAGGTGTACATGTCACCTCCTTACCTTACTGACTTCTCGATTTTTAAGCTTTCCTTACCCTTTCTTCTTCATAAACCTCACCCATAAGCCACATTACAACCCAATAAAAGCCCCTACTGATCTGAAATGGATTGAGTTGTCATGTGGAGATGAGGATTTGTATAATCTATGTTGAAAAGAGTTAGAGGATTTCAGAAACTAAAGCAATGCCTATGCTCATGCTTGCAGTCCTATTTGAGGGTTATAACTGTTCTTGAGCTATGTGAAATGATACACCCTTCTATCCTATCTTGAGTGACAACCCTGGTGAGCTTTGGGTTTGAAATTAGGTTTGTTGGGGGCATTATCAAAACATAATTCTCAATTTGATGGTAAGCTCTGCATTCATTTTCATACAAAATGCCTTGACATAAGTTGATTGAGAGTTAAGGAATTACATCAAAATTTCAATTTTAAACTACTATATTTCTAGCAAGAATCCTCCAGAATTGAATGAACAAAATGTGGAATGAATTTTATGTTGCTTAAATTTTGTTTTTAATATGCTGCATTGATATTAACTAATTCATTGGAGAAGTTTGTGGCTAACTTCACTGAAAACCCTCAAGAGACTTCACTCCTCCACTAGGGATCACTTAGTGGTTTAAAAGGCTTGATGCATATGCTAAATGCATCTGTGCTCCCTATAAAAGTGGTATTGTTTATTTTTAATAATTATTTTTACTTTCTCCTTTGCTCAGGGATTAGCATAGCTTAGGTTTGGGGGTGTGTTAAGCAGTGAAAAATACCACTTTTCACCTCCTAACTTGTCCTTTGATGGACCTTTGAGCTGGCTAATAATGTGTTTGGAGTGTATTTTTGTAGATAAGCAACAAATTGCAGTCTTAGTGCAGACATCCACCTAAAATGGCCAAAGAAGTTGCTCATACATCTCAACATGTGCTTAGACAACCAAAAGCCAGCAAAGCAACCCACAGAGCCTTAGAAGTTCATGAGAATGCCCTGAGCCTGTTAAGTGGTGAAAAATGCCACTTTTCACCCTTTAACCTGACCATTGATAGACCTGTGAACACACTAATAAGCCTCTGTCGAGTGCATTTTGTAGACAGCAATAAAAGATGACACTAATGCAGAAAGCCACTCAAGAATGCCCTAAAAGGGGGCCATCTCTCAGCACAGGACAAACCCAGCAACAGCACACCAGAGGGTAGCACATCACTGGACCCTTAGAGCGCATGGCTACAGTAGCGCAAGGCGAAGGAAGTGAAAACAGGTTGAAAACATCCTGTCGAGAGGTCACCTATCGACTTCGATAGGAGCTGAAAGTAAAGAAAGGAGGAATTCGTGGAGTTGAAAAGGTTTCGATAAGATCTGAAGGCAGAAGAAGGATGGATTCATGTGGATTGAGGAGTTCGATAAGATCCAAGAACCTATCGAGCAGCTGAAAGAAAGGAAGAAACCATCCTATCGAAAGCCTGCCTGAGGTGTAAAGGGAACCTATCGAATGGTCTCCTGAACCTATCGAGATGGAGGCACTGGAACAGAACCTACCGAAGGGTGCTTGAGGCTTTCGATAGGAGTGAGAGCAACCCTATCGAAATGATGGCATGCAGAGCGGAACCTATCAAAATCGTCCTCTAGCCTATCGAAAAACTTCCGCAACCTGTCGAATGCTCCAGGCCAAAGGCTGAGAATATTGAAGCCTAAGAGAAGGCTCATCCTATCGGAACCTATCGAAGAGATCTGAGAACCTAGCGAAAGGACAAAAAAGCTCCATTTGAACCTGTCGAAAGCTTCCTGAACTTGTCGAAATCGTGTGTAGAACTTCTCAGAAACTCAACTATGCACACGTTGAGACTTGGTGACCTGCTGCATGCAACCCGAGGCACTTGATGGCTGGCTCGACGATTCCAGAAGATGCCATAGGAAACCTTAACCAACCCATGTGCTCTAACAGAACCCTAACAAACTCTGAGGACCTTCTAGAAGGGATTTTTAGCGGGAAAAATAGAGGAGAAAGCTATATATAGAGACCCCCAATTGCAATTGTGGGGATCGAGATTTGAGCAAAATTTTGAAAAAAAGAGCTCGCAGAGAAATTCCATTTTCCCTCCTTTAGCCCAATAATGGTTGTCTAAGTCCTTTGAGTCGCGAGGAGAGAGGTTAGATCTGTAATTGGGTAAGGTTGAGATTGCTATTGTGGCTTCACTACTGCACAGACTACAGATCTAAGAGCATTTCCTTTGTAGAGTGAGTTTGATTGCAATGTAAATGTTGTTTTTAATGCTTTAATTAGATCTAAAGTTCCTTTGGTTTCATTTGGTGATCGATCGGATTTGTGTAGAGGAGTCTGTAGATTAGCTCACCCACTTAACTGGTAGACCTCTTGGATACCATCCAATCTCCCTGAATCTAATACTCCTGTAATTCCCTGAGTCTGTGACCTTCAAATTGCAACATCTATAGTGGTTTTAATTGTTCTGATTGATGCTTTTGCTTTGGAGGAGATCTTAGGATGGTCTGTGACCATTAAAGTGGATAGATCATAACCTTAAGATTAGTCCAAGCTCAGGCTCCAATTGCATTCGTCTGCTGTAAATCCATCGATCAGATAAAGTCTATAGGATGGTCTATGACCATTAAAGTGGACAGATCATAGCCTTAAGACTAGGTGGATCCTGTGATTTGAAGTGGAATACCGCAATGTGCTTATAGCCAGCTGAGGGAATTGTGTGCCCGAAACCCCTGTGACATGATTAATCGAACCTGATTTCAGTGAGACCAATTTCCAAGCTACTCTTCTCCATTTTCTACATTTTACTCCTTTCCCCTGCAAGGTCTAAATTCCCAAGCTCGATCCAAGTTAGTGTTTGTATTATTTTAGCTTCGCTTAAGTGATAATCCATTTTAAGCCTCTCCCCTGTCTTTTAGCTAACTTAGTAATAGTTACAGTGCCTGAGCTCTTACAGATCAGGAGATTTACCATATTTTTAAACCAACCTCTCTGTGGACATTCCCTTTCTCACCATCTTTTTAAAACTTGCTACAACAGACCCTGATTACTTGCAGGTCTGTGTGAGTGTGTTTTGCCTAGTTTTATTAAGTTATTTTAGACCCTCTTTGGAGGTAAGGCAAACACATCAACAGATCCCAACTGGGTATGCTTGGAACCAAGAGCAGTTGTAAGGATTGAAGAATTAAACCCACAAAGAGGCTACTAAGTGTTGAACAAATGAACAACAACAACACTGGATTGTGTGCCAGCCTAGGAAACAAAGGACACAACCTGTCGAGAGGATAAATTAACCTGTCAACAGGTTTGGATGCTTAGAATAAAGTTGTTGAGGTTGGAGGCACAACAGAAGATCATGTCGAGAGGATCTATAAGTAAAAGCCAACCTGTCGAGAGGAACGAAGTTGGAAACATGAAGATCTCGCGAGGTTCCATTACCTATCGAGAGGTTGGAGGTACACTTGTGGATTCTGTCGAGTGGATACCTGGAGGTGCAGAAGAAGTCGAGAGATTCCAGATACTTATCGCGAGGTTCAATTGAACCTGTGGAACAGTGCAAGGCAACCTATCGACAACTTACCTGAACCTATGCTCATTCTCGCGAGGATTGAGCCAACCTGTAAGGCACTCAACTAAAGACAGTATAACATGTCAACAGGTTGACTATAACTTGTTGAGAGGATGAATGAAGAACTGGATAGAAGGTGAAGATGTACTCCAATCCTGTCGACCCGTTCACATGAACCTATCGAGATGTACTCTGATTCTATCGAGAAAGCTCCAAACCTGTCGAGAGCTACTCCATC
The DNA here is from genome assembly GCA_021018995.1 of Chloranthus sessilifolius. Taxonomy (NCBI): domain Eukaryota; kingdom Viridiplantae; phylum Streptophyta; class Magnoliopsida; order Chloranthales; family Chloranthaceae; genus Chloranthus; species Chloranthus sessilifolius. The sequence continues at coordinate 41,575,378 of CM037586.1, forward strand.
CTGCCAAAGTGAATGCTGAGAAGCCTCCAATCCTGTCGACTAGTCATTTCAACCTGTCGATAACCATTTCAACCTGTTGAGAGGTTCCCAGAACCTCTCGACATTCAAATTAGGAACTTATCAATTCCTTTCACAGCAGTTGCCACATGCCTATGCTTTGTGCACACATTCCAAATCATGTCAGCGACTCCCGGGGCTATTTTTGATATGCAACTGGGCACGAATGGAAACCCTAACTACCTCATGTGTATCTACCTGTTTTGGACCAATGGGGAAAGAGCTTCTAGAAGAGAAATCAGCCATATCGGTAGCTGGGAATAACATAATTATTCTTTTGAGCTCTGATTGGCTGAAACGGTTCTGAAGACAGAGAGGAGAGTATAAAAGCTTGAAGAATTTACAGAGCTATCATCCAAAATTTGGGAGAACCAGAGCAAAATCCGATCTCCATCTTCCCTCAAAAAATTCCCTCTCTCTTCCTTCGTCCCCCATTTTCCTCTTAGCCAATTATGGTTGGCTAACCCTCTTTGGTAGCTAGGGTGAGGCTGAGAGCTGTAAATTGAGAGGTTCAAAGCTTTGTAGGAGGATTAGGTGTAGCACGGATTATAGATCTGAGTACAATTGACTATAAGTTGTATTGATTCAGTAATTGTTGAATGTAAAGCTAACTTAGATCCATAGATCTTTTGATTACCATTTGATTTCCCTAGATCTAATATCCCTATGGATGCCTGAGCTTGTAGCCTCGCATCCATAGCATCTGCATTGGTTTAGATGTTCCAATCAAGATCTCTGAATTGGAACAATCTCTAGGATCTATGACCATTCGAGTGGACAAATCATAGCCTTAGGATTTCTTCAATTCTTTGGTTGAGAATGGATTCTTATACCTTGCATCTGAGCTTGTAGCCAGATGAAGGATTGCTACAAACCAGTTCCCTACACTACTTTTGAACCAAACAAATTTTTAGTAAAGACCAAAATCCCTTGCTACTATTCTCCATCCCTTGATTTTAATCTTTTCTCCATTTTCTCTTAAGTTTGTGTTTAATCAAATCTTGATCATTTGCACCTGATATTTGTAGTTTTTAGTAGTAACAAATCCTTAAAGACCTCTCCTCTCTCCTATTTTAATTTTAATTTAAATTAGGATAGAGTGTCAGATCTACTATAGATCTGGAGATTTACCATAGTTTAAACTACAATTCCCTATGGACATACCTTGACTTACTTATTAAAACTTGTTGCAACAGCCCTGGTTCTTGCAGGATTGACTGCTTGCCTTGATCCCTCATCTCTGTAATTTGTGCAATTAATCTATTATTTTAGCCATTTAATAATTGCAATGTGAGCAACACAATAGCAGTCTGAAGATCAGAAGACCAGCGACGACCCCGTAGCGCTGCCCTCCACAGATGCATCCGCAGAAATGTGAACCTCACCTCTAACGGAACCCCCTGACGAAGAAAAGCAAAATGATCATACGCCCAAAACTAAAAAAATAATAAGAAAAGAAATATTGAATAACTGCTACGACCAAAAAAAAAACAAAGACTTCATGACACCAATTAACTAAAACTCACCTAGAGGAAGGGAAGGAAACCTCCAATCATTGCAACGCCTCACCGCCGACGATAAAGCTGCTCATAATGATGCGCCAATGTCGCCGAACCCCACGCATAGGTAGGGACCCGATCTAAGTCCATGACAACCATAAAAAGTAACTCGGTGACGCATCCCTGAGTTGAAGAAGAATAGAGTACTACACCAAGGAAGTGCATCAAGAATGCTCGAAGCACCCTATCCGCAGCCAACCTCGGCTCAACCACAAGCTCCGTACCCGCCAACACCATGCACCGCACCTCATAAGACGCCCTCGCCTCCAAATGACGCCTCGGAGGGATAAAGCCACTCGCAAACATATCAAAAAACCAAGGGACTTGAACTACACCTAGCCCCGATCCACACGATCTATAAGGCACACCCAAAATCTCCTCACACACCTCCAAATACTCTCCTACCATCCTCCTCATGATCGGCTCACCCTTAAAATGAAGACCAGTAATGCGGACCCAGCCCTCGGGAGTCGGCAACATCATACCAACTAGAAAGAGAAGTGCCTGATGCTCCTCCCTCCACCTCTCAAAGATCGTCGCAACTCGATCGACCTGAAAGGGCTCTTGCTCCAGGATCAGCCCGAAGCCGAAAGACACCAACCGCCCCTGGTGAAATTTTGACAAAGCATGATACCTAGTATGTGACTCGGTCCACGCAAAGCTGATAGCCAGCTGCGGGGGCTGCTATTGAACGAAACACAAGTAGAAAAATAAGACTAACACATACCTATGATGAAAGACAAATAGATCTAGAGCTAAAAGCATATACAATATGCCCCAAATATAATAATAACTCATAACGAACACACAAAACATGATAAGAACAACTGAATAGAAACGTGACCTACGTCTAGATGCCGTCATGATGAATGAGTGAGCACACAATCCATGATCAATGCATGTTCGACATAAATTCAAAAAGGGGTTTCCAGATCTTAATTAGTTAATGTCATAACCTAAATGTCTAGGATAATGAAGGAACTCTTTCTCATGGGTACCTACCGGGCCTCGAGCAAAGAAATCCTCTAGCAGGAAGTGTCTGCGATCTCGATGCTCCACACCCTGGTGCTCCTCAGGTCTCTCACCCTCATCCTTAACTACTCCCTGCTCAATCTCATGCACACCCTCATCCTGAACTACCACCTGGTCACCCTCTGGTACCTCCTCTCTAGCTAGCTCCCTGACAATGGCATCAACCCGAGCCTCAGAGGTGTCACCTATCTCCACCATCATCATCCTCTGAAACTCAGAAATAGTAAAATTGCACCTCCTAATACCCTCACCCTCCATCCTAAAATAAAGAGCTCAAAAAACTGAAGAGGACAAGAGAAACGGTCCCTAAAACAGACGATCAAATCACAAAATATCACAAAAACACGAATACTAGAGTGCAACGAAACAAGGAAACCAAAAGTCAAAGACCAAAACGGATAGCACGGGAAAATGAAGGTTTTTGAACTATATATACAATATACCCAAATCTTGTGCGTGAACTCACGCGCTCAACCCAATCACGCACCACAGTCTCCGTGCTTAATTTGGTTCAAACATTCAATTTTGAGCGCGTAAACAAATTATCGCCCGCTCAAACTAACCCGATCGCCTGGTTGCACCCCACTTACCAGGCGCGTAATCACCTCAAGCGCCCGAACCGGCACGCGCGAATGCCAACAGTCACTTCAACAGTGGCCGGACACCGCCTTAATCCTGTACTCAATACCGTGCATTTAACTCGGTTAAACGATTGGACACCGGCGCGTAATGACCTTTCGACCCTCTTAAACGCGCGCTCCCATTCCGAAAAACACTTCTGACGAAGAACATATACACCCCAAACCAAAAATTTTAAAAAAAATACCCCCCAACATCGTTTATACACTCCAACTAAGACCAAACTAAACAAAAAATGGAGAAATGCCCCCGTCACTTACACACTCCACTAAGACCAAACTAAACAAAAAAAAACTAAAAAAGAATGCCCCCCATCATTCATGCATTTTAACCTAAACTAAACTAAAGCAAAAAAAACTGCTCCCAACACACCCCAAATCAAAATAAATAAATAAGATCAAACCAAACTTAAATAAATATGCATCACACTCAAAAAAAATTGAAGCAAGCTACCAAATAGACCAAACCAAAATTTACTAAATAGAAATTATTACAAATGAAATAAAAATTAATAGATATTATCACAAATGAAACAAAAACATTATCACTTCATAAAAAAAACAATGATTACAAAACACATCGAGGGCATACCCTCTGACTATACAACTTAAAATAAGAAACTTAAAATCCGTCCGTTAAGGAAATGCCTGAATTTGAATTTATTCGGGAAACAAGAAATCTCAGAGAAGCCTAGAGGAGGAACACACCCTGAATAAATTCTGACAATGACAACCTTTCCACACTCCAAGTCGGTAGAAAAGAAAGGGTGGTTCACGGAAAGCCACCCAGAACCTGTGGGATCCACCCATGGAAGCTCACCTTGGATAGCATAACAAAGATGAGCAACTAATACTGAATCCGCAGAGCCTACAGAGAAAAAATAGGGATCGGTCACGAGAACTCTGACCCCGCTTTATCCTTAGGTTTCCTTTCTACCACCCTTTTTTCCTCCACCTCTTCCCTTAGCATGGCAGCAATTCGACAACTACCTCGCATTCCTAATCCCGTTAATTTCCAATAATCCACTTAATAATCACAACCCTTTGGGTTCAATACCCGAGATACAAAAGAGAAAGGAAGAAAAGACATCAATGAACAAAAATGCCCAAAATCACAAACAAAAAAAAAGCCCCAAAACTTCTAATTGTAAACTTGAAATGAAATTCAAAACAACAAAAAAACAAAGCCTTTGGCTCACACTTATAAGCTATACCTCCTAAACCACAGAGTGACCAGTGTCACACCTTTAAACCCTTCCAATCTAATTAAATCAAAAACCAAACACATACCCCCTTGGAAGACCACAATCCATGACAACCTAGATAAACCAATAATCATGTAACATTTACCCCTCTAAGGGAACACAAACCCAAAAGCAAAATAGATAAGCCAATAGGATTCAAACACTTAACACCCATCTAAAACTCTTTGAAAACTAATACACTTCTAGCAAGTGTCATCTCTAATTAATAAAAGGACTAAAACAAAATACCCTAAACCTTAAACAAAACAAACAATAAGAAAACTCTGAAAGGAAACCCTGACTTGTTCGGGACCAAAAAATGCCCCCAATAAACCCATTAGAACAAGTGAACTCTCTTAACAAAACTCAATAAAGCGAACTAATCTCAGGATAAACCCTGAATAAATTCGGAATGAATCCTAAAACTCTAAGCTAAGTCAAATCCTAAATAAATCAAACAAATCAAATATGCCTGACTAATCCTCTAAATAAGTTTAAAAGAAATAAATAAACACAATAAACAATAAAATATAATACTTCTTTATTTATAAACAAAAAAAAAAATTATAAGTACCACGGGAGGCATACCTCCTGAACTTACAACCGAAAACGAAAACCTAAAACCTAACTTACAACCCAAAACAAAAATCGTAGACTCGAAATGAACATAAAGTGAGGACCAGAATGCCCGATCGGAGGCCTCAGAAGGATTACCACAGACTTACAGCTTCCAATCAGGAGGCTTCAGAAGGAGAGGTGGAGGATTGGTTGGGGAACACATCCCTCCACTTGTAACACATTCCTCTTCTATCGTCTTCATCTCATCCATCGCCGCCTCCTCAACACTGCCTTCACTGCTCCCTTAAAGGAATCGATGTGAAGACTAGCGCCCTCATTCCCAATACCACCCATTCTAAGAATAATAACGTCCCCGGGCATCACCTCAGGATGAAGATCACATGAAATCACGGACATAGGAAGAAACAACATCCCAATCAGATGATTAGATCATCCAATATCGCTAGAACATGAATTTTAGAACACAAAATATCTAGAAAAAGTAAAACTCGATACTAAACTCGAGAATGAGAAACAAATAAAGGCTCCCTCGCTTATATAGAGTACGGACTTAATCACGCGCCTTGACACGTGCGCTTAACTCAGTCACACGCATCACACGACGCGCATAATCTAAAACACCCGCCTTAACCGAAGCGTACAATGAAACTATCACCCGTTCCAACAGCTTGACACTCCATCACGCGTAATATATGAACCGTGCAACCTTATCAAACAGCACACTCCAGACGCGCAATGTAAAAGGTTGCCCGCACAGTGACCTGGTTACACCTCAATCACGCGCTACGATTAGAGCGCATAATGCAATCACATGCACACTCAGACACGCATAAACAGCCCCTCGAACCTGTGATCGCACAGCCGGAAATAGGTGCGCAATCACATTGAGTAGCATGTGCCAAGCGCGCAATATCCAAGTTAATCGACCCTCACACCTTTTCACCCCATCTTGACCAAAATTCTCCTGTCCCATCACATGGCCTCACACGCTGTTTTAAAAGAATGACACAGCCACTTACCATTCTCCCATCACGATCCCACCAAAAAGAAAGAACCCCGTCCTGTCACGACAAGACGCACACACATGACACCACCTCAATATCCAGCCCCATCGAAATAAATCAATCGCATCACCACACATCCTCTCATGAGAAGCCAAAGATGAAGCCAATCACAACGCAGTCACAACATGATCTCACATAACCCAAGATCTGCCAAAGAAAAAAATAGGACACACCTATCGCACAAATATCCTATCAGCGTCACATCACTAACTACGCTTAGCCAATATCCCATGGCAAACATCACTACCCGAAAAAGCTTAGTCAACACTTGCCATGCCATATGACGAAAAAGTGGGAAAGCTCGATCGTGTCCCATCGCTAAAAGCAAGGAGCCCTCTGCCCGAATTGCTCGCTACGTCACAGCCGCTAGGACTAATCCAGCACATAGCCAAAGAAAGGGAGAACCCCTAAGTCCCATCAATACATCACTTCTCTAAGACATTACATCACATTGTCAACTGTCAAGCTCTGCCACAGCGGACACAAAAAAGAGAGGAATCCCAAGGTCCCATTGCGGTATCACCCCGACAACCCATCGCGGACCACATAAGCTACACATAATTCTGGTAAGTATCAACCCCCAGGTAAGTATTACCCACTTTTCAATTACTCGATATTGCTTATAAATACAGTTAGCTATGATTAAGTCAAATGTTTTCAAAACCCATCTCTCACGACTCACGAATCACTATAGTCCTCCCATAAGAGACAATCATCAGTATTCATCGAGAAGGTTAGACAAAGTATCCGGCATGTCAAGTGTCATCTTGACAACACAAGCGTCGATTCACAAATCTCATACCGGTGGATCTGCTCAGCAACATCTTGGAAGCCACATTTTCTAAAGATTTACCATCGAATTGATCTTAAGTTAAACTCCCAAAATTTCAAAACCCCCTTACTTACTTTCAAAAGAAAAAACAATCTTTTACTCCAAAACCAAAATTTTTTTACTCTTACTTCCAAAACCAAAACCAAAACATAAAAAGAAAACAACCAAACTACCTAGAGAAAAAACCAAGCAAAGAAAAAAAAGAGACATCACCTGCCAAAATTCACTCCAAATTCACTTCAATTACCAGCCCAAACCGACCATTCCCCTGGGAAACTGAACAATGAGTATATTTAATCTAAAAACTTACAAACGCCTAGTAGAAAAGGAACATTTGACGTGCATTGGTGTGAGCAATGACATGCCCGGTCTGACATGACTTGTAAAGACCTTTGACATTATATTAGATTTTATTATCGGTCCCTGGACCTACTTATGGACATTTGTATGATGCCCCCCAATATCTCGACTGCGTCATACCCTTCTGTTTGACTGCTCCTTGCAGCAAGTCGTGACATGCAGCGGGATGCTCGTTGCACCCACAAATTAGGATATGGTAATTCTCCTTTTCGTTTTACTGTCACTCGCAGCAGGTCGCACCATGCAGCGGGATGCCCCTTTCACCCACAAAATAGGATACACTCCCCGTCGACTGTCTATGGCAGCGAGTCGTGATACGCGACGGTATCTCCCCTGGGCATCCACTACATGGAACACGCCTTTCGACAACTACCACTGGGCCCTCGAATGCTTCATTTTAGCTTGCACTGATAGATAAGAAAGCCAAGCATGTCATGTCAACATCCTCAATTCACATATTGTGCAACCGTGGGAATCGTAACGATCCTGTCGCAACGATGCGCTCTCTAACTATAAAAAATATAGAGTCGCCACCCGGAGCTTTCGGTGTCCCGGGATACCTAGTTCATTTTTATGAGCACCGAAGTGCTAAAAATATGACTCTGAATCCGGTCCACACCAAAGGCCCTTGGGTAGGGGCTTCGATTATCGATCGGGAAGGTGTTAGGCACCTGATCAACCCACTAAATGCGGTCTCTACTTAAGGCCAGGTCTATGTGGGGCTGGTTTATATAGTATATATATATATATAATTATTGTTGAGAACTGGAAAATACCATTTTCCACCCCTTAACCTAGGTCTTGATAGACTTTTGAGAGAATTAAATAAGTGTTTTAAGAGTTTGTTTCACAGCTAACAATAAAGGCAGGCTTAACCCTGAAAGCAGCCTAAAAGTGCCAAAAAGATGATGATCCATGTTGATCCGGAGGAAGAATGAGAAGGGACAACCTCACTAGCTGTCAAAATGCCTAAACTAAAGAGGACGAAGGCCTGGTTTCAACCTGGAAAGAGGTGTGGAGCTATTCGAACAGAAGAATGCATTACAGATTGCTTTTCGAAAAGAATCTGAACTTTTCGAAAAGAATCTGAACTTTTCAAAAAGAACCTAAACTTTGCGAAAAGAACCAAAAGCTCCAGGCTTAGCTTTCGAAGAGCACCTGAACTCTTCAAAAGGATTTCTGACTTATTTGAAAAGAAGAGAACTCCCTGTGAGCAGCACTAGAACTGTGCGAAAAGAGCTTCAGAAGTCACAGTACCTTGCGAAAAGTTCTCCAAACTGTGCGAAATGGTATTATGAAGATTCCCAGCATCTGCAAGTGTAATTCAGTAATCTCTGCACGCGCCCTAATGCATTTAAAAACCCAGGGACATTCCGAAAGATTTTGTGCACGAACCAAAGGCATATTCCACCCCATGTGAACACCCGAAGATGAAATCACTTGGCGGGAACTTCTAGAAGCTCTAACAGATCTTTTACATAACAGAATTGATGCTTCTTTCATCTGATTGGCTGAACCAGATCAAGCAGTTTTGATTGACCAAAACAGATCTGGATCCTTGTGCTCGACTCCGATTGGTTGATACAGATCTAACCAATTCTGATTGGTTGATACACATCTGAGCTAGACTTAGGGAAAACTATAAATAGATGAACCATTTGCCCAATTTGGGTATCCAGATTTTGAGTTTCATTTCTATTGCCTCATTTCCATTTCAGATAACTGGTCTGAAATTCTTGTAATAGCCTAGCTTTTATTTGTAATTGAGAGCTGTGAGATATCTTTGTACTTCACGTGAGAATTGTATTCAAGACTACAAATCCGAGAGCTATTTAAGTTGTGCTTTGTAATTGTAATGGTGAATTGGAAAAGGTTGCTGTGAATCGTACGTTCTCAATTGGATTCGTGTTAAGGGTTCCCTATGATCTCATTATTTTATTAGATTCCTTTAGATTTATTATTTTTAAAGCAATTTCCCTTAATTCATTACCCCTGTGAGAATTGGCGTTTGTAACCTAATTTCTCACAGCATTTGTAGTGGTGTTTTTTGTTCTGAATCACGGATTTGAATTGAAGACTATTGGATGATCTGTGTCCATTGAATTGGACAGACCATAGCCATAAGTCCAACTCAATTCCAATCCTTGACTTGGATTACTTTCTCTTGCATCTGTGCTAGTAGCCAGATGAAGATTGGATAATATCTCATTTGTTTTACATTTATTCTCATTCTGCAATCAAGTACTAAATCGAAGTTAGATATTTTTTCTCCATTCTTATTAATTTGCATCAAATCTCCCCACTCGGATCTGGATCATTTAGTTTTAATTTTTACTTTTATCATTTAGTTTTAATTTTTACTTTTATCATTTAGTTTTAATTTTTACTTTTATCATTTAGTTAATGTGACAAATTCAACCTCCCATCTTATGTGCTCTGTATATAGGATAAGAGGTCAGATCTGGAAGCTCAGATATGAAGGTTTATGTTATATTTTAAATCAATTCCCTGTGGACGATCTTTTACTTACTTACATTTTAAACTTGCTACAATTGGCCCTGATCTTGCAGGCTAATTATGTTCTCTCTGTGCTGATGTTTCTTTATTCTTTTTAGTTTTCTAAATTCAGGACAATTCATTACCTATAAATCTATTTTAAAAACACAAATAAATCATGCACACTTAGAATCAACAAGTTTTTGGCGCCGTTGCTGGGGAATTTATTTTAAAATTTATAGACCTAAGTTTTTTTATTACATCAGTGCTAATTATTTTATTGTTTAAATCTGTGCAGTTATTCCAATACATTTTGAGCGTGGAATCTACTTTGAAAGGAATACTGAAGGTTTGCTGTGCATAATTTAATTCTCTATTTCTGTGTTGTATGTTTGGTAGGAGGACTCTCAATCCTGAGATTGTCCCTCTGAATTTAGAAGTTGAAAGGCTACTAAGAACAAGACAAACATCACAGAATTTTGCTGAGACAGCTACTATGGGTGAAGAACCTAGACTTGTAAGGGATTACTTTGCACCTGGTGCATATAATTCTCCATTTTGCATTCAATTTCCTACTGTTGAAGGAAATTATGAGATCAAATCATCAACTATTCAGATGCTTCCTTCCTTCCATGGTTTGATTAAGGAAGATCCATACAAGCATGTGGATGAATTATTGTCTCTTTGTACCACATTCAACATAGCTGGACTGGGTCCAGAGGCAACCAAGCTTAGGCTCTTTCCTTTTTCATTAAAGGACAAAGCTAGAGCATGGCTGTCTTTGTTGGCACCAAATAGTATCACTTCTTGGAATGATTTGCAATGTCAATTTTTAGCCAAATACTTCCCTATGTCTAAGACCAGCCAGTTGAGACAAAATATTATTTCCTTTTCACAGCACTCAACTGAAACTTTCCATGAAGCATGGGAAAGGTTTAAAGAACTTTTAAGGCAATGTCCTCATCATCAAATTCCCCGATGGCAGCTTGTTCAAAGCTTCTATCAGAGAATTGATCAAAAGGGCAAGAATATGGTAGATGCTTCCTGTGGAGACACCTACTTGAAAAAAATAGTTGGTGAAAATTCAACTCAACAGGAATCTTTGTCAAGAGACATTGAGAATTCTGCTCGGTTGAACAATCAGCAAACCACCAAGGGAAAGATTTATGACGTGAATGAGTTGGAAAGGAAAATGGATAATTTGACCACTAAGTTTGATAGATTGATGGACTCACTTAAAAATCCAATGGTTGCAAGAATAGAGGAGGCATGTCTGATATGCTAGTCCCCTACTCATTCACTCGATCAATGTCCAGCTGCACCCGAGTTCCCAGATCTAGTGGTGGAGCAAGCTCATGCTGCCCAATCATTTGGACAGATGCAGTCAAATGAATATGCATGGAGAGGGCACCCCAATTTAAGGTGGAGCCAAGGCAATTATCAATCACAACAGCAGCAGCAACCAAAGAATCAAATACCTTTCAAAACAGCTCAGCCTTACCAGCAGAATTTTTATACCAAGCCAAATTTTCAACTGCCCATTCCATAACAGATGGTACAACCTGTACAGCAATCTGCTCCAGTTCAAACCCCTTATTGATCCCCTTCTTGTGAAGACCAAGTTCTAAATTCACTCCAGAATTTAGGGTCTTTAACTCAGACTGTAAACTTTCACAGTCAGAGCATAAAGAAGATTGAAGAAACATTGGGTCAACTTTCAAATACTTTGGCCAAAAGAGAGGAAGGCAGGTTACCCAGCCAACCTTTGAACAATCCCAAAGGACAGTTCATGGTTGGAGAGGATTCTGTTTCACATGAAGAAGTAAAAGCCTTCACCACTTTGAGAAGTGGAAGAATTGTAAATATCAATGTGGGTACTGAAAAGGAAGAAGCAAAAATTGAGGAAACTGCTAGAGATATGCAGCAGGAGCATAAGCATGATGTTAGTATTGGGGGTGCTGATGTACCTCAAAAAAATAAAAAAAATAAAAAATAGAAAAATAAAAAATATTCTGGTAATGATTCTAAAGCTATAAATGATGGACTACTTCCTCATTTGTCATTTCCCCATGCCATGAAATCTGCATCCCCTTTTGATAAAGGGAATATAAAAATAGATGAAATGATGGAGACTTTCAAGCAAGTCAAGATAAATCTACCTTTGCTTGATGCAATCAAACAAGTCCCAGCATATGCAAAATTTTTGAAAGATATTTGCACTCACAAAAGACAATCTAGGATACAGTTATCCAAGGTCTTTGATGTGTAAAGAGTTAATTAGGTTTTGTCTATTACCACACCTCCTAAACTCCAAGATCCTGGAATCCCCATAATCCCTTGCATCATTGGGGAACATACCATTGAAAAGGCTTTATTAGATTTGGGTGCTAGTTTCAACCTGCTTACATATTCTATATATGAGAAACTAGGTTTGGGAGAATTAAAATCCACTCATGTGATGTTACAACTAGCAGACAAATCTGAAAGAAAGCCAATTGGGGTGATTGAGGATGTGTTGGTAGGGGTAGATAAGTTATTCTACCCTGTTGATTTTCTGGTATTAGACATGGAACCTACAAAAAGCAAAACTTTCGTCCCTTTCATTTTGGGGAGACCATTCCTGGCTACAGCCAATGCTTGCATTCAATGCAGGTCTGGTATTATGAAAGTCTCTTTTGGAAATATGAAGGTAAAGTTAAATGTTTACAACGCAGTCACACAGCCTCAATTCAGTTCTGAGGAATGCTTTCTTGTTGATTTGTTGGATGAACTGGTAGAAGAGACTTTACCACAGTTTTTACAGTATGAAGATTTAACCACAGATTTTAAAGATGCTTGGAGAAATGCCAAGGAAGAAACAGTTTGTACCTCAAAGTCTGAGGAAGTAAATGCTGTATAAGAAACTCATGATCAATCAGCAAGGTTCTCTTCATGGAAACCTGCTATTCTTCCCCTTCCACAAACAGCCAAGGTACCTTTGTTACCTTCTTTTCTCAGCCCACCTAATGTAGAGTTGAAACAGTTGCCAGAAAATTTGAAATATGTATTTTTAGGAGACCATAAAACATTGCCTGTGATTATTTCTTCCTCCCTCACTAAGGTGCAGGAGGAAGAATTGTTGATTGTATTGAAACAACATAAGAGGGCAATTGGTTGGATTATTGCTGATTTGGGAGGAATCAGTCCAGCTATTTGCATGCATAAAATTTATTTGGAAGAAGATGTAAAGCCCTCTAGGGAAATGCAGAGGAGGCTGAATCCTCATATGCAAGAAGTGGTCATGAAAGAGGTTGTTAAGTTGTTGGATGCAGGGGTCATTTACCCCATTTCAGATTCGGCTTGGGTGGCAGACACAGGTGGTACCTAAGAATTCTGGGATCACTGTTGTAACCTCATATTCTAGTGAGCTTATTTCAACCAGACAAACCCCTGGTTGGAGGGTCTGTATTGATTACAGAAAACTAAACACAATGACTAGAAAAGACCGTTTTCCTCTTCCATTCATTGATCAAATTTTAGATAAGCTAGCAGAAAAAGCTTATTATTATTTTCTTGATGGTTATTCTGGTTACAACCAGATTCCTGTATATCCACAAGATCAGGAAAAGACCACATTCACTTGCCCCTTTGGCACTTTTGCCTATAGGAGAATGCCTTTTGGACATTGTAATGCTCCTGCTACCTTTCAAAGATGCATGTACTCCATTTTCTCTGATATGATTGACCAATTTTTGGAGATTTTTGTGGATGATTTTTTAATATATGGAGACAGTTTTGCCCAGTGTTTACATCATCTCAACTTGCTGTTACAGAGATGTGAAGAAACCAATCTAGTTTTGAGCTGGGAGAAGAGCCCTTTCATGGTCACCCAAGGCATTGTCCTTGGCCATGTTATTACCCACAAGGGCATTGAGGTGGACAGAGCAAAAATTGATTTAATTGCACATTTGCCACCTCCTAAAACTGTTAGGCAAATAAGACGTTTTCTGGGGCATGCTGGATTTTACAGAAGGTTCATTATGGACTTTAGTAAAATATCCAAGCCTCTTTGTCATTTATTGTGTCAAGATGTCCCTTTTGTTTTCAACAATGAATGCTTGAAGGCATTTGAATTCTTAAAAAATTGTTTGATTTCAGCTCCAATACTACATTCTCCACACTATTCACTGCCTTTTGAGCTGATGTGTGATGCATCAGATTATGCTTTGAGAGCTGTTCTTGGGTAGAGAAAGGATAAGCTGTCTCATGTCATAGCTTATGCCAGTAGATCAATGATTGATGCACAGCTCAATTACATAACAACTGAGAAGGAGCTGCTGGCAATTGTTTTTGCTTTGGAGAAATTTAGGTCATATGTTTTGGGTTCACAAATAGTGGTGTTTACTGACCACTCAACCTTGAAATACCTTTTGTCTAAGAATGATACCAAACCAAGATTAATCAGGTGGATCCTCCTATTACAGGAGTTTGATTTGCAAATTAAAGATAAAAAGGGTGTGGAAAATGTGGTGGCTGACCACCTGTCTAGAATTCTAACTGCTGAGATTGATAGGCTGCCTATCAATGAATCTTTTCCTGATGAGCAACTTTTTGCTATCAGTGTACACACCCCTTGGTTTGCAAATATAGTCAACTTTTTGGCTACTGAAAGAACCCCTCAACACTGGAATAAAATGGATAAAGATCAGCTCTTCTCAAAGGTTAAACATTTTATTTGGGAGGATCCTTATCTGTTCAAGATTTGTCCAGACCAAATAATTAGAAGATGTGTCCTTGAAGAAGACTTTCATAGCATACTTTCCATGTGTCATGAACAGGCCTGTGGAGGCCATTTTAGTGGAAACAAAACTGCTGCAAAGGTTTTGCAGTGTGGATTTTATTGGCCTACACTTTTCAAAGATGCACTGCAGCACTGTAAGTCTTCTCAAAATTGCCAGAAATTGGGTAGCATTTCTAAGAGAAACTCAATGCCTTTACTGCCCATTTTGGTTGTTGAATTGTTTGATATTTGGGGGATAGATTTCATGGGTCCCTTTCCTCCTTCAAATGGTTGTAATTTCATCTTAGTAGCTGTGGATTATGCATCAAAATGGGTTGAAGCCACAACCACTAAAACCAATGATCATAGAGTTGTCCTGGAATTTTTGAAGGACAACATCTTTTCCAGGTTTGGTTCCCCCAGAACTATTATCAGTGATGGGGGAAGCCATTTTTGTAATAAGCATTTTGAAGCTTTATTGAAAAAGTACTCTGTGACTCATAGAGTAGCTACTCCATATCATCCACAGACCAGTGGACAAGTGGAGATTTCCAATAGAGAAATCAAACATATACTGGAAAAGACTGTGAAGAAGGACAGAAAGGATTGGTCCTTTAAGCTGAATGATGCATTATGGGCATATAGGACAGCCTATAAAACCCCAATTGGCATGTCCCCATTCAGATTGGTCTATGGCAAAGCATGCCCTTTACCAGTGGAGTTAGAATATAAGGCCTTTTGGGCTATTAAAACCTTGAACATGGATCTTACTACTGCTGGTAATCACGAGAGCGCAACTTCTTGAGTTGGAGGCCGAGAATGGATGCATACACCAATGCAAGATCTTACAAAGAAAAAGTTAAGGTTTTTTATGACAAAAATCTGCTGAGAAAAGAGTTCATAGCTGGCTCCAAGGTATGGCTATTCAACTCAAAACTTAAGTTTTTTTCTGGAAAGCTAAGATCCAGGTGGGAAGGGCCATATGCTGTCATTCAAGCATCCCCTTCTGGGGCTGTTGAAATTATGGACCCCAGTGATGGGAGAACCTTGAAAGTAAATGGTCAGAGGCTTAAACCATGCATTGAAAATACCCTGGAGCCTGTGCTGACCATCTACCATCAAGAGCCTCTACAAATATGATGTTAAACAACTGTATCATATGTATTTTACTCATGTTTGTTTTGTAGTTTTTGCATAGTTTATTCCTCTGTTTTTTGGCATGTTTACACTCAATTCGAGAAGTTATAATATGTGAAAAATTAATTCGCAAAGAAAAAAAATACATTTCGAAAAGTTTAATTTTCTTTTCGAAAAGGATCTGGACCTGTAACTAACTGCTTGAAAAGAATGGTTTGCTTTTCGAATAGTTTTTTTTGAAGCCTTTTGCTTTTCGAATGGATGGTTCTGAAGCCTGTGGCTTTTTGAAAAGTTAGTTCTGAAGCTATTTGCTTTTCGAAAAGTTCTGATGCCATTCTCTTTTGTAAAAAAGGACTGTTTTGAACTTTTCAAAAACTTCAATGATACTTTGTGAAAATCATTTTGAGCATATTTAAACCCTTTCGAATCAAGGGTTTCATATTCAAAAGCCTTTCCAGAGCATCCTGTTTCACAGAAAACCCATTTTCTTTTTATCCCTGGGTGCTTTTAGAGTACAGCTTAAATTTTCTTCATATTTGTTCAATGGATTAAGCTTGAAGAGGGGGACTTTTTGCTTCTGATTCTGGTGGATTTCATTAAGCGATCAACGAGTTCAACCAAAACCCTAGATTTCGGTATTTTTCTGTGCATTTCCTCTGTTTGTGTTTTGCAAAGTTCAATTTGGTATCAGCATTCATTGTGTGAGATTTAAACAAAGTTTTAAAATGGGGAAAGCTAAAAAATCACTGGCTGCAATGTTCCCTAAATCTTCTGCTAAGAAAATTAGCAAACCCTCCAAAAAAGGAAAAGTCAAAACCTCAGCTAAAAGGAAACTGTCGATGGATAAAGCTGATACGATTGAGAAAGGGAAAAAGATTAGACATGAGGAACCCATCCCAACAGCTGCTGCTAGTCCTGAGCCTGAGCTTCCTCCTCTGCCTATGCATTTGGTACTGCCAAACCCATTCATTGAAGCTCAGAAGCTGATTCCAGAACTTATTGTTGATGTGAACTTTTTCTCAAACAAACCTGATGTAAGCTATCCTTGAAATACATCAGGGATGCTTCACTGAGCAATATCCTAACCCCTCTTCCAGAGAAAATTTATCCACGCATGGTGAAATTATGGTATCAAAATATGGTAAAAGTGACGGAGAAGGATGCTGATGTCCCTACTCTTGTTATTTTCATTGATGATTGCGATTTAACAGTCACTTATGAAGACATTGGAAATGCCTTGGGGATACCATTTCAATATGATCCTGCTGGTCCATTAGCTGCACCAGAAACAACTTCTTTTAGAGAAATGGCTGCCCATCTAACCAAAGGCATAGTTGGAAGTGGGCAGTCCATCATGAGGAGAGACTTAGAACCCCACTGTTTGTTGATGGATTCTATTTTGAGAAGGTGTTTTTATGTCACTGGGCACAGCCAGGAAAGAAGAACACTAATTTTGGAGGCCCTCTTTCATTTCTCTAAGGGGCAATTCTTCAATGCCCCTATGCTCATTTTTGAAGCCATGGCTGACATCAGTGCCAAGATGAAAAAGGAACAGAAAATAGCTGGCATACCATTTGGAAGGCTGATCACAGTCATGTCAAGGGCCAAATTTGACATTGATGAGCAAGAGCCATTCGAAATTATCTCCCCTCATGCATTTGGGAAGAGGGCTTGGACTACAAGCCAAACCATGTTGAATAAAATGAGGGAAGAAGCTGAACCAGACCCTGCAGCTGCCATTAAACCTGCTATAGCTGAACCAGCCCCTGCAGCTGCCCATGAATTTGCTATACCAGACCCTGAGGTGACCAGCTCTTTAGCTGCACCTATTTCACTTGCAGCTGACATTGAACAAGTTGTCCTCCCTGTGGTGACTAGCTCTTCAGCTGCACCCATTGTTGAAGAGCTCATGATCTTACCCACTTCAGCTAGCACAGCTCCTATTCCTTCACCCATTCTAGCTGTCCCATCACTCACAACCACCATAATCCCAATTGCAGCCTCTCCCTCTACACTAACCACTCCAGCCATACTCACACCACCAATTTCCCCTAACAATGTCCAAGAGATGGCCACAGATTTTGTTGAACATTCTCCTAGCACTCCCCTTCTCCAAAGTTTCTCAAGATCACCTACCCATTCAATTCATACACCTGAAGTAATTCATACCCCTGAACATGAGATATTCACTACAGAGGCCTATTCCTCATTGATGGGACCTATCTTGGAGAATATTGGGCTTGAATCTGTACCTATACCTGACCCTCCTCATTTCACCCATTTGGCTACTTCCCCCTTTACAGCCATTTCACCCATTGCCCCTCAACCATCTACATCAATTTTACCAGCCCCTACCCTGTATACCACACCCACACCTGAAGCCAAATATTTACCTTTCTCCAATCCATCCAAGCCCAACTACAGGTCAACACAGACAATCAGTCTGTGACAAATTTCCTTCTCCAAACCTTAGCCTCCACATCCCAAACAACCACCTTAGCCACTGTACCTGCTGTTGCTGACCATGATACCCAAACAGACCCTGAGGTAGTTTTTGTAGATCCACCCATCCTCACCACTGCTGACAATGCTACCCAAACAGAACCTGAGGTAGTAATTTTTGATTCCCCTTCAACTTTCCTCAATTTCTCTGATCAAGCTACTCAAACTGACCCTGAGGTCATACTTTTGAACTCCACCTCTCCCACCCCCACTGCTGGGATACCTTTGGTCCCCTACCACTCCATTCCCATTCCCACATTTTCCACTCTCACAAGGGCTATGGAAGAGAACCCTTGTATCCTTCGCGATTTCCTCAAGGGGTTAGCTGATCTGCAAGCTTACATTAGAACCCCTTATGAAGACCAGATTCGAAAATTGGAGTTGTTCATGAAATTTGAGAGAGAAGATGCAGGACTTGCTGGGCCAAACTTTTTAGATGGTTAGGAGTGAGCAGCACAAGGTTACCATGTTGCAAGCACAGCTTGAACAGGAAAAATTGAGGGCTACTAGACTTGAAAAGTATATTGGCCTCACCAAAAAGATCAAATCTGAGGAATACACCGAGCTGCAAGGCACAATCCAGGAGAAGGCTAAATCGAGTTCAGACTCCAATACTGACTCAAGTTCTGACTCTAACAGTGATTCCAGTTTTGATCCCATTGAACCAACTTATGATACAGATTTTGACCCCAGTTATTAGAATACATTGTACATGTTTGTTTTGAGTGTCTGCAATATGTAATTCATGTTTTCTATTAACTTTTGTTAAATTGTAATTACTGTGCATTTCTTTTCTTTCTTCTCTGTCCTTATGGTTTATGTTTGATTGTTTTCTTTTCTTTGCTTATACACTTCAGACCAGTGAGGACACTGCTCCTCATAGGTTTGGGGGTGTAGCAGAATTACCAATAGTTTAGTTAAAATCAGTGTAGCTTATGATCACAGCAGAATTTTTGTAGACAAAGTAATTTCACACCTGTTGTTTTGAAAAATGAGGAAGTTAAAACTTTTTAAAACTGATTTTTAGTTTAATTCCAATACTTTCATGAAGTGAATGTCAAAAAAATTTCAAAATAAAATTGATGTTTTAGTAAACCTAAAAAGAGAGAAAATAGTGATGATATACCTCAGGAATTTGATAGAAAACTACACCCAGTGAGACTTGGGCCTGAAATGTATTCTTTGGAGATATGAATTGGCAATTTTTTCTGCCCTAGGGACTGTTTGAACTGCTTACTATCACTAGAAGTTACACATATTCAAATTGAAATAACTTGACAGCTATCATGATATTAAAGACATGATGTAAGGCCTCCTTTTGGACAGTTTGAACTTCAAAAAAGCCCCACCTTTTGAAACTGCCTTTGATACACACCAGTTGAGCTTTATAAATCCAAGATTTCTTTGAAACCTCATCAACCAACCTAATCAACCTCATTTAGCCTAACCCTCACTCTGAGAATTCAGAAGGTAAAGGAAAGGAAGCTGAAGAAAGGAGAGTTGAGTAACAGTTTGGTAGAAGAAGAAGAAAAATAATTGAAGGCAATGATGTATCAACAAAAGAAATGTGGCATTCCAGTCAATGTTGCTTTGAGAAAAAAAAAAAAAAAAAAAAGGAAAAGAAAAAGAAAAGGATAAGTCATTTCATTAGAAGTTTGAAAAAGAAAGAGAAAAAGATGGCGACTTTGGCTCTGAAAATTCAAAGAAAAAGATGAAATTGTGCTGAAATGAAGAAGGTGTGTCTACCACCTCCTTACCTTGACTGACTTCTCAATTTGGAACTCCATTCCACCTCTTTATTCTTGATAAATTTCACCCATAAGCCACATTACAACCCAAGTCAAAGTCCTTACTGATCAATGATGGATTGAGCTGTCAAATGGAGATAAGGATTTGTGTAATCTATGGTGAAAAGAGCAGTAAATTCAGAACTGAAAAGCAATGCCTATGCTCCTGCTTACAGTCCTATTTGAGGATTCAAACTGCTCTTGAGCTGTGTGAAATAGTACAACCCTCATATTTGCGTGATGAATGAAAACCCTGGTGAGAGTTGAGTTTGAAATCAAATTATTTGGGGTAACATCAAAACTGAATTTTCAAATAGAAGGCAAGCTTTTCATTAATTTTTCTTGTAAAAACTTCTTGACACAAACTGAGTGAATGGTAAAACGAATTACAGCAGAATTTTAGTTTTAAACTGATGTTTTCTTGAAGATCTTTTTCTGACTTGGTGATGGTGTGAATAACTTTGGATTTGGATAAAAGTCTTTATGTAACTGCATTGATATTAACTGATTTATTGGAGAAGTTTGTGGGTACCTTCACTGAAAACCCTCAAGAGACTTCACTCCTCCACTAGGGATCACCTAGGGGTTTAAAAGGATAGTTGCATATGCTAAATGCAACTGTGTTCCCTACAAAAGTGGCTTTTCATTCTATTTTTAATTTTGTCTTTGCTCAGGGACTAGCAAAGCTTAGGTTTAGGGTGTGTTGAGAACTGGAAAATACCATTTTCCACCCCTTAACCTGGGTCTTGATAGACTTTTGAGAGAACTAAATAAGTGTTTTAAGTGTTTGTTTCACAACTAACAATAAAGGCAGGCTTAACCCTGAAAGCAGCCTAAAAGTGCTAAAAAGATGATGATCCATGTTGATCCGGAGGAAGAAGGAGAAGGGACAACCTCACTAGCTGTCAAAATGCCTAAACTAAAGAGGGCAAAGGCCTGGTTTCAACCTGGAAAGAGGTGTAGAGCTATTCGAATAGAAGAATGCATTACAGATTGCTTTTCGAAAAGAATCTGAACTTTTTGAAAAGAACCTGAACTTTGCGAAAAGAACCAAATGCTCCAGGCTTAGCTTTTGAAGAGCACCTGAACTCTTCGAAAGGATTTCTGACCTATTCGAAAAGAAGAGAACTCCTTACGAACAACACCAGAACTGTGCGAAAAGAGCTTCAGAAGTCACAGTACCTTGCGAAAAGTTCTCCAAACTGTGCGAAATGGTATTCTGAAGATTCCCAACATCTGCAAGGTTGGGAATCTTCAGGGTGTAGCATGGCCATGGGTTAGGTTAGGATTTGAAGGTATGCTGGGTTAAAAGGATTTCCTTGATACAGCTTCAGTTTTCTCGACATACTTTCTTCCTTGGGGGTTTTACTGTACATGCCCCATGATTCTTCTACATTTTTTTTGTTCTTTTTGCTTCATTTCAGGCAATCTCTTTTTGAGGTTTTGCTTTTTCGATTTCTTTGGATTTTTATAGTAACTTTATACACATGCATCTTTTCTCTCTCTTTTTTTTTGGTATATGTACACGTATATATATATATATATATTTTTTTGGGGGGAATGGATTTATTGAAAGAAAGGCCTAGGCTCAAATGGGGTGGCAAAGGATATCATCATTTTTAGGGATGCTTTTTGACTACTGTATTTAGAATGATGGCCTCTTTTGGGTAGTTCTTAAGCAGTCACGTATCTGTTTCACCAATACTTACCTTATCGCGATTGACTAAGAGTAGAACCGTCAGACATATCCAGCATTGATGGGCTCAGGAAGATGATCTCCGTCCATGGTGGCGAGGCGGATGGCGTATCCCGATAGCACTTCTCTGATGACGTAAGGTCCTTCCCAGTTTGGCTTGAATTTTCCCCTTGGATCGGCATGGAGGGATGGGAAGATCTTCTTCAACACAGTGTCTCCTACCTTCAGATCTCGACTGCAGACGCGTTTATTCTAAGCGCGTGCGATTCGCCCTTGGTAAACTTGGGTATGGTATAAAGCTCGGAGTCTCTTTTCGTCCAGTAAGCTCAGTTGATCAAAGTGTGATCTCTCTCTTTCTGTTTCGGGTAAGCTTGACTTCATACAGATTCAGAGTGAGGGTACTTCAACCTCCACCGGGAGGACGACCTCGGTTTCATACACAAGGGAGAATGGTGATGCTCCTGTAGCGGTACGGATCGACGTTCGATAGGCCCACAAAGAAAATGGTAGCATTTTGCTCCAATCTCGATAAGTGATGACCATTTTCTCAAGGATGCGGACGACTGTCTTGTTCGCGGCTTCCACGGCTCCATTAGTTTGAGGCCGATAAGGGGATGAGCGATGGTTCTTGATCTTGTATTGCTCACAGAAGTCACAGATGCGTTTATTCGTAAAGTTTGTGTTGTTGTTCGTGATGATATCTTTGGGTACTCCAAATCAGCACTCTTGAAAAACTTCTCAACGTGACTGGCCGTGATGTTGGCATATGACGCCGCTTCTACCCACTTGGTGAAGTACTCAATGGCGACGAGGATGAACCGATGTCCATTTGATGCTTTTGGATTAATTATTCTGACGACGTCAAGGCCCCAGGTAGCAAATGGCCAAGGAGTGGTCATGCAGTGAAGATCAATGGTAGGAGCATGTATTAGACTGGAGTGTTCTTGACACTTGTAGTATTTTTGAACATGCTTGCAGCAATCTGATTCCATGGTGGTCCAAAAGTATCTCTCAGAGGATTTTCTTGGCGAGCATGTGACCACTGACGTGGGCTCCGCACACTCCCTCATGGATTTCTTTCATAATGTCGATCGCTTCACTTTTAGTAAGGCACCTGAGTAACATATTATTGTATGATCGCTTGTAGAGGCATTCCTCACAAATGACGTAACTTGCCGCTAGACGTTGAATGGTTCGTCGTTTTGGATGTACCTCCGGGAAAGTTAGGGTCTCGAGGAAATTCTTGATATCTAAGAACCAAGGTGGCTCATCATCGCTTTGTAGGTTCTCAACTGGAGGCGTAAGTCGGTTTCATTCTCTGCCGATCACGATCGGCTTCATCTCAACAGACCATAGGGGATTTCAATCATTGACGCCAGTTATCGTCGACAGCGATTCCTTATTCGAGGGACGTATGAGAAAGTCACATCTTGGAAGCAAGCTATCAGATCCCTGAGGTGCTCATGATAGGGGATCAATTTCTCCTCTTTCGTCTTCCAGTCACCATTCGTCTGACATATGATTAGCTGTGAATCGCCAAATACCCGAAGGTGAGTTACATTCAGATCGAGAGACGCCTACAGACCAGCGGCGCAAGCTTTGTACTCAGCCATATCTTTAGTGCAAGGGAAGTTGAGTTTAATAGAGACCGGTACATGGGATCCTTTTGGTGAAATTAGGATGGCGCCAACTCCTTGGCCCTCGATATTTGCTGCCTCGTCAAAGTGCATTACCCATTATTCTTCTGCTTCTTCTGTGTTGTCCTTCATCATGAACAAGATATCTTCATCTGAGAATTCGGTTCTAAATGGCTCATAGTCAGGTAAAGGATTATCAGCAAGATGATCAGCAAGCGCCTGGCCCTTGATCGATTTCTGAGTGACGTACGTGATGTCAAACTCAGATAATAAAAGTTGCCATCGTGCGGTTCGTCCAGTGAGAGCTGGCTTTTCAAATAGGTATTTTAGTGGGTCCATTGGGCTAAGAGCAGAACGGCCTGGGATAGTAAGTAGTGGCGGAGCCTTTGAGTAGCCCATACAAGAGCTAGGCATGCTTTCTCCAAATGAGAGTAGCGCATCTCGTAATCAGTAAACTTCTTGCTTAGATAATAAATGGCCTGCTCTCTTCTTCCTGTTTCATCATGCTGCCCCAAGACACATCCCATGAAACTTGATGTGGAGATACATCAAGAGTGGTCTCCCGGCTCGGTGGTACCAAAGCTGGATTAAGGAGGTAGCTTTTGATTTTTTTGAACGCTGCCTGACAATCGTCGTTCCATTCAACGGGCAAATTCTTCCTTAGTAACTTGAAGATCGGTGTGCAGATTGGAGTTAGCTATGTAATGAACCGACTGATATATTGTATTCTGCCCAGAAACCCTCTAACCTCTTTCTCGATGAGCGACGGTGGCATTTCGGTGATGGCTTTGACTTTGATTGGGTGACCTCAATCCCCCTCCTGCGACTATGAATCCTAATAATTTTCACGACATAGCACCAAATGCGCACTTCTGTGGATTCAGACATAGTCGATATTTCTTTAGCCTTTCAAACAGCTTCTGAAGGTTTACCAGATGGTCGCTTCGCTCTGGTGACTTGGCTATCATGTCGTCGACATACACTTCAATCTCTCGGTGCATCATGTCATGAAATAGTGCAGTCATAGCTCTCTGGTACGTTGCACCGACATTCTTCAGCCCGAATGGCATGACTCGATAGCAAAAGGTTCCCCAAGGGGTAATGAACGCTATTTTCTCGTGATCAACCTCTGCCATTTTGATCTGATTGTATCCTGAGAATTCATCCATAAAAGAAAGCATCCCGTGCTTAGCTGTGTTATCAACCAAGATGTCGATATGTGGTAGTGGGAAATCGTCCTTTGGGCTTCCTCTATTTAAATTATGGAAATTGATACACATGCGGACCTTTCCATCCTTCTTCGATACAGGTACGATATTAGCTAGCCACTACGGGTACTTGGATACCATGAGAAACCCTACGTCATACTACTTGCTGACCTCGTCTTTGACTTTCAGCATCCATTCGGGTCGGAGATGTCTTAGCTTCTACTTGACTGGCTTCATATCAGGGTAGAGGGGAAACTCATGCTCGACCAAATCAGTATCCAGACCAGGCATGTCCTCATATGACCAAGCAAAAATGTCTTGGTATGACCAAAGGAAGTCGACCATGCTTTTTCTTTCCTCGAGAGATGGCGTTCGATTTTGGTTATCACAGGAACCTTCTCAGTTCCTAGATTGACGTCTTCGGTCTCTTCGACAATGGGGGTAGGGCCATACTCAAAGTCGGCAAATTGGTCAAGGAGCTCATTGGAGAGCTCCTCGAAGGGGACATCCTCGTCCAGACTCGTGATCCCTACCTCTTCTTGTATTTCTACGGGGAAGGGGTTGATTTCACGTGGGATGGGTATTTTGATTAAGGCATCCTTTTATGGGACATTTTCTGGAACTTTAAATGACAATATTTTTGGACTTTGGATTTTTTCGATGTTTTTGGAATTTTT
This sequence comes from Chloranthus sessilifolius, assembly GCA_021018995.1. Taxonomy (NCBI): domain Eukaryota; kingdom Viridiplantae; phylum Streptophyta; class Magnoliopsida; order Chloranthales; family Chloranthaceae; genus Chloranthus; species Chloranthus sessilifolius. The sequence goes on from CM037586.1 coordinate 41,600,642, forward strand.
GTTTTCTTCCATGTTTTTGAGATTTTTGTTTTCTTCTATGTTTTTGAGATTTTTGTTTTCTTCGGAGACAGGCCCTTGGCCAAGCGGGTTGCTATATACACAAGGTATTGCACCGAGGCTTATCTCACTTTTATAGGTTCTTTTTTGGGAAGCAGTGCGAACTTTAGGCCACTTCACCTTCGAGTTTGGGGCAAGATGCCCGATTCATGCACTGAGGGCCGCTTATTTACCTGTTGGGATGGAGGGTGTTGGTTGACATGGCTCATTGGAGTCAGCCTCCATCATGTTGATCCCCATTTAAATGCGAGATCATGTCTTCAAACGATAACTTCGGTTTGGTGGTGATTTACCACGAGGGGTTTGTTCGGTAACCGTCGTTCTTTAAAAAGGGACAATGCGGCTAATCTATCTCCAAGCTGGGAAGGGAGATCTGGGGATTGATTGGATGGACTGGGGCTTTGGGTTTGTGTGGGGTCAAATGGGTTGCCCCATTTCGATCGATCTTTATGACCCTTATACAAAGGAATCCCTGATGTGTGCCCTAGAGCGAGGTTTCTCTTCTATGTTGGTTCCTCGAGCTCTTTCTGTCGCGGCGACCCTAGCTTTTTCTTTGGCCTCTCAGACCTCTTGCTCTGTGGTCTTATATCCTAGCCCGAATCTTACTTTTTGTCCCTTAGCCACAACTGGCTCTCTTCTTCCTTGTAATTTGGGTCCCATACCCCTTCCTTTCTGATAGCCCCACTTTTGGAGCATCGCCACCGCTACTTCCATTCCGCCGTTGGTTACTGAAGTGATGTTTCTAGGGGGTTCTGGGTCTACAATCGACACCTCATATTCAAAACTGTGCAGGTCAGTGTCTTCCTCAGTATGTGGCACATCCACTACCTTAGGATTTTCAATGTTGTGGGTGGCCTTGTCTTTCTCATCGTGTCCTTCACCAATGATGATGATCACCTTCTGTTCTGATATGAATTTCAATTTTTGATGGAGGGTAGAAGGTATCACCCCAACCTCATGCAACCATGGGCGTCTTATCAGTAGATTACAAGAGGATTTGATATCCATCACTTGGAATGGCATGGAAAAGGTCATGGGCCCGATTACGAGCTCAAGGTCAACTTCTCCCATGATCTCCCGCCTTGTGTTATCAAAACCTCGAGCACTCGTTCTTGTTGGCCTCAACATGCAAGGGGTCCACCCCAATTTTGGTGGCAGTTCTCAATGGGCACACGTTCAATGCAGATCCGTTGTCAATTAAAACCAAGGGAATTATCATGTTCCCGGATTCTACAGTGATGTTGAGAGGTTTAAAATGACTATTTCCCTCCTCTAGCAGGTCCGCATCAGAAAAAGATATGGCATTGGGAGCCATCACTTGACCAATTATCTGCCCAACTTCATCCGGGCTGACTTGAAGTGATACATGAGCATTTTTCAATGCCCCCATTAACGCTTGGAAATGGAGTGGGGATGTCATCAATAAATCCCATACAGTAATATGGGCCGACATTCTTTTCAGCTGAGTCTCCAGTATATGTTCTCGACTCATCTTCTCAAATGGATTCACAGTGCTCTCTTTCTTCCCCGTGGGTTGGGCTTGTGCTGCTATTGCTATTGCTGATGTTGTCGCTGTCTCAGGCTGTCTCGAGATCTTCCCCGGCCTGGTAACAAAGTCCACGGCTCCCTCTCTGCTGCTGCTGCCGGCGTTAGCATTGGTTTGCTCATAGCTCAGCGGGACCTAATGTGGATCATAGGTTGGTCTGAGCTGGATTGGTATGGCTATCGGTGTCTGGGGTGCATGTACTGATGGCTCTGGGAGGGTAGGTAGGACATGGCTTTCCTCCGTGATGGATGGGGGGGTAGCAAAATTTGGCCAGGTAGGGGTGGTGAGGTTTAATGGTGGTTGCACCGGGGGTAATGGTGTGGGTGTAGACCATTGATAATTGATGGGTGCAGGCAGAGGGTTGGGGGTTTGATGGGCCATGAGGGAATTGATAGGGGTGGTAGAGTTTGCATGTGATTGAGCTGACGATAATGGGGTGGGAGCAGGCCATTGGTAATTTATTGGTGGTGGGGCATTGGGGGTCTGTTGGTTTATTGGGTACTAGATGGGGGTGGTGGAATATGGTTTATACGCATTCATTTGTACGTAGTTAATGGGAGTGGATGGTGGGAAATAGGCCCTAAGATCTAGGGGTTCAACTGTTGGTGTAGGGGTAGGAAAATAATCTGCCAGATTCAGGGGTTCAATCACCCCAACAGTTCCTTCTCCTAGATTTCTCTGCCTTGGTGCCACAAACATTTCTGGATTACAAATGAAGTCTGACGGATCAAACTCCAATTCTTCTTCAAATTCCTCTACCATCCCTATGCTGGGTCTGGGACCTACTATTTCGGTAGGGTGTGGTGGTAAAGGCACCTGATGGATATTTGCTTGCTGGTTTGCTTGGGTGGGTGCAGGGGGAATGATCTTTCCAGCATCGATTAAGTCCTGGACCGCGTGCTTTAATGGGAAGTAGTGATCAGTCGGGTGACCCAGACCCTGATGAAAATTGCAATGAGTATTAGCGTCAAAATTATATGGAATCAGATTGGGAGGAGGTCGTGGTTGGAGAACAGTTATTAAACCCTTTTCAATTAATAATGGCAAAAGTACACTCAGGGATTGCCCTAAAGGCATAAAGACTCGATCATAATGGACTCTCCTCTCCGGGGTCATTTGCATTCCCTGCCCATTCCCTGCTCTTTATACTGCCCCGGTCCTGATGGGAGCTAGTTGCGCTGCTTGGAATTGGAACGGGGCTACATTGTTATTATTGGGCCAAGTGTTCACAACATTTTGCACCTCTGCCCCTATCCTCCTGTCGTTCTTCTGCTCAGTAAACCTCCTAACCCCGCTAGGGGCCCCTGAAGCATTCTTACTCAACCGCCCTTCCCTGATGACATCCTCACAGCGGTTGGCATTCCTCCGCAAATCGGCAAAACTAGACTGCTGTTGATATACAAGAAAATCAGAAATTACTGGTAGACTGTTCTTAGAAATCATCTCTATCTGCTCATCATCCGGTATTCTATTTCTGACTTGAGCTGCCAATGCTCTCCATCTCCCTAAGTAGTCACTGAAGGTCTCGTTTGGATTCTGCCTTAAACGGGCCAAATCAGACTTGCATGGTTCAATATCAGTATTATGGACACACTGCTCTTGGAACAAATGTGCTAAATCTTTCCATGTCTTCATCATGGATGGTTCAAGAGACGTGAACCACCTCACGGCCAGTCCGGTCAAGCTTTTCTGAAAGACTTTTATTAGTAGTCTTTCATCCCCCCCATACTGGCTCATGTCCCCACAATAGAACTTGAGGTGCGCGATCGGGTTGTCTATTCCATTGTATTTGTCGAATACTGGCATTTTAAATTTGGGGGGCAAGGGGACCTCAGTGAACAAGCATAGGTCTGTGAAGTCCGTGGCATGGATTTCAGCACCACCCATTTTCATCAGCTATTTTTGTATTTTGTCTAACTGTTCTTTTAGCTGCTCTGACTCTTTTGATACCGGGGTTGCTTTCTCGGCCATCAGTTGGACTTCACTCTAGGCCACTAGGGGATGGGCAATTATGGGAGGGGGGTGGAGGCTGGTCAAAGCCCCAGCATAGGCCCCGCTATTCCTAATCTCACCCTCTTCATACTGCTGATCGGCATAATGTGCAGTGAAGACAGGATTATCAACTTGTTGCTGCATTGGTTGGATGGGAATGACATAAGTAGGGGTTGGATGAGCCCATTGGGGGTGTGGAAAGGCTTGTTGGGTGATGGGAATTTGGTTTTGAAATGGGGTCGAATAGGGCCATTGGGTGTGAGGGAATGTTTGGGGATGGCCTTGGGGTGCGGGGCCATGGGGGAATTGGGTTTGGGGGATGGCATGGGTTTGACCCGACTGTGAAGGTTGGGTTAGGTGTTGCGGGTATTGTGGAAGGTATGACTGTGGGGTTTGGGTTTGGGCCATGAACCCTTGATCATTTTGGGCCATAGGCCATTGATGGGTTTGGGCCATGGGCCCTGGATAGGTTTGGGCTAATGGGCTTGGGTAGGTTTGGGCCATGGGTCCTTGGTGAGTCTGGCCCAATGGGCCTTGATGGGTTTGGGCCATGGGCCCTTGGTGGGTCTTGCCCAATGGACCTTTGGTGGGTATGGGCCATGGGCCCTTGATGGGTCTGGCCCGAGGGGCCTTGGTGGGTCTGGGTCGTGGGCCCTTGTTAGGTCTGGCCCGAGGGGCTTTTTTGGGTCTGGGGCCATGGGCCATTGGTGGGTTTGGGCCATGGGCCCCTAATGGGTTTGGATTTGATGGGTTTGGCCCAATGGGCCTTGGGGGATATGGGTAATGGGGTGGGACAATGGGCCTTGGGGATGATGGGTAGTGGGGTATTGGGCCATGGGGCCCTGAAATGTGTGGGAAAAGGGGGTTTGGGCCAATGGGCCTTGGGGTATGTGGGAGTTTGGAGGTTGGGCCATTTGGCCTTGGGGTGTATGGATGGTGGGAGGTTGGGCCATGGGGCCTTGGGGTATGTGGCTGATGGGGGTTTGGATGGTGTGGATTATGGGAGGTTCATGGGGGTCATGGGGGAGTGAAGCATGGAGGTTTGCTAAGGTATGAGATGGATTCATGGATGTGGGGTGTGGAGGAGAGATATTTTGGGAAGCCCTCCATGAGGAGTATGCTTGGAACATCTCCTCCATCATGGCCATGGAAGGGGGGTCGGATGTGGATGGTAGATTTAATGGATGATTGGGTATGGATGGGGTAGAGGTGGTGGAAAAATTGGGCATGGCCCCAATATAATTAGGCATGGCCATGGTAGGTGGGGGTGTGTGGGGTGGATGAGGGGATGTATTGGGTATGTTTTGGAATGATGGGGGGCATGATGAGGATGGATGAGGAAAATTGGGCATGGCCTGTAAAATGGGCATGACCCGGATGGATGGAGGATTTTGGGGTTGGATAGGGTGGAAGTGGTGTATGTGAATGTGGGTGGATCGGGTCTGTGGGGATGATGGGGTGGGGCATGGATGTGGATTGGGAAAATGGGTTAGGGTTTTGCATGGGCATGGTTTGGGCAAAAGATGGGGAATGGGGGTTGGACTTTGGATATTTTGGCGGGTAGTGGTTAGGAATATGGGGGCGCCGAATGGGCCGGTAACGGTAAAAGGGGGTTGGGTGAGGGGGATGGTGGAAAAGACTTCTCTCGAATGAGAGTGGGTTGGTGAATGTGGCGGGGATGAATCGGGATCGGCGTAAACTGGGTCCACTACCCACGACGTTCTTCGAGAGCGGGTCGGGTAAGGGTGCCTTGGATAAGGCCCAAAAATCCTCCTCCTTCCCCTATGGGACGACGGAGGGCAAAATGATGTCGTTGTATCGGCACCACAAACTAAATATTTTTTGGGTTTTGATTATATATTTTTTTGAATTTTATGAAAACTTTTTTGAAAAACAAAGGTTTCGTGGCCTTCGAATTCCCTTTTCGAGTGGCTCACGTACCTTAATTCAAGACCCGCAGCGACGGTTCCGATGCACTTCGAAAGAATCGAAGGAGAACCTTCGATCTATTGAAGGCACAAAAATTGAGGCAAACGACCCAATCCCCCAAAATGAGTCAAAAAGAAGTTGCCTTCTCTTGACCGGCGGGGGCGTATTGGGTGTCGGAGATGGCGGGGCCCAAACAAGGCACTAAGCACACTAATCGGGGAACTTGGGAGGTGAAGAAGGCCACAGATTCGGGCTGCTTAAACCCAGTTTATACTGGGCGTATGTATTATATACGCCTGACCAAAACTAAGCAGATTTGGTTGGGCGTATATATTATATCCTTTGCAAAACTGTTCTTTCAGCTTGGTTTGATAGTGTGCATAGCAAGCCCAAAATGAGTTTTTTTTTTTTGTGGAAGCTAGGCTTCCGGGAACTAAGCAGTTATTTTTTTTTATGATCGATTCTCTCCTCACCGCACCTAAGGGGTTTGAGTCCGGTATAACTCGCTAGCGTGCTCCCCAAGGGTTTTAAGCTTTTTGGAATGGAAACCCACTCGATATACCTCCGGCACGAGCGCCTTCTCAGATACTAGGTGGGCTGGGACTTTTCTGGATCATCACCACTAGGGCTGCCGCCATACTAAGACCCGGGTATTTGTATGTGTGCCTAAACCCAACCCTTTGAAAATCTACCCCGTAAAAAAACAAATTAATTAAGCTCCCCAACTTGGTTCAATTTTAATTTTTCAAAGCTTTTTTTTTTTTTGAAGTTTTCTTTAGTTCAAAGACCGGGGGTGATGATCCTGTGCCGCCACTACGGGCCGGCGTCCATTGTTAGGATATGAATAATAAAAAAGACGGGGCCAGTCAAGCGACTAGGCGGGAAATATAAAGTGCTGAAATTTAAAAGGTGCCAGTCAAGTGACTAGGCAAAAAGTTGCTGAAATTTAAAGCAGAAATGTAGGGGTGAGTAAAAGAAAGGTGCCAGTCAAGCGACTAGGCAAAAATTACTGAAATTCAAAGTGAAATTGTAGGGGTGAGTAAAAAAGGGGCCAGTCAAATGACTAGGCAAAGATTGCTGAAATTTAAAGCAGAATCGTAGGGGTGAGTAAAAAAAGGTGCCAGTCAAGTGACTAGGCAAAGATTGCTGAAACTTAAAGCGGAATCGTAGGGGTGAGTAAAATGACGTAATCGGAGGGGTGAGTGACAAAAAAACAGCAAAAATAATAAAAAAAAAACAGCAATAAAATGTTAGAAAAATAAAAAAAAAAAGGCCTAGTTCAAAGGGAAGCTCTACTAGCTACTCGCCAGTAGAGTCGCCATCTGTGCAACCGTGAGAATTGTGACGATCTCGTCGCAACGATGCGCTTTCTAACTATAAAAAATATATAGTCCCCACCCGGAGCTTTCGGTGTCCCGGGATACCTAGTTCATTTTTATGAGCACCGAAGTGCTAAAAATATGACTCTGAATCCGGTCCACACCAAAGGCTCTTGGGTAAGGGCTTCGGTTATCGATAAGGAAGGTGTTAGGCACCCAATCAACCCGCTAAATGCAATCACTACTTAAGGCCAGGTCTATGTGGGGCTGGTTTATATAGTATATATATATATATATATAATTATATATATAAAAGAAAGTAAAATGAGCGGCACTTCCCCTTGCCAGAAGGCACACCGATCCTATTGCGCCCTTCCCGCTTGCCGAAATTTGGGCAGCGTAGCGGCTCAATTCTAGGATAGTGGAAAAGCAAAGAAGGTAGAGGAATAGAGGGGAGAGCCGGAGCTCTCGGGCCCTTGTAGCACCGTTGGGGAGCCTTGCATTGGCTTGCTTTGGTGAGTTTTTTGAAGGCTTGTATGGTATGAAATGGGGTTCTAACTCCTAAGGCTTGAAACTAAGAGGTAGAGAAGGAAAGCTAGGGGGTAACACACACCTAACCTAGAGGTTTTTAGTGAAATACTAAGGTCTAAAGGGGCTTTTTCAATTCTGAAATTTGTATGGGGATGGTGCACCAAAGGGAGAAAGATCTTCTCACTTAAGCTCTTTCTCTCTTAGGTAAAAAGTCTCAACCCTTAAGCAAGAGGGGTGGCTCTCTATTTATAGAGAAATGAAGGATTAGTGAGGGGTTAAAGTCCTAATTAGATTAGCAATTAGGTAATGGACAATCTAAGGTTTTTGTGATTTTCTAGAGCTTGGAGAAGAGGGATTTGGGTTTAATGGTAGATGATAGGGTGATAACTTAAGCTAATAGGGTCACTAGGGTCCTAAAGAAACACACCCTAGATTTTGGGATGGTCCACAAGTCAAACCCCCAATGTCAATTTTGGCCTTTTTTTGAAGGATAACCAGGTCCAAACTGTTGGAAGTTGAAGACCCGCAGGGGCCCGGCCCGGTTTGCAATTTCCTGCACAAATATGAAATTTTCAAATTGCCATAACGTTTTATGTACAACTCTAAATTAGGCGATTCTTGGCTTGTTGGAAAGCTAAGAAAGTCTACTTTCCAATGGTATAGGCCTTAGGTTGGGAAACTATATATGATAATCTTGGCACTCCTCTTTTCATCAGCTATTTTGGTTAGTTCGAAATTGGCTCTATGGGTCCGGTTTTGCAATATCTCGTACAAATTTATGATCTTCATTCTGCCCTATCTTTTGATGTACAACTCCAAATTAGGTGATTCTTAGCTCGTTGGAAAGTTGGAAAAGTCTACTTTCCAATGGTATATACCTTAGATTCGGCAACTATCCACAAAAAACTTTAGCACTCCTCTTTCTAACCACTGTTCAGGGGGGTTCGAATCGTGCCCGAGAAGGGTTCTAATAGGTCTGGGAAGGGTATGGTTAATTCCTAAGGGTTCGAGATTGGTTTCTAAAGATTTGGGGTAGGTTCCTAAGAGATCTAGGTTGATTCCTAAGGATTTATGGTGATTCCTAAGGGTTCCATGCATGCCATCAAAAGCTCAGAATTACACCTCTCTCCAAAGGTGTTTCGATCGGGCCTTGGGCCAAATTTGGGTGTCTACACATATGTAATTTCCCAAGAGAAACGAGAAGACACTTCAAATGAGGAGTGTCTACGTCTTCGACGCGTACTTCTTCGACGAATTCTTACTTCACAGGAGCGTGTCGAAGAGGGGCATCTGTAGACACCCCCATTTTGTCCTTTCAAAACATACAAATCTGTTCAGTCAACCTTTGACCTCATGACTCTAATGTGAGAACCATGCACTCAAACAATAGTACATGGCTAAGTGCAGGCTAAAATAATAGCTCTATGGCTCAGATCCCTATGTAGGGAGACTATATACTGAAATAATAGTATATAGTCAAAATGTAGACTATAATAATAGGATAGAATTTCAAACCCCCTAACCCTACTTTGGACCATATACTGAAATAATAGTATATGGCTAAACATAGGCTGGAATAATAGCTCTGTGGCTCAGGCTCCATGACCCTAACATGGGAACCATGCACTGAAACAATAGTATATGGCTGAACACAGGCTGAAATAATAGCTCTATGGCTCAGATCCTAATGTAGGGAGACTATATACTAAAATAATAGTATATAGTCAGAATGTAGGCTAAAACAATAGTCTCGCATTTCAGACCCGACCCGAACAACCCCAAATTATGCGCCTACAACCACACGCGTAATTCGATTGCATGCCAAACCACACACATGCAATCAGTCCCCTTTCATATCAGACTTCCTTTCCCAGACCACCTCGAGACTCGATTACGCGCACCACATGGCACGTGCAATCAGATTAAGCGCCCGACCACCGACGCACAATCGACCTACGCCCGACCAAGTCATACCGTCCTTAACCCCTAAGCTTCCTCGATCAAGCGCTTCAAATGAGACGCTTAATTAGATTACGCACACTACATTGGGCGAACAATTAGTTCTAACGTGATTAGAACTAGGAAACTCACTGAGCAAGTCAACTGGTCGCTCACTGAGTCAGTGACCGACTCAAAGCAATTAAGCACCGGGAAATCGGTGCGCAATCCAGTTAAATGCCTGAAATAGGGCATTTAATTGGAGAAAAACCTATAAATGATTTTTTTCTAATTCGCCAGGGGAGAGGCTAGAATTTTGGGAGAACGAAATTTTTTAGGACTTCGAAACCAGAGAACTCCGAGAATGAACCCATAGAGGAACATAGCCATGATTTCGAGATTCAAGCTTTGAATCTTTGAAATTTCTCTCCTCAGCCTCGACCATGGGTAAGAATTTAATTTTTAATTTTCGACCGTAGTTCATAGTTCTTAGACTTAAGGATTTTTCTTAGTTTTAATTATTCATAAATTTTCAGTCGTAGGCCGTAACACCTTTTTTCGGACCGTAAATTTAATATCTAGTTCCAGTTCTCAGTTTCTAGAATCAGTCCTTAATCTGACAGCCCAACTCACCCACCATAGACTCAATTTTGATCTAAAATTTTAATCTCCAGTCCCATCATTAATCTCTGGTTCTAGATCATAGTTTCTAGAACCAGTTCTTAATCATAAGGCCTGATTTTCTGATTTCGGACCCGAATTTAGTCCTCAAATTTTAAACTTCTAGTCTTAATTCCTTAATTTAATATTTCTAAAATCCCAAATATTAGTTTAGTCTTCTATAATCCTAGTTTCATAATTTAATTCATAGTTATAATCTCGAAAACAACTCTGAAAATCCTAAAATACAATTTGTTAATCCAAAATCTAATTTGTTTTTATCTCAGCCACCTGATTTGCCCAAGGGAGCTTATGGGGGGTACTCGGGAACGAGACCAATCCTCCTTAGCATAGCGGGCCCAAAACCCCTCTTTTTAGGTTTATTTTATTGCTTTAATTAGAATTAGAAAATCAAGTCCATAATTTTCTTAGATTTATAGTATAATTAATTTAGATCCTTTATTTTAATTAGATCCTTAGAATAATTGCTTTGATTAGAATTTTAATAAAATTACTTCCTTTATTTTAATTAGATAATTCTAGCATAGTTAATTCGTTGCATTATTAGAGTCCGGTACAGTTAATTCCTTTTTTTATTAATTAGAGTTTTAGTATAATTAATTCATTTCTTTGATTCTAATTCTAGAAGAAAATCAGTTCCTTTATTTTTAATTGGATTTTAGTAAAATTAATTCACTTGCTTTAATTAGAGCTTTAGTAAAAATCAATTTTCTACTTCAATTAGAATTATAGTAGAACTAGTAAACTTGCTTTACTTAGAATTTCAATACAATTAGCATGCCTGATTTAATTAGAGTTTCATTAAAATTAACATATTTGCATTCCTAGTACAATTAGGAGACTGATATTAATTGAACTTCCAGTAGTATTAGGACACTAAATTAATTAGAATTCTAATAGGATTAGGAAACTAAATTAATTAGACTCCTAATAAAATTTTAATATTAGATTAAATCACTATAATAAACCCACACATCTAGACTCACAATAGAATTAGGAAATCTAAACCGATTAGAATTACAAGAATAATAGGGAAAGAAAAGGAAAACTGGACTATTTAAACTATAAGGAAGAGCCATAACTGCTGATGTTCGCAGGCAGACGATTCAGTAAAGAAGTAACCTACACCCGCACTCAAGCGTGATCACTGACGTATTACAGCGTCATTAAATACTTGCAGCTGGCGATCATACCAAAACTAGGAACCTTCCTAGAAAACCCTCCTTTTTTTATTTTATTTCTAACATTCCAAATGCTGCATCGCTAGAGTCCACTTAGACAGAAATGGGCCACCGATTCAACGGGGACCGATAGGAACCCAGAAAAAGCGTGCACCAACAGTGAGGTTCAAAGTTCAATAGCTTAATGCTGCTCATGAGGATCAATGTGTGCAGCTTTAAGGCTCATGAGGATGATTGAACATCGCGCTACGTTCTAATGCTCACTTGCCAGGCTCAAGTGAACCACACGACAGGATAAATTAATGCTTTAAGCTGCTTACCAGGTTCTCCTTGCTGCTATTCTTCAAGTCCCTAGCTCGACAAGTTCAAGGAATTGCGCGAGGACTTCAATGGCTGCTGCTCAGCATCTTGCTCCAGCACTGCTCAAGTTGATTTAATGCAGCAACTTGGGAGGATGGGGCTGCAACTCCAATAGATAGCCTTGCTGCAGCTTTGAGGTGCATGCTTTGATTGCAACTTCATAAAGCGCAATTGTTGTTTGGTGTGTGAGATATAGACAACAACTCCATTGGATTGTGCAGCAGCAGCTGCTAGTTTGCTTTTGAGTGAAAGGTGCAGCAGCAAATGCAACTACTGGTTTGAGTGTGGCAACTGCAGTCTTTAATCTTCTCAAATGGTGTAGTGCAGTAGCAACATGAGGCTGGTCTCACTGCTGCATCAGCACCTTGTTCCTCCACAATGCAGTAGAAAGAGTGAGTGATGGTAGCAGCAACTCATCAAGTGGACAGCAGCTTAACATGGCTTCACTGCCGCAGTTGCTGGTTGAGAGTAGGATGCATCCATAAAATGCTTGAATGATTGATTGCAACAACAATATAGATTAGAAATTAACTCCACTACAGCCGCAGTCCATAACTCTGGGCTGAATCTCTCTCTCACTCTCAGCAGGCCTCCAAAGGTCCTAAAGCATGCCAAAGTTGTCGCATTGGTGTGAACCACCATGGTGCATCTTTTAACAATCCATCAGCTCCACAACTTAGCAAAACTCTTTCTTCTTGGCTTGAAAATGATGGATTGCAGCACTAAGCTATATTTTCCTATTATTTATACAAACACACTTAAAAACACATTACTAATCAACTCAAAGGTCCATAAAAGGCCAGGTTAAGGGGTAAAAGGGGTACTTTTCAGAGATTAACGCACCCCCGAACCTAATCTTTGCTAGTCCTTAAGCAAAGGAAATTTTTTAATAATTATTCAAAATAGTAAATGCCACTGTCGTAGGGAGCATGGATGCATTTAGCTTATGCATTAAGACTTTTAAACCCCTAGGTGATCCACAAATTTCACCACGAAAATAGTTAAGTAAAGTGCAGTCAATGACAAAACTAATTTCAGTGAATAAAGCATCATTCCACACATATTCTTTAAAAATAAGAGGAAATTACAGCAGTAATGCAGCATATTAAAACTAAAAATCAACATGTGTATGCATCACCACCAGTCAATTCACATAAGAAATACCATGGGCACAAATCAGTACTAAGCTTGCCTGTAATTCAAAAATTAGGTTTAGATACTACCCAAATAAAGTTAAATTTCAGACCCAATTCTCACCAAGGCTATCATTCAACAATAAAAATTCCAGGGTGTTTACATTCTCATCGGCTCAAGATCAGTCACTGACCTCAAATAGGCCTGCAAGCATGAGCATAGTCATTGCTTCTAATTCTTGACATCCTCAAATCCCTTTTCACCATAGATTAGACGCTTCCTCATCTCCACATGACAACTCATTTCACTTTAGATCAACAAGGTCTTTTTGATGGGCTGTATTGTGGCTTATGGGTGAGGTTTACAAGGAATAGGAGGGGTAGAATAGATTCAAAACTGAGAAATCAACAAGGGTAGGAGTGATTCATAACTTCACAATCTTCATTTCTGCACAACTTCATCTTCATTTGTGTTTTTCAGAGTCAAAGTGGCCAGCATCTTCTCTTCTTTTTAATTTTTAGATGAAGTACTTCTTTGACTTGTCTTTTCTTTTTCTCTTTTCATTTTTATTTTTTATTTTTTTGTGATGAATTGCCACACATATACCACTGCTACACTACTATTTACAGGTTTCTTTTCTCCTCCTTCCATCAAATATTGAACTCCTCTCAAATATCTTCAACATCTTCTCCTTTAGTTTATGAAATCTTAGAGTGAGGGTAAGGTTGAATCAGGTCATGAGGTTTGGGTTCAAGTATTCTAGTGTTTATTGAAGAAAAATGGAATTTTAAGGCTCCAAAAGTGTATACACAAGGGAAATTTAATGCGTAGGAATTTTAAGCTCAAACTGTCCAAATGAAGGCCTTAGATCATCTCCTTAGTGTCATGAGTGTTGTCAAACAGTTTCAACTGGGGCGTGCCTAACTTCTAATGAAAAGAAGTTGCAATCAATCGATCCTTAGAAAGCGGAAAAAATGCCACAAACACTCTTCAAAAGAAATTTGATAGCCCCAATTGTCATTGTGTATGGTCTTCAAATTAATCCATGGGGTATATTTTCACCTTTTCCTCTCCTCTCTAGTTCACTAAGTACCAATTGAAAAAAAAATTTCTTAATATTAGCTTTATGGTGGTGCTAAATTTTAAAATTTTCAGTTTAAAAAGTCTGTAAAATTTTTGAATTTCCTCATTTTCACTAGGTTAGGTGGGAATTGACTTTATTCTTCTAAATTTTCCACACACTGCACTAGAGTTAACTATTCTATTGGATATCTTTTAAGATTTGCTGATTATTGTAAGAAAATATGAGGTAAAAATATGGTGGAAAAATAAATCAAAATGTGGAGTAAAAGGATGAAAATAGCAATCTAAAATACAGTCCTACAAGAATGAAGGGCTAATGGTTGCAAGTTTTATGAAGTAAGAGTTTGTGCGACGGAGTTATAATCAACCTCAAGGGTGGTTGTATAGTAAACTCCAGATCTGGCTACAGACCTGGCAACTCTAAACCTACACTAGAAAGTAAGGTAAAGAGAAGGTGTTTAGGTGTCACAAAGCTAACCTAAAACTAAAAGTAAGAATTAAAACTATAGCTAAAGAAAGGGAAAGAAGAAGGATGGTGATGGTGTGAGAAAATAAAGGAGAAATAGGGAGAAATAGACAGCTCTGGATAAATCAGCACTGCACCTCAGTGTTAGAAATGAATTTGCAACATTCCTTCACTTGGCCACAAGCACAAGAGCAAGGTAGAAGAATCCAACGAACCCTTCTGGTTTGGACTGCTCTTAAGGCTATAATCTGTCCACTTAAATGGTCACAGATTATCCTAAGGAGGTGATCCAATCACAGGTGCAAAAGTTAGAACATGAACACCATTGCAGACACTATATTTTTAAGGCTACAAGCTCATGCATTCATAAGAACAAACAGTCCTGGAACCTCAAGTGGAAACCACAGAAATCCCAGGTTGAATGAGGACATAGACTCAGCTGGTCATTGCTACAAAAAGGCCTGCAATGACCCACCTCTCAAGTATGCAATCTGTACAAAAACTTAGATCTAAACACTAATGATGGTGATGCAAAACAGAGGAGAGTCTGGCTCTGCTATAATATCTCACTTGGCTACAAGCTCAAGTGTAGAGAGGAAGAATCCATCTCAACCTTGAGATCTAGACAAACCCTAGGGCTATACCCTGTCCACTTAAATGGCCACGGGCTATCCCAGAAGTTATCCTAACCACAGAGGTTGAAGATGGAATAAGAAAACTGTTGTTGGTACCATGGTTGCAGGGTACAAGCTCAAGCAACCAAAGGGGCATAAAACCCATAAAAATCTATGTGAAAAGAATAGAAAAATAAAGATTAAATGAAGCATTAAACATGGCATTTCATTGCTTAAATAGGACTTTCAATGATTTTCCCTCAAGGCAATAGCTTGTGCAAATCCCAAAAATAGTTCACTCTATGTTTACAAAACCCATTGCAAAAACTAAAAAATAGAAACAGCTTTACGAAGAACATAGCCCAGCATTGCAGCTGTGCTAAGGAAAGAAGAAAAAGAAAATGGGAAAGGGAAACTAAACCCAAACCCTAATTCTAAACTAGACTAAAGTGATCCAGCTATTCTAGATATTTTACAAAACAGAATATAGCTCAATATATACAATCCAAACAGCCATTTGTTGCTTTAACCAATCAGGAATAAGATACTTGGAGATGCTATCATGGCTCATTTGTGGCCAAGAAGTTACATTGGGATGTGTGGGATAGCTATGCACATAGGGATGTGTGTCCTAGAAGGTGTGAAATCCTAAAAATATCCTTGAATGTTTGAATACAACTGCTGGAACCCGTGCCTTGCGAGGATAAAGCTTCAGAATTTCACCTCACGAGGATCTCACTTGGTTCAAAATTCAGGCTTTTAAGGAGCTCGAGAGACTGAATTGCAGATTTAAGCTGCTCGCTACGTTCAAAGGAAGGGCTCACGAGGTTCTCTCTAGGTTGAATTATTGCTTGCGCAAATCAAATGCAGGGCTCTTTTGCAAGCTACTTTTACATCTCGCGAGGTTCAGAATGTGTGAAGCTTGAAGGCTCACGTCGTTCAAAGTTTAGCAGCTTAATGCTGCTCTCGAGGATCAATGTGTGCAGCTTTAATGCTTGTGAGGATGGCTGAACATCTCGCTAGGTTCTAATGTGCACTCGCCAGGTTCAAGTGAACCACGCGATAGGATAAATTGCAGCTTTAAGCTGCTCGCCAAGTTCTCTTTGCTACTATTCTTCAAGTCCCTAGCTCGACAGGTTCAAGGAACTGCGTGAAGACTTCAATGGCTGCTGCTCAGCAGCTTGCTTCAGCACTGCTCAAGTTGATTTAATGCAACAGCTTGGGATGATGGGGCTGCAACTCCAATAGATGGCCTTGCTGCAGCTTTGAGGTGCATGCTTTGATTGCTACATCAGCAAGTGCAGCTGTTGTTTGGTGTGTGAGATATAGACAGCAGCCCCAATGGATTTTACAGCAGCAGCAGCTGCTGGTTTGCTTTTGAGTGTATGGTGCAGCAACAACTGTAACTGCTGGTTTGAGTGTGGCAACTGCAGTCTTGAATCTTCTCAAATGGTGTAGTGTAGCAGCAACATGAGGTTGGTATCACTGCTGCATCGTACCTTGTTCCTCCCCAATGCAGTAGCAAGATTGAGTGATGGTAGTAGCAGCTCATCAAGTGGAGTGCATCAGATGTGCAGCTTAACATGGCTTCACTGCTGTAGTTGTTGGTTGAGAGTAGGATGCATCCATAAAATGCTTGAATGACTGATTGCAGTAGCAATACAGATTGGAAATTAACTCCACTGCCGCAGCAGTCCATTAACTATGGGCTCTCTGTCAGCAGGCCTCGAAAGGACCCAAAGCATGTCAATGTTGTCCGAATGGTGTGAACCACCATGGTGCATCTTTTAACAATCCATCAGCTCCACAACTTAGCTAAAAACTCTTTCTTCCTGACTTAAAAATGATGGATTGCAACACTAAGCTATATTTTCCTTTTATTTACACAAACACACCTAAAAACACATTATTAACCAACTCAAAGGTCCATCAAAGGCCAAGGTAAGGGCTGAAAAGTAGTACTTTTAAGAGATTAACGCACCCCCAAACCTAATCTTTCCTAGTCCTCGAGCATAGAAAAAATTAAAATAATTAGTCAAAATAGTGAATGCCACTTTCATAGGGAGCACGGATGCATTTAGCATATACATAAAGCCTTTTAAACCCCTAGGTGATCCCTAGTGGAGGAGTGAAGTCTCCTGAGGGTTTTTAGTGAAGACAAACACAAACTTAACCATTAAAATAGTTTAGTAAAGTGTAGTCAATGAAAAAACAGATTTCAATGAATAAAGCATCATTTCACTCCTATTCTTTAAAAATTAGAGGAAATTACAGTAGTAATGAAGCAAATTAAAATTCAAAATTAACATGTGTTTGCTTCACCAGCATTCAATTCACATCAAAAATACCATGGGCACAAATCATTACTAAGCTTGCCTTCAATTCAAAAATCAGGTTTAGATACTACCCCAATGAAGTTAAATTTTAGACAGAATTCTCACCAGGGCTATCTTTCAACAATGAAAATTCAAGGGTCTTCACATTCTCATCGGCTCAAGATCAATCACAAACCTCAAATATTCCTGCAAGCATGAGCATAGTCATTGCTTCTAAAATTTGACATCCTCAAATCCTTTTTCACCATAGAATAGACACTTCCTCATCTCCACATGACAGCTCATTTCACATTGGATCATCAAGGTCTTTTTGATGGGTTGTAATGTGGCTTATGGGTGAGGTTTAGAAGGAATAAGAGGGGTAGAATGAATTCAAAACTGAGAAATCAACAAGGGAAGGAGTGATTTATGACTTCACAATCTTCATTTCAGCATAACTTCATCTTCATTTGTGTTTTTCAGAGTCAAAGTGGCCAGCTTCTTCTCTTCTTTTCAATTTTCAGATGAAGTACTACTTTGACTTCTCTTTTCTTTTTCTCTTTTCATTTTTATTTTTTTATTTTTTTGTGAAGAATTGCCACACATATACCATTGATACACTGCTATTTATAGGTTGCTTTTCTCCTCCTTCCACCAAATATTGAACTCCTCTCAACTATCTTCAACATCTTCTCCATTACCTTTTGAAATCTCAGAGTGAGGGTAAGGTTCAATCTGGTCATGAGGTTTGGATTCAAGTACTCTAGTGTTTGTTGAAGAAAAATGGAATTTTAAGGCTCAAAGAGTGTATACACAAGGGTGGTTTAATGGGTAGGAATTTTAAGCTCAAACTGTCCAAATGAAGACCTTAGATCATGTCCTTATTGCCATGAGCGCTGTCAAATAGTTTCAACTTGGGGGTGCCTAACTTCTAGTGAAAAGAAGTTGCATCAATCAGTCCTGAGAGCAAAACAAATGCCATGAACACTCTTTAAAAGAAATTTGATAGACCCAAAACTCACTCTGTATAGTATTCAAATTAAACCATGGGGTGTATTTTCAACTTTTCCTCTCCTCTCTAGTGCACTATGTACCAATTGAAAAAAAAATTCTTGATATTAGCTTCATGGTGGTGCTAAATTTTTAAAATTTTAGTTTTAAAATGTCAGTAAAATTTTTTAAATTTCCTCATTTTCACTTGGTTAGGTGG
Source organism: Chloranthus sessilifolius (assembly GCA_021018995.1). Taxonomy (NCBI): domain Eukaryota; kingdom Viridiplantae; phylum Streptophyta; class Magnoliopsida; order Chloranthales; family Chloranthaceae; genus Chloranthus; species Chloranthus sessilifolius. The sequence continues at coordinate 41,618,998 of CM037586.1, forward strand.
AAATTGACTTTATTCATCTCAATTTTCCACACACTGCTGCACTAGAATTAACTATTCTGTTGGATATATTTTTAAGATTTGCTAATTATTGTAAGAAAATGTAAGGTAAAAATATGGTGGCAAAAATAAATCAAAATGTGGAGTAAAATGGATAAAAATAGCAATCTAGAAATACACAGTCCTGCAAGAATCCAGGGGCCGTTGTAGCAAGTTTTACGAAGTAAGTATTTGTCCCACTGAGAATGATGATCTGAACCTCAAGGGTTGTATAGTAACTCCAGATCTGGCTACAACCTAGCAACTCTAAACGTACACTAGAAAGCAAGGTAAAGGCAAGGTGCTTAGGTGTCACAAAGCTAACCTAAAACTAAAAATAAGAATAAAACTACAACTAAAGAAAGGGGTAGAAGAAGGATGATGATAGTGTGAGAAATTAAAGGAAAAATAGAGTGAAATAGACAGCTATGGATAAATCAGCACTGCAACTTAGTGTTAGAAATGAATCTGCAGCATTCCTTCACTTGGCTATAAGCACAAGTGCAAGGTAGAAGAATACAACTAACCCTTGTGGTTTTGACTACTCTTAAGGCTATAATCTATCTACTTAAATGGTCACAGATTGTCCTGGGGAGGTGATCCAATCAAAGTTGCTAAATTTAACACATGAACACCATTGCGGATACTATCTTTGGAAGGCTACAAGCTCATACATTCATAGGAACAAACATCCTGGAAACTCAAGTGGAAACCATAAGAAATCCCAGGCTGAATGAGGACTTAGACTCAACTGGTCATTGCTACAAAAAGGCCTGCAATGACCCAGCTTACAAGTCTACAATCTCTATAAAAACTCAAATCTAAACACTGATGATGGTGATGAAAAATAGAGGAGAGTTTGGCTCTGTAACAATCTCTCACTTGGCTATAAGCTCAAGTGCAGAGAAGAAGAATCCATCTCAACCCTGTGATCTAGACTAGGCCAAGGGCTATACCCTGCCCACTTAAATGTCCACATGCTATCCTAGAGATTATCCTAACCACAGAGGTTGAAGATGGAACAAAAAAACTATTGCTGCAAACATGGTTGCAGGGCTACAAGCTCAAGCAACCAAAGGAGCATAAAACCCATAAAAATCTATGTGAAGAGTGTAGAAAAATAAAAATTAAATGAAGCATTAAACATGGCATTTCATTGCTTAAACCAGACTTACAATGATTTGTCCTCAAGGCAAGAGCCTGTGCGAATCCCAAAAATAGCTCACTCTATGTTTACAAAACCCATTGCAAAAACTTAAAAATAAAAATAGCTCAACAAAGAACTTAGCCCAACATTACTGCTGTGCTAAGGCAAGAAGTAAAAGAAAATGGGAAAGGGAAACTAAATCCTAACCCTAATTCTAAACTAAACTAAAGTGATCCAACTATTCTGGATATTTTACAAAACATAATATAGCTCAATATATACAATCCAAATAGCCATTTGTTGCTTTAACCAAACAAGAATAAGATGCTTTTTAACTGCTGTCGTGGCTCATTTGTGGCCAAGTAGTTGCATTGAGATGTGTGGGATCGCTAAACTTATTGGGATGTGTGCCCTAGAAGGTGTGAAATCTTTAAAATATCCTTGAAAGTTCAAATACAGCTGTTGGAACCCGTGCCTCGCGAGGATAGAGCTTTAGAATTTCACCCTGCGAGGATCTCGCTTGGTTCAAAATGCAGGCTTTTAAGGAGCTCGCGAGGATGAATTGCAGCTTTAAGGTTCTCGCTAGGTTCAAATGAAGGGCTCATGAGGATCTCGCTAGGCTGATTTACAACTCACGCAGATCAAATGTAGGGCTCTTTTGCAAGCTACTTTTACATCTCGCGAGGTTCAAAGTTCACTAGCTTCATGCTGCTCACGACGATCAATGTGTGCAGCTTTAAGGCTCATGAGGGTGGCTGAACATCTCGCTAGTTTCTAATGTGCGCTAGCCAGGTTCAAGTGAACCATGCGACAGGATAATTGCAGTTTTAAGCTGCTCGCCAAGTTGTCTTTGCTGCTGTTCTTCAAGTCCCAAGCTCGAGAGGTTCAAGGAACTGTGCGAGCACTTCAATGGCTGCTGCTCAGAAGCTTCCTTCAGCACTGCTCACCTTGATTTAATGCGGCAGCATGGGATGATGGGCTGCAACTCCAATAGATGGCCTCGCTGCATCCTTGAGGATCATGCTTTGATTGCTACATCAGCAAGGGCAGTTATTGTTCAGTGTGTGAGATATAGACAGCAGCTCCATTGGATTGTACAGCAGCAGCAGCTGCTGGTTTGCTTTTAAATGTAAGGTGCAATAGCAATTGCAACTGCTGGTTTCAGTGGGGTAGTTGCAGTCTTGAATCTTTTCAAATGGTGTAGTGCAGCAGCAACATGAGGCTGGTCACTGCTGCATCAGCACCTTGTTCCTCCACAAAGTACTAGCAACAGTGAGTGATGGTAGCAACAACTCATCAAGTGGAGTGTATCAATTGTGTAGCTTAACTTGGCTTCACTGCTGTAGTTGCTAGTTGAGAGTAGGATGCATCCATAAAATTCTTGAATGACTGATTGCAGCAGGAATACAGATTGGAAATTAACTCTACAACAACAGCAATCCATTAACTCTGGGCTTTCTCTCTCTATAGGCCTCCAAAGGTCCCAAAGCATGCCAAAGTTGTCCCAATGGTGTGAACCACCATGGTGCATCTTTTAACAATCCATCAGCTCAACAACTTAGCTCAAAACTCTTTCTTCTAGGCTCTAAAATGATGGATTGTACCACTAAGCTATAATCTCCTATTATTTACACAAACACCGCTAAAACTACATTATTAACTAGCTCAAAGGTCCATCAAAGGCAAGGTTAAGGGGTGAAAAGTGATACTTTTCAGAGATTAACACAACCCTGAACCTAATCTTTGCTACTCCTCGAGCAAAGAAAAAGTTAAAACAATTATTCAAAATAGTAAATGCCACTATCGTAGGGAGCACAGATGCATTTAGCTTATGCATCAAGCCTTTTAAACTCCAAGGTGATCCCTAGTGGAGGAGTGAAGTCTCCTGAGGGTTTTCAGTGAAGATACCCACAAACTTCACCACTAAACTAGTTAAGTAAAGTACAATCAAAGACAAAACAGATTTCAATGAATAAAACATCATTCCACACATATTCTTAAAAAATCAGAGGAAATTATAGCGATGTCTGACAAATTAAAACTCAAAATCAACATGTGTATGCAAGACCACCATTCAATTCACATCAGAAATACCATGGGCCCAAATCAGTACTAAGCTTGCCTTTAATTCAAAAATCAAGTATAGATACTACCCCAATGAAGTAAAATTTTAGACCCAATTCTCACCAGGGCTATCTTTCAACAATCAAAATTCAAGGGTGTTTACTTTCTCATTGGCTCAAGATCAGTCACATACCTCAAAGAGGCCTGCATGCATGAGCATAGGCATTGCTTCTAATTCTTGACATCCTCAAATCCTTTTTCACCATAGATTAGACACTTCCTCATCTCCACATGACAACTCATTTCACTTTGGATCAACAAGGTCTTTTTTATGGATTGTAATGTAGCTTATGGGTGAGGTTTATAAGGAATATGAGGGGTAGAATGGATTCAAAACTGAGAAATCAACAAGGGTAGGAGTGATTCATGACTTCACAATCTTCATTTCAGTACAATTTTATCTTTATTTGTGTTTATTAGAGTTAAAGTGGCCAGCTTCTTCTCTTCTTTTCAAATTTCAAATGAAGTACTTCTTTGACTTCTCTTTTCTTTTTCTCTTTTCATTTATATTTTTTTATTTTTTTGTGATGAATTGCCACACATATACCACTGATATAGTGTTGTTTATAGGTTGCTTTTCTCTTCCTTCAACCAAATGTTGAACTCCTCTCAACTATCATCAACATCTTCTCTTTTACCT